>JABMCL010003561.1:92500-102500 GCA_018857735.1 Alviniconcha marisindica
ATACCGGGCTTTTTATAATCACGACTGGGCAGTTTGAGCCCACGAGGTATGGGAAAGCGTTGTACAACATAATTATTGGTCATTTTTATCTATAAGTTTATTTCTAGAGCAAGGAAAAAGAGCAGGTACTCTACGCTTTTTATTTGTTTCATTTTGATATATCATTAGGTGTCGTTGAATTTTCAGCCTTGATCTTGTGCATGTCTGTCTGTCAGTCTTTCTTTCCTTCTGTTTATCTTTTCCTTCCTTTTGTATTTATTTCGTTTTAGTGTGTGTGTGTGTGTGTGTGTGTGTGTGTGTGTGTGTGTGTGTGTGTGTGTGTGTGTGTGTGCGTGCGTGCGTGCGTGTGTGCGTGCGTGCGTGCGTGCGTGCGTGTGTCTGTGTATGTTGTGAGTCTGTTTGCGTGCGTGCGTGCGTGCGTGCGTGAGTGTGTGTGTGTGTGTGTGTGTGTGTGTGTGTGTGTGTGTGTGTGTGTGTGTGTGTGTGTGTGTGTGTGTGTGGAGAGAGATAACTTTGACGAGCATATCATTTTCACGCGTGTGCCTTTAGTGGACTTTGCCACGAAAACGCTGCACTGGTTGCTACCATCAGAAAGGTTTCTATTTACAGATGGGCACTCGCCTGAGACATTATGCTGTGTTATTAAGTACGGATCGACAGCAGATTCCTTACATTAGACAGCTTCAGAAGAAAAAAAAACTGGAGCCTGAAATTGGAGCCCTGCAGATAACTATCACTTTCGGCGACTTGCAAACGCGGCACCGTACGTACTGCTGGGTCAGAGTGACTCGCAGAGAGTGACGATGTTAGCTGGTTAGTTCTTGGATTTTTATATCCCGCCAGCCGCTTTGCGGGACGACCCCAGGACGACCATTGGAAGACAGAAGGGATGAACCTGAATCATTTTCACAACTTTGATTTGTGTTTGAGCGCTTGTGTAAAGTGCTGTAGTAATGTATTATTAGGTTGGTTTAGTGTTGCTTTACCGTCGTCCACAGAAACCGTAGGTTAATTAGGGACGGAATGTGTTATTAGTACTTATGCGCTTATTTATAAGGAATGTATTGTGTGAATGTACCTTTCCTTTCTCAGTATCCCCCTGGGGTAAAAGGCTCAATAAACCCTTGAAATCGTTAACTACTGAATACGTCGTGTTGCACGATGCCACATCCAAGACTCGGCACGGTCGGAACTGGGAAATTTGCACGTCAACAGTGAGACTGCACACACAAAAGCCGGGTAATATCAAAGGAGACTGTCGGAAATACCTGGGACTCTTTAAACGCTATTTTGGGTCAGAAATACCTTCAGAAACACTCAAGCAGGTTGTGTTTTTTGTGTTGTTTTTTTAACTCAAGCAGGTTGATATCTTGCGAATTAAGCTACATTTTGCAACAAACAGTGAGTGTCTGTTATATCGTCATCTGTGTATTTCAGTACGCCCATGGTCGGTATGTAGGATCGGTTGTCTTGCTGACATCGGCACCGAGGACACGTGCACATCGTCGGAAACTGGATCTAGGTCAAACGTCAAAGGAGCATGTGCATACTAAAAGACACAAATATGAGAAAACTCACTTTTTGTGGAACATTTTGGCTTCATTGGCTAAAATAATATGACCCTGTTGAAATGATTCTGATATTTGTGACCCAAAATGGCGTGTAAAATCAGTGTCCCAGGAATTTTCGACCGCCTCCTTGGATATTACCAAAAAGGCGAAAAGAAGAAGAAACATCTGTAAACTCGCAGCAGTACATGTTTTTTCGGTGACCTTCACAGCATGTTGATAGAGCCACGGCGCCGAAGAATCCTCGACTCTCGACAACTTCCGCAGCTGACTGCGCTGTTTATCTCCCCGCATAAAAATCACCGAGGGTTATCGTTCTTGGAAGCCTTGACGCAACGTCACAGGGACACGTCTGTGCGGCGAAGATGTGATACTTTGTTGACAAAACACTGGTCGGAAGCAAGAAAAACAAACAACCACCGTCTCCTCTGATGAGGCGGACGGCGCCTCGAGGAGTGAATTTATCGAGTTGTGTGTGTTACGAATCGGAGGGGGTTATTTCGCCTAGACGGAGAAGCTCGGTCGTCAGTACAGCCGAAAGGGAGCTCTCGTTTGTAACCTTGATTTTGTATGGCTCGTATGCTATTGTTTCACAGAGCTCAGGAGCTGTGAGAAAGTCGAGGTGGACGTCCTGGGCTCCCGTCCTCTAATAAACCTACGGTTTCTGTGGACGTTAAGCAACACTTCAACCATCAACAGCTATTGTTTGACTCGTCTAACGCTGAGTTGTTTCCGGAGAGGTACTGGTACGGGCCGAGATCCCTGGAGGTTTGGGAGGGAGTGAGGGGGGGGGAGGAGAGAGAGAGAGAGAGAGAGAGAGAGAGAGAGAGAGAGAAGGGGGAACTGCTCGTGTTTTCCTGACTCTGCGCTGTCATCACCAAAATTATTCTATATTGATCCTGTGCCTGCCCTGAGGACGTTCTGTGACGTCATTGGGAGAGTTTTTTCGTTTACTTCTGTGACGTTGCATGACACTCAGGTTCAGTTCCAAGTTTGTGCATCCCTGTTGGTGGAACGCGTGTCTTGAACCTAATGTTTCCGGTTTGCTAGACTCTCGTGGAGCCCATTCTTGGGAGGAACTACAACCCCTGCACGGTACACACTCCCCGGCAGGGAAAGGGTTAAGAAGTTTATCATACTCACACACACACACACACACACACACACACACACACACACACAGACACGCACACATACACACACACAAACACACACACGCACGCACGCACGCACGCACGCACGCACGCGCACACGCACACACACACACACACACACACACACACACACACACACACACACACACACACAAGCACCTCCCTCACAAACGCACCCACCACAATATTTATGAGTAAATAAAAGAACAGAAGAATCGTTTGTTTTATAAGTTCAGGACTTCATATCACTGTATCTACACAAGCATCCCAGCCAGT
The DNA here is from genome assembly GCA_018857735.1 of Alviniconcha marisindica. NCBI lineage: Eukaryota > Metazoa > Mollusca > Gastropoda > Provannidae > Alviniconcha > Alviniconcha marisindica. The sequence goes on from JABMCL010003561.1 coordinate 95,499, forward strand.
CATAAACCTATGCGTATATAAGATCATTAATGCCACGTATCACAGAATCACATCAGAACATGCCAAAAATACATAAAGTAGGCATTGGTCTTTAAATTTCAAAGAGCATACATGCATGAGTCGTTCCCAGAGCTAACTGTGCCCCAGCACTTGCCCGAGCACGTGTGCCTCGATTGCACACACACATGTACACAAGAACCCCAGAGCTGGCGTTGGAACATGCATCAAAGTTCCCTCGGTGTTTCTGGACTGGCCTTCTCAAAGCACGTTTTGTACAGGACATACTATTAAAAAAAAATTTAAAAAAACATTCAAAGGAATATGTTTGTTTTAATTGGGGGGAAGAGGGGAGGGGGAGGGACAATGCCTCATTGATTTGAAGTAAAGTTTACAAATCGGGGTGTGTGTGTGTGTGTGTGTGTGTGTGTGTGTGTGTGTGTGTGTGTGTGTGTGTGTGTGTGTGTCTCTGTCGGTGTGTCGGCGTGTGCACCCTTTGATCCCACACGCTCTGCTAGACACCAAACTTCAAAAAGACCGTGGTATGCGGCGAGCGATCATATCTCTTGACGGTGTCTCAATTGTACATCCGATTTCACTAAACTAATCGTCACTAAATCATGAAACTCGTTTTCTAAATTCGATGTAAAAATCAGAGAAGCCTTTTTTTTTTTAAGAAAAGCTATTCTTCAATTTGACTTATCCTTTTATACAAGTAAAGGGGTCGCCTGCAGAGAAGAAGGTCTTGGCGTCTTCTAAATGTATCGGAGAAAACGGTTTTCAAAAGCACTGATTCTCTTGTAACATATCAGATATTGCTACTTTTTGCGACCTTGGCAACGTTATTTTTGCCCTTGCATGCGCGTGCAGCATATTTAGACATCTGGTTCACGGACAGGGGCCGAGAGTGCTGCCAGCTAATCGCTAGGGTCATCGGGGCTTTTGTTTTTAGCCCTCGTTTTCTGTTTAGCTCCCCGATGACCACGCGTGCATTTACGTGTACCGCATTAGCTTTAAAGGCTGCTGCCGCAATGCGATAACCACGGGTAATTTCAGCGTTTTTCACGTTTGACTAAATTTGCACCTGGGCTGGCCCGTGTGTGTGTGCAACGATATGAAAAAATAGAACAGAAAGAGGAGAACAAATGAACGGAACAAACATAAGAACGACATTTGGTTAACGGTTCTACCTGTTGCTGATACGAGAGCCGAAGTATCAAGCTCCTGATGCTGATATTGACAAAATATCTCATGATGGTGACGTTGGCGATGATGGTGATGGCGATTATCGTCGTTACTGTTATTAGCCTACTACCCACATGCCTAGCAGAACAAAAAGAATCAATCTCACGATGCAGATATTGACCATCATCTCATGATGATGTGACGACCGTGATGACGGTGGGGATGACGATTATCATTATAATTATTATTTCTACCCACGTGTATTAGTATTTACCGCAGAAGTTGGTACAGTAGTAGATTTTAGCTGTATTCATCTACATCATAAAACGCTGTGCAAAGCATGGCTGGACTGGGACATATCAAGCTTGCAGGCAATCCGAGGTGAAGACACCAACGGTAGTGCAATGGATGTATTCAAGCCTATTCACGAGGTGAAGACACCAACGGTAGTGCAATGGATGTATTCAAGCCTATTCACGAGGTGAAGACACCAAAGGTAGTGCAATGGATGTATTCAAGCCTATTCACGAGGTGAAGACACCAACGGTAGTGCAATGGATGTATTCAAGCCTATTCACGAGGTGAAGACACCAACGGAAGTGCAATGGATGTATTCAAGCCTATTCACGAGGTGAAGACACCAAAGGAAGTGCTATCGAAAGCGAGGCTTGGGAGTGTAGGTTGTGGTGCAGATGACAAGATCTATACACGCTTTCGCCATTTTTGCACGCGCCAATCTCGCGCTTGGTCTCGTGACCTGCGCCACGTGGCTAGCTCAGAGGGAATGGCGGTGGTGACCACAGGGGCGCAGCTATTGTTATGTCCTCACTCACTGATTACTGGCACAGCCCTGAAGTGTTTTTATCCTCGAAACTAAGACTTTCGAATTTTCGTGAATGTGCCGATTATTTAGTAGACATTAATGTGTCTGGAGTTGCCTTTCATTACAGAACGTACTTTAATTTCAGAGAGACAGACAGACAGACAGAGACATTGAGAGAGAACACAGAGAGAGAGAGAGAGAGAGAGAGAGAGAGAGAGAGAGAGAGAGAGAGAGAGATGAGATGAGATGTTTTATTGAATAAACCCATGGTTCATTTCAAGGGGGGAAACATTTGAAAAATTCATGAGACATCCAAAAAGGATGCTTCAAAAACAAATGAAACTGCAATACATACAAAACATATACTCATCCGTTCATTTTTCTTTCATTCCTTCCATAGCTCACTGATTCATTCTTATTCGGCAACTGCATTAATAAACCTACCTAACAAACAAGAGAGAGAGTGTGGAGAGAGTGTGTGTGCGTGTGTGTGTGTGTGTGTGTGTGTGTGTGTGTGTGTGTGTGTGGTGTGTGTGTGTGTGTGTGTGTGTGTGTGTGTGTGTGTGTGTGTGTGTGTGATTGTGCGGGTGTGTATGCTTGTGGGTGTGTTTATGTGTTATGTGTGCGCGCATGCGTGTTTGTGTGTGTGTGTGTGTGTGTGAGAGAGAGAGAGAGAGAGAGGGCCGGTGGGAGGGGCTGAACACAAAAATCGAAACAACGCAAAAAGAGGTCTTTGTGTGGATCGAGAAGAGGTGAGAGCAGGTGAAGAAGGTGGAATCGTGCGTCATATTTTCTTCTTCTTCTTCTTTTTTATTTTATTGTTTTATTCACGGCAATAGTCAAAGTTATGCAGAAAACGATAAATAATCAGTAATAAACACAAAGTCTTTGTCCAGTTATCATGTCAAAGTACCTGCTTACACAGCCTTTGTTTGTTTGTTTGTTTGCTAAAATCACATCCCTTTTTTGATTAGCGATAGCAAACGGATCGACCACAGACCTTAATCGATTACGTAAGTAACTTGATCCAAACACATAAAAGATTCAAAAGAACGCTGTTTATTAGAAGAAGACAAAACCAGCAAATGGATCTTGTTTTTTGAACGCTAGCAGTCATTCTTGTTTCAGATTTTGGTAAGTAACTTGATGTTTTCCACCCAATCGACCAGTAAAGTTATATCAGGGCGGTTAATCGATGGCAAAACCTATCGTCAAATAAAGCCATCCCAAAATGCTTCATACTACATGGCAGCAGCCAGACACTACTAGGCAAACTAGACGTCTCGTGACCTCGCGAGATCTCGGGACCCCCCATGGGAGAGAACCACCTGATCCCCAGCCAGTCAGACCGACCCCCTTCTTCTCCTCCCTGGCTAATTGGCTAATAAGCCCCAACTGCCTTCATTAGACTATTTGCAAGCAATTAGGTGTTGCTGGTACCACTATTGCCCTCTCGGTTTCCCCACAGTCGGTTTAGCATGCCGAGTGCGTTGCCGCCCGGCTGCTGATGTGCTTACGGCTTGGCGGGGGATGTGCGAGCTGCACTTACAGCACTGGCTGCAACGGCGGTTGGAGGTCGGACTGTGACGTAGCTAGGCCACGTACGGCGTACGTCGTCTGACTCTAGCCCACTGAGCTCATGCAGTGTTCTAGCCCCCCAAAATACTACATCGTATTCGAGGCGTAGGCTTACGCATGCAGTGTTTTGTAATGTTCAAGCAAATATTCTGCTGATCTGAGCAGAAAACGGCTCTTGCAGAACTCATATCGTATTCGAGGCGTACGCAGTCTTTTTTTTAATGTTCAAGCAAATATTCTGCCGATCTGAAAAGAAAACGACTCTTGCAGAACTCATATCGTATTCGAGGCGTACGCAGTGTTTTGTATTGTTCAAGCAAATATTCTGCCGATCTGAACAGAAAACGGTTCTTGCAGAACTCATATCGTATTCGAGGCGTACGCAGTCTTTTGTAATGTTCAAGCAAATATTTATTCTGCTGATCTGAACCGAAAACGGCTCTTGCAGAACTCATGACAGAAGGGATACATAGAACTGTTGTGGTTGCTGTTGTTCTTGTTGATGTTGGTTTTAGACATGTTTACCTTAGCACTGAAGTCTCTGGGGAGAGAGACTAATGGGGATCGAAATCTCAGGTGTGTGTGTGTTGTGTGTGTGTGTGTGTGTGTGTGTGTGTGTGTGTGTGTGTGTGTGTGTGTGTGTGTGTGTGTGTGTGTGTGTGTGCGTGTGTAGTACAAGAAAGGTGGTGGAGGTGGTGGGGGCGGGGGAGGGCGGGGCAGGGAACGTCAGTTTCATGTGTTGTCGTTGTCGTTGCTGGTGTTATTGTTAGGCTTGTTTAACGCCGACATGTCTCCGGAGTTAACTGGCAGAAACGGCGGCAATCGCAGAAGGTGGGGGCAGGGGAGATCATGCGTACTGCAAACAATTCAGATCACAAGAAGCTAAGCAGGCAAGACCTACATACACACACACACACATACACACACTCTCTCTCTCTCTCTCTCTCTCTCTCTCTCTCTCTCTCTCTCTCTCTCTCTCTCTCCTCTCCCCACACACACACACACACACACACACACACACACACACACACACACACACGCAAGCACACACACACACACACACACACACACACACACACACACACACAACACACACACACACACACACACGCAAGCACACATACGCACGCACGCACGCATGCACGCACGCACGCACGCACGCACGCACGCACGCACGCACGCACGCACGCACGCACACACACACACACACACACACACACATACATACACAAAGCACGCAAGCACACACGAGAGAAACGGGGAGGAGGGGGAAGGGGGAGGAGCTGCGGTAAGCCACAGTAATACGGACGCATACGCGCTCCGGAAAGCACATATGCGCTCCACCAGTAAACATGGTGCTTAACGTCCACAGAAACCATAAGGCTTATTAGGGACGGGGAGAATGGGGGGAAGGGCCGGGTATGGAGGTGGGGGAAGAGGGAGAGTATATACCTATCGCTACACTGTCACCACCAGAATGACCTGCATTAAGATGGGCAGCGATGAGGGCCATTGTAATGTTTCATTAATTGTGAGGGACAAAGTCACAAGACAGTGTCCACAAACCACAATTTTTTTCCCCGTAGCCAGCGCAGACATAGGCGACAGGCCACATCCGCTGGCCGCGCCACATGCGCCATGACGTCAGTTGTTCCTGTGGCTTACCACAGTTCCCTCACACACACGAGCCAGTGCCCAAGCGACAGGCGTTCGGCAGTGCAAATGAACCTTGACCAACAACCTCACACTTATCTTCCAAGCCGAGTCTCATCGCCGTAGCCATCGTTCCGACCGTTACTTATATACACGGAGATGTGTATTCTAAATGATTTCTCGGTTTTGATGCAAGCAAACTGGTGGTGGTGATGGTGAAGTGTTGCTTAATGTCCTCAGATGTCAGTTGACATATTAGGGACAAGTTGTGACCAATGCCGAAGCACTGGTTCAATAATTCTTTACGTCCACGGAAACCAGAAGGCTCGTTAGGACGGACAGCCCAGGACGGCCACCTCGACTCTCACACAGCTCCTGAACTATGTGAAGCAAACTGGTCTCACCATTTCAAATACAGCTCCTGAGCTCTCAGTGACTGCGCTGTGGTTGGCTGCAGCAGCACTTAAACGCCGCACGAAATAGAACCGGTCCTATTGCTTTGCACCTGTATGCGTTGCCTGCGGCCGCGCCACATCCAATCAGAATTACTCGGCGTGACCTTGGTCTCGCGCACCCGGAGCCACTCCACAGAATCTTGACGCTTTGCTGTTGCATGGCTTGCGGCTGTGGAGTGTCGCCTGCGTCTGCTGCGGCCTTTACGAACAGCTGACTGGGCGAACTGAACACAGCCACGAGTCTTCCACGTCAGATAACTGAGATACGTTCTAGACTGGCTCAAAAAAACATCTGTAACTCTAGCGTTCTGAAGTAAAGTAAATAAACATGGTGTTTAATGTCCACGGAAACCATAAGGCTTATGAGGGACGGGGAGAAGGCGGAGATTATATACCTATCGCTACGCTGTCACCACCAGAATGACTCCTGCATTAAAATGGGCAGCGATGAGAATCATTTTAATGTTTCATTAATTGTGAGGGACAAAGTCACAAGACAGTGTCCACAGACCACAACTTTTGAAGAGAAAGGAGAGCCGAAGCGGATTCGAACCGAGGTCCTACTGCTTACCAGCCTAACGCCTTACCGCTAGGCCAAACCGGCTCACTCGCGTTCTGAAGTAAGTAAGTAAGCAAATTAGTGTTTTACGCCCATTCAACCATTACGGTTATATCAGGGCGAACTCTAGCATTCTGAAACAAGATCAAAACACACAAGAGGTTAAAAAAAAAAGAGGCTATTTTAATTACACAGTACCAAATATGCTGCAAGATAAGCAGTGAGATTTCGTCTATATCATCGTTTATTAGTGTCTGTTACTTCAGAAATGTGTTTGCGATGAACTTGAATGTACGCATGTTTTGTATTGCCGAATTAAACGAGCGCTCTTTTTAAACATTTTTTTAAAACTTCTTGTGAGTTCTGATCTTGATTTGCTGCGATCTTGTTCTCTTTTTTCTATATGATAGTGTCCAGCTTCAACATTTTGAAATCTATCACACTTTCTGGCTTGTTTTGGTGTTTACAAAATCCACCGAACACTGACTTCGACAACGGGATCTTTAACGTGCTTATGTGATCTTTTGACAAGCGTGCTTATGTGATCTTTTGACAGAATTAGACCTTTTGTAGAATCTGCACAGAATTTAACTCCAGAATCTTGAGAGTCCAGAATCTTCTCTCTCTGTCTCTCTGTCTCTGTCTCTCTGTCTCTGTCTCTGTCTCTGTCTCTGTCTCTCTCTCTCTCTCTCTCTCTCTCTCTCTCTCTCTCTCTCTCTCTCTCTCTCTCTCTCTCTATTTTATACACCCAT
>JABMCL010003561.1:110000-132500 GCA_018857735.1 Alviniconcha marisindica
TTGCTCTTCTGCTATTTCAGTTCTGAGAATGTTTAACTGAACTGCACGTGATACTGAAAGATTTCATTTTCATGATCTATAAATTGCGTCCACTGTCTTCATTCCTGTCCGTTTTTCTGTCATTAAAATACAATCTCTCTTTTAATGTTTTAGCACAATTACCAGAAGACTCGAAAGAACAAGACAGATACAGTTTCAGCCATTTCAGTTTTCTTGGAACTTTACAGACTTCGTTTTAAGTTAAACTCTTGAGAAAACAAAAAAACTCAAAACGAATCACAGCCACCAAAGACCGGAATACCGTGCTTGATCACCATCAACGCATTCACATCTGGGAGCCGAGGTCACAGAACTTGGACGCAGAAGGAAGGACAAGATACTGAAGTGCTCTTCTTCCTCGGATACTTGGGTCCTAGCGGATTACGCGAGAGGAGGAGGGAGGCTATGGTTTGCTGGTGGCCGCGGATTTGAACAGCATGCTACATGGGCTCCTGTGTTACCTTGTGTACTGCTGGTTGTCACAGTTTCCTCACTGTCACAAGAGTCGGGCATGGGACCAGGGGAGCACGGCAAAGTCCTCACTCAGCCGCTGCTCATCATCTGCCTCATCATATGCACAGGTAGGTCAACATGCCCAATAACTCTTCTCTTCAGTCTAGCTCTGCCTTTGTAGTGTGTGTGCGTGCGTGTGTGTGTGTGTGTGTGTGTGTGTGTGTGTGTGTGTGTGTGTGTGTGTGTGTGTGTGTGTGTGTGTGTGTGTGTGTGTGTGTGTGTGTGTGTGTGTGTGTGTGTGTGTGTGTGTGTGTGTGTGTGTGTGTGTGTGTGTGTGTGTCAGTGTGTGTGTGTGTGTGTGTGTGTGTGTGTGTTCTTCACTGAAACCTTTCTACCCTTTCATTTTGAGATCAAGCATTCTTCTTCAAGCTGTGTCTTGTGGTTATTTCTGGTCTGCCACAACACATGCGTGCTGGGTGCTCGAAAGAATATGTACCGCAGTTTTGCCGGTTCGCGGACCTCCGCTTGAACTTGGAGTGGTTTGAACTTCAGTGGCTTTGCGTATGCATCTTTTTTCCTGCTCTTATATATTGTGTATAGTATAGCTGAGCGGTTGGTCGACACGCTGTCACTGACTATCCTCGTTCACGTGTAATTAAACTTTGAGTTTTTACATGCTCATGCCACCGTTCTGCACCACTCATGTCGGCTGCACGCTGACTCGTGGATGTACATACACGCACGTGCAATTGTCAGTTATTCTCGTTTTGTTCCATATAGTATGCGGACGGTCAGTGGTCGTACTTGTTCAGTCCTTTTTATCAAGAGGCTTTCCGGCTGCTTTAAAAAAAAAAAAAGTGTATTATTATATATATATAAATAATTAATATATTGTTGTTGATGGTTTTGTTGTTGTTGTTTTGTTTTGTTTGTTTGTTTGTTTAATCCCAATTCCTCTTGATCGTGGTTCTTTGGTGCGTACAGTCAATGAGGCTTTTCTACTGCTGCTTCGATGACTCTCCCCGATACGACTCTCGAGGTCGATGACTGTCCGGGAAACACCAAGTGGGTTTAACCAGAAAAAAAGTCTTCTTCTGCTGCTGCTTCTCGTTTGAAGGCACAGGCTCGACATAATTATGGTCTTAGAGGCTGAGCGGTAGGACAACTGACACGCCGTCATAGTGTTGGTTCATTACCCCATCACATTTGTGTGGTTGTTTGACCGGACGTTAAAGTCCAGTTGCTAATTAACTTCATCACAAAAAGGATAGATAGATAGGAGGAGGCGACAAGACTCGAAGTGCTCTTTTTACGCATGTGTACCGCTCGGTTTTCATCACGCCTTGGTGCAGTTTTATCAGGGCCATCGTAGGCTAGTCCTGGACCCCGTGAAATGCTCTCTCTCTCTCTCTCTCTTCTCTCTCTCTCTCTCTCTCTCTCTCTCTCTCTCTCTCTCTCTCTCTCTCTCTCTCTTCCGCTCACCAGTATTATCTCTCCGGGATAATATCAATAGAGTTAGTCCCTCGTGGGCGAGGGGTGGATGTAAAAAGACCCTGTGTCTAATCCACTACCATCGTAAAATAAAGTGTATTCATTTATTCATTCTCCTCCTCCCCCACCCCTTCGCCCTCCTCCGCCCCTCCCCCCCTCCCTCCCCTCCCCTTCCCCACCGTTTCTCTCTCATCGCTTCCTCCCTTTCTCCCTTTTTGCCTTCTTGCTGTCTGTGCGTGCGTGCGTGTGTCAATACGTTTTTCACTGTAATTTTTCGATTTGGAACTTCGTTCCTGATTAATTCTGTCTGTTTGAACTGGAGCCTCCGCCATGGTTATGCTGTCACGGTGGTTGTGTTTTTGCGAAGTCAGTAAAGGAATCGATTTTTGCCCTGCATGCGCCCAGATGAGACAAACGAATCCAAGGGGTTATATGCCGGCCATGCCGTCAGATTCTTTGTATCTCGTTTTCCTGTCTCTGTCTAGATGTATTCTAGTGTTTAATCCGTGTTTGTTTCCCTGTCTCTCCCGACAGTATTTCTTGATCTGTAATTGGTGGTCGTTCTGCTGTGTTTGTCAACACGAGCCTTACTCGCTGATCCATGTTCTTCTTGTCATCTGTTTGTCAAGATGTGGCTCCGTATTCCTCTTGCTGTCTGTTTGTCCTGGTGTGTCTGTTGGTGCTGTCTTTCCAGACCAGGCTTTCTAGTCTGTGTCCGTTTTGCTGTTTGTTGTCAAGTGGGACTTAGTGTTCGTTTTGCTGTCTGTTGTCAAGTGGGACTTAGTGTCCGTTTTGCTGTTTGTTGTCAAGTGGGACTTAGTGTTCGTTTTGCTGTTTGTTGTCAAGTGGGACTTAGTGTTTGTTTTGCTATTCGTTTTTCTGTCAAGATGTGTCTTTGTCTTGTAACCTGTGTTCGTTTATATGTCTCAGAGTCAGACTTAGAGATTGGAAGAGGGGATACAGAGGGGGTGGGGAGACCAGAGAGAGAGAGAGAGAAAGAGAGTTGGAGAGGGCGGGGGGTGGGGGGTGGGGTGGGCGAGAGACATACATACAGACAGATGGGCATAGAGACAGACATGCAGACAGACAGACGGACAAAGAGACAGAAAGTCAGTGACTTAGCGTCTAGTTCAGCTGGGCCGTCAGCTTTCCTGTCGGCAAACCCCAGCCAGTTTACGGTCGTATTGAACATTGCCCAGTGATGTGTAAGACAGCACAGAACATCAGTGGAACAGCGAAGGCACGACACCAGGTAAGGTTTCGCGTTGTTTCACTGCGTTCAATAAAAACATATATCCTAAACTCGGTCAGGTAGGTAGGGAGGGAATAGCACCCGCCGCGCATCGGTTAGCGTTGGAAATCAGCGGGTAAATGTGGCTGACAGCCCGCACCACTACCCCACCCCAGACCACCCCAACCCACCCGGCCCATCAATTTACAACCCGTTATAGATCTTGTTGTATGTGCATGCAGCTGAGAATAAAACTTGGCTGGGAATTGCACATGTATCAGCAAAATGCTGCAGCCAATAAATCAAACAGTCTGCTGCCATCTATCTTGTCGGGGGCATACGCTTGCACCGAGTCCAGTGGGGTAAAAAAAATAATTAAAAATCCGCATAGCCTTGCGAATCCCAGTCTTGATGGATGGGTATTTTGTCATCGGGTTCAAATAGTGATTTTTATGTAAGTGGGAGGGGGGCAAGGAACAGAGTGGAAAGGACAGATTCTAGGCTATCTGTTGTTTTGGTAATCCTGTCGACGCTCGACTTTGAATTTAATTGTACGAGTGTGAGAGTTAATATTTATGTATCCGTGTTATTACCGTTACCCAGAGGACCTCTCTCTCTCTCTCTCTCTCTCTCTCTCTCTCTCTCTCTCTCTCTCTCTCTCTCTCGCCCCCCCCCCCACACACGCACACACACACACACACACACACACACACACACACACACACACACACACGCATATACAGAGTAATAAATTATCACTTTGCTTTCAACAGACATAAGAAACATTGATTGATTGACGCACAAAAACACACTGCTTCCGCCCCCCACCCCCCCCCCCCCCCCCCCTCCCACCTCCCCCACCCGCACAGACACTGCACACCACACACACACACACACACACACACACACACACACACATACGCGCGCGTATAATAATAATTAGTATGCGTCCAACCCCTTCTCTAAGAAGTAGCGTGACACACTTCATGGCAAAGACTAAGAGGTATTTGTAACAGTCAGCTTAGATGAACAATACAGAACACAAGGAGTTAGAACAAAACTAGATCAATAAAGTTATTGTCTGTGGTTTGTAAATATCGCAGAAACGAGAATGAATTTAAAACATTAATTAGTTTTTCACCTGCATGCTAGCGTGTGTGATACGGTGCGCGTATACCTCGCACGGCAGGTTTACGGCCAGCATTAGAGCGGATCCCCGGACTGGCAGTATATCGAGTTCCTGGATCCACGCGGACTCAGTGTATGTACAGAGTCCATGGCGGATCGATCTGATTCCAGGAGCGGAGGGTCTGGAACCCTCCCTCCTGCAGCAGTGTCTGCCTATTTCCCGTCTGACACGCCCGGCGCTTGGCTTTGACTGTCGTCGTTAGGTGATACTTTGTACTCGGTTGTCTTCCTCCTGAGACCTCAGCTGCACTCTCTCTCTCTCGCCGAGTCTCTCTGTCGATCCTCACGAAAACTGACCCAGCCGGCGTTAGTGTGGTAGCTCCCTCATCCCCGCCCCCGTCTCTTTCTGTCTCTCTGTCTGTATGTCTCTGTCTCTGTCTGTCTGCCTGTCTGTCTGTCTGTCTGTATCTGTCTGTCTGTCCGAGGTTCTCTCTCTCTCTAGTACTGTAGCAACGGCAGATATGTGAGTCGGCCTTTGTGCTAATATCTTCACCGTTGAGAAATAAAGTTCAATCAATCAATCAATCAATCTCTCTCTCTCTCTCTCTCTCTCTCTCTCTCTCTCTCTCTCTCTCTCTCTCTCTCTCTCTCTCTCTGTTGCATCAGTAGCACTCTCCGCTCTTCTGTCTCTCTTTCGCTTCCTGTCACCGTCTGTCTCAGTTGTGTTCCAATGGTGTGTGTGTGTGTGTGTGTGTGTGTGTGTGTGTGTGTGTGTGTGTGTGTGTGTGTGTGTCTCTCTCTCTCTCTCTCTCTCTCTCTCTCTCTCTCTCTCTCTCTCTCTTGGTGGACTATTTTAATAACCCTTGCACCGATGTTGACTGCTCATCCTTGCTGTCCATTTCTCCCCAGTTCTCCACTCTGGGCAACCTTCTGTCAGTTTAGTCACTCCCTTCCCCTCCCGGTACCAATCTCGTCAGTCAGTGCGAGTCAGTTTGGGTACCTTTGGGTTTTTAGTACCGCACCCCCTCCCCCCCCCCCCCCCCCCCCCCCCCCCGCCCCCGCCTCCCCCCTCCACACACACACACACACACACACACGCCCGTGGCCCAGTCAGTCTAGGCATTGTGTGGTAGTACTGTGTGTTAAATGCGATCTTTCGATGCTCCTAGTAGAGATTGGTAGACGTGACTCACTTAAGATTGACAAGTAGGGGTGGGTGGTGCGAGAGGGGTGTGCGCGGGCCGCAACGGTTATGAGTATCAGTTTCAAACAGAAAGAGAGACAGACAGACAGATACACATGCAGACACACGGGGAGAGACAGAATTCTTGGACTTTAACGTACAGTCAACCGCTTAGTGTAACATCAGGACGAGATGGGGGGGGGGGGGGGGGGGGGGAGTGAGAGAGGAAGAGGGAGAGAAGAAAGAGAGACTGAGACAGACACAGAGACAGAGACAAAGAGAGAGAGAGACAGACAGAGAGAGAGCGACAGAGACAGAGAGAGATTACAACTAAAATGAAATGGAAACAGAGAAGGAAAGAGGAGGAGGCACACAGGTCAGAGGCACAAAGACAGTTGAATTCAAGATGGTATCTACGCGCTCGGCATAGCCCATAATTAGCCCGTCATAGCCCGTCTCAGTTCAGTTGTAATAAAGACAGGGTGACTCAACGGCACAGAGACAAGGTTACTTCACAACTCTGAGAGAAAATGAGAGCAGCAGCACACAATCCCGCGGTTAGTCCCTTGGTTCCTCGATGTCTCAGTCGTTCAATGGAGAGCCGCGAGAGCCTCGTGGATCTTGATTCTTGGCCAGCTCAAAGCAAGCGGTACTCTCTCTCTCTCTCTCTCTCTCTCTCTGTCCTCCTCCTCCTCCCTCGGGTGTTGGGTATTTTCTGACTTTTTATTTGCATGGTTTTTGTTACGCTGGTTGTCGAGACTGAGTATACACAATCAGAGCGACTTGCTGGTGGCTGATGTTAGTGGGTTTGTTCCCAGTCTGCACATTGGCTTGACGTGACTTCACACTGGTCTTAGGACTTGGTTTAATTGTGTGAACATTGGCTTGACTTCACGCTGGTCTTAGGACTTGGTTTTATTGTCTGGACATCATTGGCTTGACTTCACACTGACCTTCAGACTAGGTTTTATTGTCTGCACATTGGCATGACTTCTTCACACTGGTTTTAGGACTTGGTTTTATGGTCTGGACATTGGCTTGACTTCACACTGGTCTTAATAAGACTTGTTGGTTTCATTGTCTCAATCTGGATTTGACCGGGCCCTGAACTTTGTGATTTACATCAGCAAAACAGGTTTACGAGCGATTGATCGTTGCGCAGGTAAATTGTTTCTACGTGTCACGCACAGCAGCCGACTGTGAACAGTTCTAGTATTGTACAGCTGCCAAATGGCAATGGAGTTCTGTGACTGTGTGTAACTCCGCGTCAACTGCTCTGTACTCTGTGCCACCCAGAGATGTACTGAATCGTACGACTGTTCTGTGTCAACCGGCGACGAACAGTTCTACAGCTGGACTCGGTGTCAATCAGCGATGGAGTTCTACGATTGTTCCCAGTGATAATCAGCGATGCGGAGTTCTGTGACCTTGCTTTGTGTCACTGGCCAAAAAGAAACTGTGGAAAAACTCCAATGAAATGAGTGCTGGTGAGAAGAACAAGCGGGGGGGGGGGGGGGGGGGGGGGGGAGGGGGACGAGGAAAAGTGTTGACCAAAAGAAGACAGGTCACGGATACAAGAAGAACAACACACTGTTCTGTTGGAGAGCGAGGATAGTTCAGTGGTTAGAGCGCCGGACTCGTGATTGAAAGGTCGCGGGTTAGAATTCCTGCGGGAGTGGCGGGACAATTTTCTTTTTGCAGGGTCAACTTTCTGTGCTGACTCTTATTTCGGTATCCGTTCCACCCCCGTGTTACCGCAGTAGCACGTAAAAGATCCTGGTCATTCTGCCAAAAGTGCAGGTGGCAGGTTACAGCTAAACACGCATGCACCTTACGTATGTGGCTTTGCATCAAGTCACATGCTGCATGGTTGCTTTTATGCACATAATCTCGCTCTTTACCTACTTTTCAATCTAAAAAATCGTCCATGAAATAAAGTGAGATGTTTCGCCACATCAGATCGATTCTGGGCCATAATGCAGCGGTATAAAACAGCCATTACTCGTCAGTGAAATATTTTTCACTGCAGTGTGAAGGGATTAGGGCATTCAATACCACATTTCGAAAAAAGCACCCGGCATCAATCTGTTTGTAACCGCTCGAATACTTTCAGAACTCTGGTGCATTCTTGCGGCCATGGTGTATGCACTTGAAGTGCTTTGATCATCGCTCTTGGGGCATTTTTACACGCTGGTGTATTATTCCACCGTTTAATGTGTCTAGCCCTTTGTGGTGGAGAAAGGCTTGGCTGCCGACCATTCTTGCGGCCTGTCATATTTTACAACCCATTGGTGCACACAGATTACTTCTGACGCTCTTGAAGCTCCCGCACTGGGACTTCACACAGTGTAGTTTGAAACTCCCGCACAGGACATGGGGTGCAGTTATCGTATGACAAAAGAGCGCTGTCGTAGTTGCGAACGTGGCTTGCATTCAGGGTCATAGCAGAGGGCGCTTTTGTCACAATTTGTAGTCGTGGACCAGCACGTGGCAAGCGTGAGACGTGTTCAACACTGAATGGAAAGCTTTGATATGCAGTCTGCTGAAAGTTTTTTTACTTTAAAAAAACCACACTTGTTTTCAATATAAATTTCATATGAACAGACGGTTTTCCGTTGTTAAGGTTCTTTCAGTTATCTATTGCTGTGGATTATAATTTGCTTCATATGCCGCGATCGATTAATTAAAAGTCTGTATGCCATGTAGACGCTCACGGTCAGTTGGAAATGGTTATTTGGCTACTTTAGCAAACCTAATAGAACCCCAAGAGCGTTTTGCAGCATGATAAATAAAAACCCAAAACTAGCGGAAACATATCCAAAGGTCGTGCACATTGCACTCGATGAAATGAAGCACTTGTGGCAAGGATTGGCTTAGCGACACTAGGCAGCCAATGAGATGGTGTGCTTATTGTAAGAACTGGCTTACGACACAAGGCAGCTAATAAGGTGGTGTGCTTTATGGTAAGGATTGGCTAACGGCTCATGGCAGCCAATGAGATGGCATGTTTATTGTAAGGATTGGCTAGTGACACAAGGCAGCCAATGAGGTGGCGTGCTTTGCGGTAAATATTAGATACCGGCCCAAAGCAGCCGACGAGATTAAGTGCTTGTGGCAAGGATTCGCTAGCGTCTCAGAGTTGCTTGTGAGATGACGTGCTTTATAGGTAAGGATTGGTTAGCGTGGCAAAGCTGGGCCAAACTGAAGCACCTGAAAGATTGTGTTTTTATTTCTTTAATTACTATTCGTTTGCAGAATAGCTGTCTGTTTGTTGCTGGGATAAGGGATCTACTCCGAAAATGAC
The DNA here is from genome assembly GCA_018857735.1 of Alviniconcha marisindica. NCBI lineage: Eukaryota > Metazoa > Mollusca > Gastropoda > Provannidae > Alviniconcha > Alviniconcha marisindica. The sequence goes on from JABMCL010003561.1 coordinate 118,830, forward strand.
CGCATGTTTTGCATTGTTCCATTGAAATAAACGCCCTGTTCGTGTGTTGTGATCTTCGTTTTTGTCAAACAGAAAACGATATATTTTGCTAACAGTGTATCAGACTTACTGCTTGTGTTGCGATGAATTTTTGCTCCTCCCTGATACGATTTTCGCGGTTCCCTGGGCATTACCAAGTCTCTCTCTCTCTCTCTCTCTCTCTCTCTCTCTCTCTCTCTCTCCTCTCTCTCTCTCTCTCTCTCCTCCTCTCTCTCTCCTCTCCTCCCACACACACACATACACACACAACACCACACACACACACACACACACACACACACACCACACACACACACACACACACACACACACACACACACACACACACACACACACACACACACACACACACTATAATTACCAAATGATTAGCTCCGCTTTTGCCACTGGAATCGCGGGCATTCCCTCCCTGATTACGCCATTGCATCACAGTGATTTCAGCCGGTTCATGTCGTTTGTGTATTGAGCGAGCTAAAGGTCGAAGGGAATAACGAAGAGTAGCATGGTTTGTCGTTCTTTGTCAGTCCTAGCTGCCTTCATTTAGTATGCGGCGTGTTCTCTCTCTCTCTCTCTCTCTCTCTCTCTCTCTCTCTCTCTCTCTCTCTCTCTCTCTCTCTCTCTCTCTCTCTCTCTCCCACAGTGTGGGGCACTGACAAGTGACATTCCTATCAATAGCGTCGTCTCGTCCGAAGTTTCATTGAAGTACGCTCCATAGCCTCAGTTTGCAGTCAGTATTGTAAGGCCCGTACCGTCCAATTTGCTGCATATTATGAAGAATACTAACACTGCCCGGCTATATATTAGTGACAGCTACTGGCAGCAGTAGGATATCACAGTTTGTGACTTTAGCCGCTCTCTTTGACTTTTAGCTGCGCCATCTGACTAGGTTGTTTAGTTGTGCTATCTTAGTTACAAGTATCATCTAACTTACATGTAGTTTATTAGCTGTACTGTCTAACTTAATTGTGCTCTCTTAGTTGTAGTGTTGTGCCTGAAATTGAGGATATATGCCACCGAGGTGTGTGTGTGAGTGAGTGTGTGTGAAGTTTACCGAAATTTAAAGAGATCAGATTTCGGTAAATCGCTACGATTTGGTTCGTGAGTCCCAGATAGCAAATGCGAAAGATTTCGATCATAGTTCATCGTCGCTGGTTCTGTCGCTCACTGTGAAACAGAACTGCTCATCTGCCGCAGTCCCTGTAGCAAAACGACCGTTGAGTAAGAGTGGTAGGTGTCGGGCATGTTTTTACGGGCCACGACTGCTATCGTGAACGTTGCGGTGCTTCCACCGTTGGGATATGACTCGTAGAGACAAATTTAGTTCTGATTCACACTACAAATCCACTTTTTTTTTGTGCGCCAGTACCATGTATTAACAAAACACACAAAAAAGCACAGTTCTTTCCTTGCCACTGCCGTCTTTGTTGTAATGACGAATGTGTGGTACGTCTGAGCGCAGAAAATATATGGGAAGTTTAGGCTTAAGGATCGGGTTGGAGTTAATCCGATTTGTCTTCCGTTCTATTAATTACAGTCGCCAAGCTGTTGTCATGGAAATCATTCTAATGTAAATAGGCCGACTACCGTGCTCAGTATGGTGTCTTCTAGCATCACACGAAATTTGACAAAGACTGTGTAATCGTAGAAAATGTTAACGTGTTTTTCATTTATTACGATCAGACCATCTGGATTTCGTGTGTTCGTTTTTGGCAAACATAGGCCGCAGATTGTGACGGTATTGCTAATATGTATTGTGACGATTGTGTGTGTGTGTGTGTGTGTGTGTGTGTGTGTGTGTGTGTGTGTGTGTGTGTGTTGTTGTGTGTGTTGTTGTTGTTGTTGTTGTTGTTGTTGTTGTTGTTGTTGTTGAAAGCGAGGTCGAAAGCGAGATCGAAAGCGAGGTTGGAATGTGCAAAAATGGTAATCAAACCTCGATTTCGATCTCTTGACCCGCCGAGACGTGTCTTTATTAAAAATCGTCCGCAGACAAACTGGAAGCACTCTAACCACTAACCCGTGAGGTTGCTCGTGCTGAGGTAACACTGCGGTTGGCAGGACGTTCAGATCAGAAGCAGAAGGACATCGGTTCAAATCCGCTTCGGCTCTCCTTTCTCTTCAAAAATTGTGGTCTGTGGACACTCGTGTTTGTGACTTTGTCGCTCACAATTAATGAAACATTAAAATGGCTCTTATCGCTGCCCACCTTAATGCAGGAGTCATTCTAGTGGTGACAGCGTAGCGATGGGTATATAATCTCCCTCTTCCCCCACCTCTATACCTCCTCCCCCCACATCTCCCCGCCCCTAATAAGCCTTGTGGTTTCTGTGGACGTTAAGCACCATGTTTACTTACTTACTTTACGTTCAAATCTGGCCATTGACCATAACTACCAAGGAGAGCACGTGGAGCCCTCGTGTCAGGGAGTGGTTAAAAAAAAATGCACGTCAGCTATTTCAGTTACAGCTTGTAACAGTCACTGCCACCAGCACAGTTGCAAACATATGTTACTCGAAAACGTGCATGATTTGAGCTGACTGGCCAATTGTTATATGATTTATTGCAAGAGATCTCCAATAATCAAGCTATTCCTGGGCGAGACCGTTGACTGAACTCGTGATTTACGGTCCACAAATTAACTTCAAGCCAGCTTGATTTCCCTCATCAGTTATCTGATCATCTTTGAAGCCAGTAAGCTTATTATTATTGGCTGGCGAAAGCGTCTCGCTTTGTAGGCTTGGCTTTCCAAGCTTGCCCGTGCCGGAGTGCCCCGTACGACGTCAAGTATCTGGCATAATCTTCCTTTTTTTAAATCCGAGAAATGTCATTATTCAACACCAAACGCGAACTGCGGCATTTTATTGCCCCGGTGATGTCCTTTCTCAGATCGTGCATTTATCTCGCTTTGACGGGGGCCCGCTGTCTACCTGCGTGACGATCGAGTGTTGCGGGCCTTTTCTCCTGCCTTATACTTTACATTAATCACTTCACGGCATGACGCGGATTGCGCGCCGACCTCCACGGCGTTCAAGATCTCTACCCGTTTATGGGCCACACACCGAGTAAGAAGAAAGGGGAAAAAACGGGGTGGGGTCGGGGGGGGACGAGGAAAAAAGACGTCATTCGGGTCATGTGGCCTTCCGCCTGTTCATGACAAAACGTAGTAACTACTTTGGTTTGTTGTTGCACAAGTGACGACATAACAGCATGCAGCTAGTGAATCATCATAATTATATGGGGTACTTTTGTTTTTGTTTTGCTACTTTGTTGCTGTTTTTGATGTTGTATTTTATCACCATGTTTTGCTGTTTTATTCACCTTACAATCAGTCTGACATCACTACTGTGAAAGGACTTTAAAGAAAGAAGAAGTATACTGCTAATCAGAGCTCGGGAGCAGTGTGAAAGTCGAGGTGGCCGTCCTGGGCTCCCGTCCCTAATAGTCCTTATTGTCTCTGTGAACGTAACTGATGCAACATTCGAAAAGGAAGTACACTGTTCATACCTATAGAGCATCAGCCCTTTGATTTGCTACGACAAAGGTTCGGAGCCTGTTGACACACCATCACTTCTGTATTTTACTTTTAGCCATCTTGCGGGGGGGTAGAGGCAGGGGGCGGAGGGTAAGGGGGGGGGGGGAGACTGGGCTTCAAGTGCCTGTTGTTTCTTTCTGCCTGTGGGCTTTGTTCTTCAGTTCGACGCTGTGACTGCCGCCAAAGAGAGAGTATACGTATACCCTAGTATTATGAAATCTCTGCCGCCACCTCAGCCAACGTTTGCGTTACTACGGTACACCCTGAAGTTGATTCAGGGTGATGCGTTTCGCAGCCTGCACGAGGAGTGTGCGGAAAAGCTGAAGAGGGAGGGGACGGTGATTAATACGTTAACCTGTTGTTCTTGTGTCTGTGTTGGCGGCTCAGACACGAGCGTGTGCATTGTTTGAACCTTGCAGTCTGCCGCCGCTGCCGAGGCACCGCTATGAGATGAAGCACTTCGCCCGAGGGTGCTTTCTCTGCGTGCTTTACTGTGCTGTTGGTGTTCTTTGATAGTCTTCATCTTTCTCCCGTGTTGTTGTTGTTGTTGTTGTTGTTGTTGTTGTTGTTGTTGTTGTTGTTGTTGTTGTTGTTGTTGTTGTTGTTGTTGTTGTTGTTGTGTGTTGTTGCTGCTACTGCTGCTGTTGCTGCTGTTGCTGCTAGTGGTTGTTGTTGCTGCTGGTTTGTTACTGCTGGTGGTGCTGGTTCGTTGTTGCTGTTGCTGGTGGTGGTTCGTTGTTGGTGTTGCTGATGGTGGTTCGTTGTTGCTGGTGGTGGTTCGTTGTTGCTGGTGGTGGTTTGTTGTTGCTGGTGGTTTGTTTGTATTGTTTAATTCTGCTAAACTTTGCCTTCTTCTTATTCCCCTTCTTCTCGGTCTACTTCTTTCCTTCTTCTTCTTCTTCTGCTGCTGCTGCTGCTGTTGCTGCTGCTGCTGCTCTTTTCAAACATCGTACCAGCTCCACCGATCTCTCATTTTTAAGTCTTGTCCCAGAGTCTGTGGTCAGCGCAACACTCTTCCGCAGCGTCACGCAGAAAGAACAACGAACATACCAATAATAGCTTTCACCTGCACCACCAGGGAACAGCAACCCTTGGTCACTTTCCCAGTAATGCTTGGTGTGTTGCAAGATCAGTGAGTCAATGTTCCGACTTTGCTAAACATCACACATGCAATTCGATTTCCAAAATCGATGTGAAACGACAAGTCGTTTTGAAACTAAGTGATTAATTTGAAGTTTTCATGTTGGTTTCTTCTACATGCTGGACAAAGCCTGGTTTCAAAAATGCTAATTCCTTTAAGGCCAGGTTACCTTTCTTTCAAAAGGCATGTTATGTTCCTTTGAGGCCAAAATGCCCTGTTTTTATACAGCTAGTTCCTTTAAGGCCAGGTGCTCTGTTTTGAAAAGGTTTATTCCTTTAAGGCAAGGCTGCCCTGTTTTTGTACGGCTAGTTCCTTTAAGGCCAGGTTGCCATGTTTTGAGGCATACCCTTATGTTTGTGCGGACTCCTGCTGTAGGTGTCTGGAGGAAGACTGGGGAGAAGGCGTATGTTTGGAAGAAAAACAAAGGTAATGAGTCATTAGGGATTGAGGTTCGCCCCCTCTCTGTGTACCCGTTGACTGAACATTACCCGTTATTGTTCGTCCCCCCCCCCCCCCCCACCCCCCGTCTCCCCTCTCTCTCTCAGTCAGTCTGTCAGTCTGTCTGTCTGTCTGTCTCTCTCTCTGTGTCTGTCTGTCTGTCTGTCTGTCCGTCTGTCTGTCTGTCTGTCTGTCTGTCTGTCTGTCTGTCTGTCTGTCTGTCTGTCTGTCTGTCTCTCTCTCTCTCTCTCTCTCTCTCTCTCTCTCTTGCTTTCCCCCTCCCCGGCGGTTTGGTTTTGGGAATGAAGTCCCCTCCGTTGAGAGTCCGGAACTGTTGAAGATTCCTTCGTGTAAGCCAGGATTCGCCTGCTTCGCCTACTGATGAGAATTCTCACTTTCGGAATTTTTCTTTCCCAGTTCATTCAACCTTTTTTTATTGTATTTTTTATACTTGTTTGATTATTTATTGGTGCCCCCAATCGTTTTTCAACAGAAAGTAAGTCTATCGTTCACAGTGACTCAGACATTTTTTATTGGTGGTAATTATGATTTGATTACTCGTGTTTTGCCTTAATAATTATGACCTTCATGGTTCAAGAGTTGAGGTCCACTCTGCTGACAGTCCAGAGTTGTTGGAGGTTGCCTCTTTTAAGCCTGGAGTTCGTCAAAATAACAGTTTTGTGTGTTTCGTGCACCGTGAAGAATTCTCATGTTCCAGTTTCTTCGTTTTCAGTTCAATTCGTTTCCTATTCAGATTTTTAATCAGACTTTTATTCATGACTTTATGATTTTGTTTCGGCTTGATGTGACCTTGATGGCTGACTGGGCGTTAAATGTGAAATAAAGTTAACGATTCTCATATCAGTGCTTAGATCTGGTGCAAGAGCTGTTCTTGCAATCATGTCTCTCTTGTCCACAGTGTGTGCACCATTGCGAGATCCGCTCTCGTTGTCACTGTAAGTGCAGCGATCTCCGATCCTGCTTCAGATTTCTTTCTCTTTTTTTTCTTCTTTTTTTCTTTTCACTGTGATTGTGTCATTGTGCGATCATGCCTCGTTGTCAGTGTAAGTGCACCGATCCTGTACGATTCTGTATGAACTGTCAGTGCGTCTTTACACGATACTGTTTATTTGCTAGTGTAAGTGCATGAGCACCTGTTTTCAATCCTGTTTCTGTTGTCAGTGCATGCAGGCTCTGTGAGATACAGGATACTCAGCGCAGAGTTGTAATGTGATGCTAGTACCTCTTTGCCAAAACAATAGGATTTTTGTGAGCACATGCACACGTGTCGAATTGTTGGCAGTTTTTGCTCATTGTTGGCAATGGTTCTGCCAGCGGTGCTTACCATTCTTTTGCTTGTTCAACATCGCAAACTGTCTGGTCGTTTTTCCGACCCCCTCCAACCTGCCTCCGCCACACACACAGGCACACACATTCACATTCACACACACACACACACACACACACACACACACACACACACACACACACACACACACACACACACACACACACACTTACACACACACCACACACACACACACACACACACACACACGCACACGCACGTACACCCTCCCAAATCTTCGAGGACGGAATGGCGCCAGCGTAACGAGTTGTACCCGGCTACCTGTTTTCCTTGTTTGATCGCCAGTATACCTTCCTCACGACCGTCCTCTGTCCGTGTAGGATTTGCCTATCAAGTTTGCTTTATTAACAATGAGTACAGTCTGTCTGTCTGTCTGTCTTTCTGTCTTCCTGCCTTTCTCTGTCGGTCGGTCTGTCGGTCTGGCTGCCTGCCTGCCAGGTTGTCTGAAGATGAAGGTCACGCGAGTTCTTGGCAAATGCCAGCACGTGTCAGTCATTCCTCCTTTCGATCGCGCAAACTAACCCCCTTACACCCGCCTTTCTATCTGTCAGCCTCGTACTGCCCGCGTACCTAGCTGCCTACCGACCTTCCTATCCACCCACCTGTTTCCTACGCCCTGAGATATCTGTAATGGTTGACTGGGCGTAAAACACCAAATTGCTTACTTACTTACCTGTTTCCTACCCACGTTTCTGCCTGTGGTACCAGTCTATCTTACCCACCCTCTTTCTTCATACCTACCCCTTTTGCTGCCATTGTTCCGACGTGAGGGCTTGTCCACCCGTCCGTCCGCTTGCTTTACCGTTTTGTCTGTCTGGATGCACGGCGGTCTTCCTTAAAAAGACGAGAGAGGGCCATCGTCAATCAGACGAACTGTTTCAAAGGCAACGTTTGGGGAAACGTGCGAGTCGTCACGGAGCGTATTATATACATATATATATTCCGAGCGTATAGATACCATCTTCGACAGAGAACTGAACTGAAGTGTACGCCGTACATCACGTACAGCAGATGTTTGATGACGGAGCATAATGTCGGACAGCGCGGTGTGAACCGGATGACAGACGTACACGCGTCCTTGCATCTGCACAGTAAGGGTCAAGGAGACTGCCAGCGTGAATGCCGAACCCCTACCGAAATCCTTCTCGAGAGCATTTATTACATTTCACCTTGCGTATGAAAACATGAACCAGACTGTGTATCCTTCTCTAGATTACTCATAATTATTGTGCTCAGCGAAACCATTGTGGCTTGAAACATGTGCTTCAGCTTTCCGGCTAGTCAATGAATTTCCAACAATGAACATGTCAGCACTGTCTGCTCGAGGATGAAAAGTGGGTCGGACGACGGTTGGCCTTTATGCAAAAAGAAACGGGTGAAGAGCGTGGTTACGTGAGCGTGGTCATGGAACTGAGAGCGCAATCCAAAACCTGAGACACAAACGGGAAAGGCGACGGCGAAAGCGGCAGTATTATGGTAGGCGAGGAATATTGAGAGGTGTTGTGAAATGTTACCTCTTTCAACACTTGACTCCCGTTTAACCGTCCTGGTTGACTGGGTGTAAAAACAACAACCCGTCAGTCACCTACGTACCCCTTTCTTGGCGCGGTCGGAAGTCTCCAGCGCTGCTCGTCACGAGTTAATGTACTGCCCGCAGTGGGGTACCGAGTATGTCGACATTAATAAGGATGTTTTACCGAAAGTCCACAGCTATCAAAGGCCGTTTTACTTTAAAGGGGACCCGAAGCTGGCCTGAAAACGTAGAAAATGTGCTAGTGTTCTATCTTCAGGCTTCGTTTGCTTGTTCTATCAATAGTTTTACAATACAGAGTACTCTTCTCAGGGCGCAACCATGTTTGTTTGCTCTTTACCAAAGAAAAGAACAGCAATAAAAAAGGGGCCCCATCTTTTTTCCAGACGTTCCACACCTTTACACTCCTTCCCTTCAGCTCCGCTCTTCCACAGACACCCGAGTGTTCAGAATACTATCCTTCCGCACCTGGTCCAGCGGTCAATGCTCTTTCTCTTTCCAGGCTACAACTACCTGGACCCAAGTCCCTGTTTTTGTCCATCGTGCTTACCTCTGTCAGTTCTTGCAAATCTTCCCTGGAAACTTTCTTTGGAAACTTTCTCTTTTTTAAATCCTTTTCTTCAGTCCCATTGTCGAGTATATAATTCCAGACTTTGCTGAGTTTCATTATCCACCTAATACATGTATATAATTATTATTTGGTCGTTGGAGTTATTAATACCTCGCCCCTACCCTCCCCGAATTGTGCCGTTACTCCCGAGCTCGTGCGGCCTTAGATCAACAAAGGGAGTCAATTAGCGCTCGTAAAGCCCGTTCTTAATTGGGCGAATGTTTCTTCGCGAACCTAGTTGGAAGTATTCGGCGAAGCTATATTCGGGGTCCAAAAAGCTTCGCTCAACATGTTCTGGGAACATTCGCCCTATTCGACGATCATTGCCTCTGATTGGCTGAGAGCAGAGCTGTCCTGTGGATGAAGAAAAATAAAAATAAAAATGGATGACGGTGTCGCTAGGTTCTTCACTCGCTTCGGAGGGAATTTGTTTATTTGTTGACTTGTGGGAGGCGCAGCCTTGTCTCGGAGACCCAGAATGAGATAGTAGTTAGTTGAATTACCCTGTGAGGGATGATGAAAGTATACTGACTTGACCTGACTTGACTTGACTTTAGCCTACATTTTCGATCATGCTGTCTGCTGCGCGTCTGCCGCAAGTTCGGGCCGAAGCTTGCATCTCATTACGAGCCAGTTGAGAATGAAGTAAAGTTTGGACTGTCCGAACCATATTCGGCGAACTAAAAGTTCAATTAAGAAACGAATCATAGTTCGTCGAAGTGTCCGAAATATGTTCGGCGAACAAACATTCGCCCAGTTAAGAACGGGCTTAAGACGTGACACGAACACAACAACGAGCTGAATAGCCTACGGTAACTCTTGGCACCTGAGTAAATACAAGGTACACAAACTCCACACGAGGTACATCCTCCATGGGTCTTACGAGTTTACTTGTACTGTGTAGTGCGGTCCTGTTTTAACTCAGCCCACCCACCCGGTAAAGGCTGTTATAGTGTTTTGTCAACCTGATAGTCCTCTAGCTACTCTAGCTGTTCTTCTCCTTTGCGTCATCATGCATTTCGTCTGTTTGATGTGGAAGCCTCCGGTTTGGCCCTCGGCGCAATCCCGCGTTCCGATGGGTTTGGGTTATGGGAGTCGCGCAGACGCTTGGCTCGCATAATGCTGATTGCGCGCGCATAGAGTTAATGAGGTCGGCGCGAAGCAACATGGTCGTCAACTATCGTGATTCCGGCAACCCTTGCCAGCACGTGCCGCGCGCTCAGGACAGGGTGGCGCTAGGATCACCAGGGAACGCGTGCAAGAGCGTGCAGCACGTGCGTGCAGCATCGACGGAATGCACAGACATGGGCACGTGCAAGCTATGGTACGCTGACTGATGGAATATGACGGAGGACTCGAAGACGAAACCTGTACAAAGACCCCGCCCTACTTCCAGTTTGACCCGCAGCTGAACTGGGTCACTGGTAAATGGTGGGTTTGTTGCTTGCTAATAATTATACCCGGGCATGCTGAACAGGTATGGACACGTGTAAGTAGGTTCGTTAGTCAGTGTCACGTGACGGTGGTGTCGAAGAACTGCTCCTGTTCTTGCGGTGAGTCGCTGGTGAAACAAAGATTTCGAGAAGGCCTGCTGCTGAGTATAGCCCATATAGCTCATAATATAGCTAGCCTGTCTTGAATGGACCGTGTTTTGAGGTTCAAGAGCAATCAAACGTTCCCTCCGTTCAGCCTGGAGTATCGTGTTAGAACAAAAAGCTCCACATCCTTTGCGAACTGACAGGGATTCTACCTGATTTCTGTTCTCATTCAGCTTCTCCATATAGTCCTTCCCTAATTATGTTAGGCAATCTTCTGGAAACTTATGAGAGGGATGGGGTGAAGCGTATGCATACGTGCTTTCCCGAGCGCGGAGATATCATCTTTAACTGAACGTTTACAGTGCTACGCTAGTGTTAAGTCGACTGAAAATGGCTGCCATGCTTCATGCTGATGAAACAGTGCCTATTGTAAATTTCACTCCTGGAACAGCAGCTCTACTGTGGTTTTGGTGGATTTCAAAAGTTGGGGGGGGGGGGGGGGGGGGGGGGGGGGGGAGGGCAGTTATCTGTATCAGTTAGCATCGTGATTGTAATTGTGTCTACTTCTTCTCAGTCCAGTCAGCCATTCCTTGTACTTACTTTTTCAGGACTTACTACTACAGGGTATCCATTCCAAATGAAGTGCTGAAGCTTTTTTATGGTAGCAAGAAATTAACTTGTAACAGATGAACGGTAACCAGTCGGATGCTGATCCTGTACTTGTCTCATCTCCTGAAAGTGCGTGTGTATTAAGGTTGTCCACATTGACATGCATCCCATTATATCGACGGCAGCGTCTTTCATTGCTGAGTGGCCTGCGGTCAATGTTCTGACCATTACTCTGTTTTCAAAGGTGAGCTGTGAAAGGTGTCAGTTGTCACAATGGCCAGCTACAATGTCCACTTTGCTATTGAGGCAGTCTTAATGCGACCCAGTGATTCATTAGTCATGTTGGCCAAAAGCTTGAACGCAGTAACGGAGACGAACAGATACGTCCATCTGTGTTTTGATGGAGAAATCCCAGTGAGTCATGGTGGGTTTTGTAAAGTCCCACGCACCGAGGGGTCGGCGAGGTGTGTTTTCTTCCTTCGCTGAGTGGTCAAGATTTCCTGCTGGATTACGCAGAGCTTCTTCAAGCTTCTCTGAACAAACACTGCCCACTCGGACGATCTTTTGTACGTACTCACGGCCCACCGAACACGGAAAGCCGCAGCCGTGACAATAACAGGAGATGGAGAGGGTTCCTGTTGGTTCGCTAGCGGTTGGGTTTTTCTTAAAGGATCATCTATGCCCCCTCCTGAGAGTGACACACCCACTTGTCATAGGACTAAGGGGCGATGTTTTGCACTGAGAGCCGTGATCTGAATCCATCTCGGTGGTGCCCCAAGGGTTTAACACCCCGTGATTAGAGGTAGCGTGTCTGCGGCTCGTCCCCCGTAATCACAGGTCCGAGAAGGACTCGGCGTCACCTCTGTCCCCTTGATTTCTTCCTCACCTCACCGCTAAACGAACACTTCCCCCCGCTGGTGTGGGTGGGGTAACGGTTAAAGCGGCAGGGTGGGAATGGAAAGCAATCCAAGTATAATAAGCTGTTCTGTCACTCACGCACACACACACAGGCACACACACACACACACAACACACACACACACACACACACACACACACACACACACACACACCACACACACACACACACACACACACACACACACACACACACACACACACACGGGCAAAGAAAAAACTCAGAGCTCTGGAGCTGAGTGAAAGTCGAGGTGGCCATCCTGGGCTCCCCGTCCCTAATAGTCCGTATATATATATATATATATATATATATAAGAGAGAGAGAGAGAGAGAGAGAGAGGAGAGAGAGAGAGAGAGAGAGAGAGCATATATATATATATATATATATATATATATATATATATATATATATATATATATATATATAGGGTCTCTGTGGACGTAAAGCAACATTGCACTCGAACAAAAAACTGCAGCCAAAAAATTTACCCATTTGACAACGGCCAGCTGCTGATAAGCATAGTCAAGGGTAATCTGTCCAGGAACATTTTCCGCTCAAGAAACAACAACAGCGCACAGACGCCTAGTTTTATGGCCTGGTCTCGTGTGACAGTGTCACCAAGATACTGCAGTCTTGACTAGCTATAGCCATGTCCGAGTAGTCGCCAGCGTTCTGATGAAGGTTCCGCAACCAGGACTCGGGTTTCCGTCCTGGACAGTGGTCATTCTTTACAGCCCATTGTGGTCAGGGTCCGATGGGCGTAGATCAGTGTTGTGATACAGGGAGTAAATCATTGCAGGAACGTGTGTTTCAATGACTGTCACTCGCAGGGTAGCTGATGTACGTGTGTGTCATTGGTCAGATAAGTAATTGCACTTCGTGTGGACAAGAGAGCATGAGTTCATGGGGAGAGAGATGGGGAGGGGTGATAGCTAGGTAGATAATTCGTTTTTAACGTCAAGTCCCGTATAGGTTACTCTATTATTAGGGCGAGGTAGATATATAGCATGACTCAATCAGTTTGCGGTCAATATCAACGTCTGACGAGTCCAAATAGTGAAAATTTACGTGTGTGTGTGTGTGTGTGTGTGTGTGTGTGTGTGTGTGTGGTGCGTGCGTGCGTGCGTGCGTGCGTGCGTGCGTGCGTGCGTGCGTGCGTGCGTGCGTGCGTGTGTGTGTGTGCACACGTGTGTGTGTGTGTGTGTGTGTGTGTGTGTGTGTGTGTGTGTGTGTGTGTGTGTGTGTTTGTGTGTGTTGTGTGGTGAGATAGAGAGCGAGAGAGAGAGAGAGAGAGAGAGAGAGAAGGGGGGATGGGGCGGGGGGGGGGGGGGGGGGGGGGCAGCTGCTATCGTTTATCTGCATGCCAATCATTGTCACATTTCAACAAAGCAGATATTGTCAGCAACCTGCGATTCCTATGCATGTGACAACGAACAGATATTTGTCGAAATGTTTGCTTTCTACGAAACGCGGAAATAGTTTGCAGACTGTATGGGTTTTAATCGATAATTGTGTACATCAATGCAGTGATAAGCCTGTTTCGTCTAAAAGGAACCATGGATACAGTAGCACTTGGTTTTTACCTGACAAGTGAAACTCTCGCGCACGATCGTCTCTAAATATGCAGAACTTGCTGCACACCCCATTCAGCGACTACTGGTCTGATCGCTCTGTGATCTCTGCTACAGTTAGTTACATCGTCGCCGCGAACACTGATGGCAGTTTTCCGTCGTTGGAAGAAAGGAAGAGGGCGAGGACTGGCTGTGATGTAACTAACTATGGCAGAGATGTATGGAAAGGGCTCTCTGAGAGCACCGTCTGCCTGTCTGTCTTTCCTCACATTTTTTGCCACAGTTACGGCCAGTCATAACTCCCCTTCCTTTCGTGCACCAACAGAAAACGGACTCTTATTTGTCAATTTTCGAAGCTGTGACGTAACCAGCTATGG
>JABMCL010003561.1:137500-185000 GCA_018857735.1 Alviniconcha marisindica
AGGCAGAAGACCAGACGATCACGAACGGAGGACAGGCAGAGAGGACAGACGATCACGAATGGTCTAACAGACAACGAACAGTGCGGACAGGCAGAGAGACAGACGATCACGAACAGTGAGGACAGGCAGAGAGACAGACGATCACGAACAGTGCGGACAGGCAGAGAGACAGACGATCACGAACAGTGAGGACAGGCAGAGAGACAGACGATCACGAATGGTGCTAACAGACAGACGAACAGTGCGGACAGGCAGAGACAGACGATCACGAACAGTGAGGACAGGCAGAGAGACAGACGATCACGAACAGTGACGGACAGGCAGAGAGACAGACGATCACGAAAGTGAGGCTAGCAGAGAGACAGACGATCACGAACAGTGCGGACAGGCAGAGAGACAGACGATCACGAACAGTGCGGACAGGCAGAGAGACAGACGATCACGAATGGTGCTAACAGACAGACGAACAGTGCGGACAGGCAGAGACAGACGATCACGAACAGTGCAGGACAGGCAGAGAGACAGACGATCACGAACAGTGCGGACAGGCAGAGAGACAGACGATCACGAACAGTGAGGACAGGCAGAGAGACAGACGATCACGAACAGTGAGGACAGGCAGAGAGACAGACGATCACGAAGGTGCTAACAGACAGACAAGTGCGGACAGCAGAGACAGACGATCACGAACAGTGAGGACAGGCAGAGCAGACGATCACGATGGTGCTAACAGACAGACGAACAGTGCGGACAGGCAGACAGACAGACGATCACGAACAGTGAGGACAGGCAGAGAGACAGACGATCACGAACAGTGCGGGCAGGCAGACGAACAGTGCGGACAGGTAGAGATCGAGACAGCCGAACTGTGTGGGCAGGCAGAGAGATAGACGAACAGTGTGGGCAGGCAGAGAAAATGACGAACAGTGTGGGCAGGCTGAGAAACAGACGGACAGTGTGGGCAGGCAGAGAAACAGACGGACAGTGCGGGCAGGCAGAGAACATGACGAACAGTGTGGGCAGGCAGAGAGACAGACGGACAGTGTGGGCAGGCTGGCGAACAGTAGTGGACAGGCAGAGAGACAGGCAGACAGTTTAGGTATAGGCTATGCAGGCAGGCAGGCAGGCAATGTCAGACGAACAACACGGACAGGCAGATAGATAGATCACTGAGTCGTCCAGTTCTAGCACAGACTGGCGCGTGCTTCCCCTGTCTAAACCCCGACTCGGGGAAACTGTTACAGGCAGGCAGACGTACGTACGGCGGGCAGGCAGACAGACAAACACTGAGTCAGACGAGACAGGCAGATCAATCATTCAGTACCTGCACCGACGTGTACTGCGCCAGTCTGGAGCACTCAGTGACAGTCGGCCGGGCAGACAGACAGACAGACAGACAGACAGGTGAAAACTCCACGCGCAAATGATGTTCGGAGGATTCTTGTGCGATGAATCGATTTATCTCTGCCCACCGAGGAACACGACCTGTCTCAGTTTAAGAGGAAGCGTTTGTAATCACTCTTTCCACCCCGATGCAGTGACCGCAGATAAAGGAGGTGTAATTTTAACCCCCGCTATCTCGCTCCATCGTTCCATCACTTTTACACCTACCGCATCCTGTCTACGGTCTTAGAAAGGAAGGCGGTGCCGACTGGCCTGATTCCTCACTTGTTTAAAGCCCTTTCGTAAGTAAGTAAACATGGTGCTTAACGTCCACGGAAACCATAAGGCTTATTAGGGACAGGGTGAAGGGGAGAAGGGGGTATGGAGGTGGGGGGAGAGAGAGATTATATACCTGTCGCTACACTGTCACCACCACAATGATTCCTGCATTAAGATGGGCAGCGATGAGAGCCATTTTAATGTTTCAGTAGGAAGCGATGGACAAAGTCACAGGACAGTGTCCACAAACCACAACCTTTTTGAAGAGAAAGGAGAGCCGAAGCTTACCAACCTAACGCCTTACCGCTAGGCCAAACCGGCTCACAGCACTGTTCGCGGCTGCTTTGAGTTTTTATAGTGACTGCACACTCACAAGTATCTGCACACACACGCACGCACGCACGCACACACACACACACACACACACAACACACACACACACACACACACACACACACACACACACACACACACGGACACAAATAATATACATATAGACGTACATAAGAGCGCGGGCGTGCGTGCACACGCACGCGCGCGCGCGCGCACACACACATACACACACACACACACATGCATACAAGGACACACATAATAAAAATGCATTCATGGACACACAAATACATAAACACGCACATTCTCTCTCTTGCTCCCCCCCCCCCCCCCTCTCTCTCTCTCTTGCTCCTCCCCCGCCCCCTTCTCTCTTTCTCCACCCCCCTCCTTTTCAATATAATGCATTGAAAGCAATAATTATAGACAATTCAGACTGAAACGGACGAAAGTCCAAAATGTTGGCATTTATCTCAAAATCAAGCCTATTGATATCACGTAGTGTCAATCTTTATTACATTTATGAGTCTTTTGCCGATAAAAACAACAACAACAACTCGAAATAGAAAGAGCACAAACGAACAAAACTAATGCGCTGCTGATGCCGGTGAGTTTTGAGTAGACCGGAGAATAGCGCTATACAAAAGTTATCTATTGTTATTATTAAACTCTATACACACCGCAGGTGGTTGATCTCATGTGACCGATTAAGGAAAGACGTTATCTTTTGTTAGTTTTGCTGTGATGCCTTTTCTTCTTCTTCATTTTTATTTTTATTTTTTATTTTAAATATCACACGCATTGTAAGAGTCAAGCAAGACTAAAAAATATACAAGCCAGGCATTGTCATTTTTATCTCTCGAGGGTGGATCATTTTCACCCAGCATGACTTCATGTGCTTTCATTGTGCAGCCACACCTGTTTGGCGCTTTAATCATTGTCTGCATTTCGCGAAGGCATCAGGCCTCGTTTCGGCTCAACCCGCTTTATCGGGTGCATCCTCACTTTGTGCCAGCCATTTTATATCTACCTCTTTCGTCGGCCTGTATATTTTTGTAATTTTTTTTTATGCGAATTTTATTGCTAAAATACAGCCTAAAGCGATGACACAATATTTCTCTGTAAAGGCTGTAGTGCTTTTAAGGGACCTTATCTTACGATACTCGATTGGAACATAGAAGGGCATGGGTTATAATGAAAGGGGAATGAAGTGTCGAGTTGTGGTTGGAACATAGAAGGGCACGGGCTATGATGAAAGGGGAATGAAGTGTCGAGTTGTGATTGGAACAGAGAAGGGCACGGGCTATGATGAAAGGGGAATGAAGTGTCGAGTTGTGGTTGGAACAGAGAAGGGCACGGGCTATGATGAAAGGGGAATGAAGTGTCGAGCTGTGATTGGAACAGAGAAGGGCATGGGCTATGATGAAAGGGGAACGACGTGTCGAGCTGTGATTGGAACAGAGAAGGGCATGGGCTATGATGAAAGGGGAACGACGTGTCGAGCTGTGATTGGAACAGAGAAGGGCATGGGTTATGATGAAAGGGGAACGACGTGTCGAGCTGTGATTGGAATACAGAACGGCATGGGTTCTGATAAAAGGGGAACGAAGTAGCGAGTTGTGACAGGAATAGAGAAGGGCATGATAATTATGCTCTGATGAAAGGGGAACGAAAGTGCCGAGTTGTGAGTGGAATAGAGAAGGGCATCGACTGTGATAAAAGGAGAACAAAGTGTCGAGTTCTGATTAAACAGAGAAGGGCACGCAGATGATGAAAGGAGAACAGAGTGTCGGGTTTGTGATTAGACTAGAGAATTGCATCGGCCCTGATAAAAGGGGAACGAAGTGTCGAGTTGTGATTGGTATAGAGAAGGGCATGGGCTGGCAAAAGGGTGACGAAGTGTCGAGTTGTGTATTTAGAGTAATAATAACACCGAGAAACAGGTAAGCCGGAAGCAAGTTACGGAAGTGCACAGTATCAGAATGAAGCTGGGGTGCTCCAAGGCACTGTTTTGAAAAGAAGGAAAAATGAAATGAGGTTTAGATTAGGAACGAAACACTCGATTCGTCGTCTGTTGGAGCGGGGAAACACGGGGAGAGCCCGCAAAACGCAAGATTTATAATCATACCCGGCCTGGGGCAGGTTGGGACCGCTATCTTGGGTCACGAAGAGAAAGACAAATTCAGGCCTCTCTCTCTCTCTCTCTCTCTCTCTCTCTCTCTCTCTCTCTCTCTCTCTCTCTCTCTCTCTCTCTTTGTAGTATAGCAAGGACTGGCTGTTAGATAGGTCCAAATGGACCTAAGGCTACTATCCTTGAGTATTAAAGTTTTCGAGTTCGAGTTCTCTCTCTCTCTCTCTCTCTCTCTCTCTCTCTCTCTCTCTCTCTCTCTCTCTCTCTCTCTCTCTCTCTCCGTATGTTGTAGCGTACACTGTAAGAACGTTTACTCGCGTCAGTTGCAATAACCAGTGAAGATCTCTCTCTCTCTCTCTCTCTCTCTCTCTCTCTCTCTCTCTCTCTCTCTCTCTCTCTCTCTCTCTCTCTCTTTCGCGCGGAAGAGCCTGTATGCACGATACTGCGTCTGAAATTGCAATCAATTATTTGGGGCGCCCCAAGGAGTCTTGCTGTTAGCGAAACGACTCAGTTTGGCCATAAGAACAAGAGTGGCGATTTAAACGAACGCATCATTCAGCTGTGGGAGACCTCGCAAAAGCATGGCTGGGATTTTGTTTTTGTTCTTACTTTTTGTTCTTAAATAATGTTTAAAACAGATTCAGTGTATACTCTTCTTCTTTTTTCCCTCTTTTTGTTTTTTGATTTTTGTAGGGAGTGGAGGGAGTAAGTAATTTCAGGGTCATGTCAGCGTGACTTCCTGGGCCCGTAAGTATGAAGAGCATATGAAGTTAAGGGCGGACAGCCTCTAATCCCGATTAGCTAAAGACTCCAGAAATCCGGTTCTTGTTCAAAGTAGAGAACTGAGGCTATAACTTTACCCGCGTTAAGGCAGGCAGTCAGTATTTGCGCTTTACACATGCCGATTTGTTCATTGGTCACCGATTAGAAGATAAACGCGATTAAGGGGCTATTTGCTCCTCATACATATAGGCCCTGGTCTCTCTCTGCCATGTGCCGTTTTGAACTTGTGAATGGGGTCTTGATGCGTCACCATGCACTCATTATGGAACTTCTGGAGTTTGGCCAAAGTTGTCCAAGGGAGAAACTGACCAGCTTCTTCGGCGAAGTTGGGTGTGGTGGCTTAACCATGAGACGCTCGTGCAGCACTTTGGCAAGGTAGAGTGAGACAGTTCCAAAGACTTTCACTCTGAACATAACGATCGATGACCCTCCCTGTCAGCTTCTGCATTAATCGCCAGGTAGAGTGAGACTGTTCCAAAGACTGTCATTCTGCATAACGGTCGATGGGGACCTCTCCTGTCAGTTAAATACCTTGGCAAGAGAGAGTGAAACAGTTCCGAAGACTCACTCCGATTAACGACGGTGACCCTCCCTGTCGGCTTCTGCATTAATCGCCAGGTAGAGTGAGACTGTTCCAAAGACTGTCATTCTGCATAACGGTCGATGGGGACCTCTCCTGTCAGTTAAATACCTTGGCAAGAGAGAGTGAAACAGTTCCGAAGACTCACTCCGATTAACGACGATGACCCTCCCTGTCAGCGTCTGCATTAATTGCAAGGTAGATATAGAGTGAGACAGTTCCAAAGACTCACTCCGAATAACGACGATGACACTCCCTGTCAAGATCTGCATTAATTGCAAGGTAGAGTGAGACTATTCCAAAGACTCACTCCGATTAACGACGATGACCCTCGCTGACAGCTTCTGCATTAATCGCAAGGTAGAGTGAGACTGTTCCAAAGCCTGTCATTCTGCATAACGATCGATGGGGACACCTCTTGTCGGTTAAATACCTTGGCAAATGACACAGTTCCGAAGACTCACTCTGAATAACGACGATGACCCTTCCTGTCAAGATCTGCATTAATCGCAAGGTAGAGTGAGACTGTTCCAAAGACTCACTCCGATTAACGACGATGGCCCTCTATGTCGGCTTCTGTATTAATCGCAAGGTAGAGTGAGACAGTTCCAAAGACTGTCACTCTGCATAACGATCGATGACCCTCCCTGTCGGCTTCTGAATTAATCGCAAGGTAGAGTGGGACAGTTCCAAAGACTGTCACTCTGTACAACGATCGATGACCCTCCCTCTCATGTGCTGCCTTGGCAAGGTAGTTCGTTGACCGTCGCCTTCCATTTTACGGCCCTCCTCAGAGCGATCGATGGGAAGAGTTTGGCTTTGGCTTTGTTCCCGCCGGTAGTCGACAGCAGTGTCTGGCTCTCAAGCTCCTCAACTCTCCCAATCTTTCCGACCCGGCGCACGACATTAAGTTTGTGATCAATGCTTGCCTTGCCTGCTGCATGCAGTCTGCTCTGTCGTCTTCTTGTCTCCAGCGTGTCCGGGGAAAACGAATCCACACATGATTATGTCTTTCTGTGGCAGAACTTTCCTCGCCACTACCCGCGTTTGATGTATGCTATCTCATCATATTATCAATAGCTTTTCAGTCTTTCGTGTTCATTGAAGTTGTGAGGATTGCCATACCTTTGCCAGGCTGTGTGTTCTGGCTGAAGCTTTGCCGTCAGTCAAACCGCAGCTCCTGTAATTGTGAGAAGTCGCTCGGCTTGTAAGCGGACGGACCAACTAGGTTCGAATCTGCTTCGCAAAAGGTTTGGTGTAGGGACACACTGTTGCGACTTCTAGCTCGACACCCCACCCCCACCCCCCTCCTACACACACACACACACACACACACACACACACACACCATTCTCGAATTTGTAATACATTTAAATGGCTCACACCGCTGCCCATCTTCATACAGAATCATCCGGTTGGCGACTGTAGCGTTAAGTACATAATTATATACCTTCTCTAATCCCCCTCTCTCCTCGTAGGAATCCTGTCCCCTTTTCGAAGACGGCCCGACCAACAAACAGCCTGGTAGCTAGCTTTAACGCCAGCCGTTGTCTGCCGCTCTGTCTCGGTTTCTGTGTGCGGGAATGTTATCTAATAAGTGTCTGTGTGTTTGCCCTTAAACGTACACCACGTGCCTCGGTATTGCTTTCCGGAAGACACGGAGACGGGATCGAACCGTCCATTTTAAGCACCGTGGTAAAGAAGAAGAAGAACAAGAAGAACAAGAACAAGAAAGAAAGAAAGAAAAAGGTTTCGATTCGCTGAGAAGTGTCCATGTGCAGTCAGTGTCTTGCATGCTAGCTATAAGAACTGCTTTTATCGTTAATGTAGGTTATAACGAGCTGCTGTCTTCGTCTTGCCTTATATCCCATGTTCGCTGTAGATGCCAGTGTATCGCAGTTCAAGTCATGGATGGGTTTTGGGCTGAGGACAAAAGAGGTGTAGGCGACGGGGCTGGGGTGGCGGATGGGGGGGGGGGGGGGGGGTGTGTTACTGGGGGGTGAAGGCGGCGAACCTTTTTTGCTGGTAGCGTGCACTCTGCTGAGCTTGCTGTGCAGCGGGGACTGCAGTGGCCCCAGTCAGTCGTAGGGCAAAGGCCCAGGCTGGCTGGTGGCGGTCGGACGGGTTTACCTTGCCTCTGGTTACACGTTTTCACCCTTTCTCCTGTTTCTTTCTTCCACCCCCGCACGAGGCAAAGGCCCCTCCCCCACTGACACCCGCACATTCTGCACGTGCCGCGTGTTCTAGATTATTGGTTTTACGGCATGTCCCATGAGCAGCAGCAGACGGAAGTGATCAAGGAGGGGAGCCGGGGGTGGGGTGGGGGGGGGGGGTGAGGGCGGGGGTTAGAAACCCGCACTACAGCGCAAACGGGTGAAATGCTGCACGTGAAGGACTGTCGTGTGTTCAGACGTTGGGGGTAAATGCGGTCAAGGTATCGCTGTCTTGCGGCTGCTAGTTTGCCCACCTGACGCATGCTTTGCAATGACGAGCAGTAAATGAATAAGATCCAAACACAAAAAAAGGTTAAAAACAAAACAAACAAAACCCCACTGATTTTAATAGGATAACACAAAACCCCGATACGCAAAGTTTCACGGTAAACTTTTTTTTCAAGGAACAGATAGACAAATAAACGACGATAAATGAAAATTGTGTAGTTATCCGGTACGGTTTCAGTTATTGGTGCTGTCGTGTCTTGTGTGTGTTGAAGAATACTGCATGAATAAACTGTCAACTTGAAGGGTGATCTAACTCTTTTTTTTAATTTTATTTTTTTATCTAATAAGTGTTTTTTTAAATAAATAATACATGTGTTGAAGAATACTGCATAAATAAACTGTCAACTTGAAGGGTGATCGAGCTTTTTAAAAATAAATAAATACATGAAAGGAAGCTTCTCACTTTCCATGAACGCAGTCATAGCCGCACATAACGTTGAAATACTTCATGGAAAAAAATGACTATTTCTGGGATAGAACTTGCAAAAACATGATTCTGTTATTTCATTTGACTTAGCTACCCATACTTGCAATCTGTTGAGTTGCCGCAGTACAAGATAGACGTACAGAAGAAGTGTGACGGGATTTCACTGACAAACTTTTATACTTTGAGAAAATTTGATGCTATCGATCTTCATAGGTATAGATATGCATAGGTATGCACTTTGAACGTAACTGGAACCATTGGCTGTGTTCGATCTGTTGTGAAGATTCAGCGCGCTGTCTAGTTCAGTCTAGGACTGCTGTGTATGCCACCTTATTGCAAGGTGTCCTTTTTGTCCTGTAGTCCGTTCGTCCCAGTGTTCTTCGTGAAGAGAAAGAATGTTAATAAAGACTGGGAGTACAGTAAGCCGCCAGAACAGAATAACAGTGTTCGGTATAGACAGAAAAATCATGCTGGGAGTAAGAGATGGCGATGAGTGAAGGGAATACCGAGAATGGAACCCAAGACCGCCAGTATCACGTGTAGGCCGCGGGCCTGACCCGCTCGGCTACTATGCATCGGGCACGTGCCATCTTCCTCAAAATTCCTCGGAGGTGTACCCCCGCTTCCCTCCATCCCTCCACCACATCTCTCTCCCCCTCCCCCCCCCCCCCCCCCCCCCCCCCCCCCGGCCCGCTTCCTTTTTCTCTTTACGACGGCCATTCGTGTTTTGGGGATGGTTGCGTGGTTTGCATCTTTGCGGCCTTCTCTTTATTTTTGCCAAGGCCATTCCCCGGGTAGCTAACTGAAACCACAGTTTGAGACCCTCTTCACGTCTGTTCCGGAAGCAATTTCTGGAGTTGAGGGGAAAATGAAGTACTTCCGGTTCATTGTTGCGGGTCCTCGGTACCAAGCTGAGCAGGAAGTCTAGACGCAGAGATGGATAGACTGAGATAAGAGCTCGTCCGTTCTTGTCAACGGCCTCGTGTGCCCGCAAAGTGAATGTGTAAACTTCTTGTCGTTGTTTTGAAGACGTCGGCTGGATAAAAAGAAAATCTGCAGCATAGTTTTTGATTGCTTTTAGTAACAACCAATAATTTATCATAAAGTAAAAAGAAAGAAAGCTGTGTTACAGATCCCCCGCTCCCGTGCATACCTTCCTTCCGGTGCCCTGTTCCCATTGTTGGCAAAGCACGTGCACCCCGTCTCAGTTGGGTACTTGATATTATTTAACGCTCAGTCAACCCCGAAGGTCATATCAGGGCAGAAAAAATAATGGAGAGACTCCAGAGCTGTCAAAGCTATTTTGGTCATCCCTGGAGTAGGTCTTACTGTAGCTTTGCGAGTACCACCTGGTGGCAGAAATTCTGCCTGTCAAGCCCCCCCCCCCCCCCCTGCCCCCCCCTCCCCCCCCCCCCCCCCCCCCCCCAGCCTAATCTTCAAACATGAAGTGCCGTGTGTTGTAGACCGTACGGATCAGACCTTTAACTGTGATATCATCCTTTGTCTATTTGTTAGCGTCCCTCAGCTAAAACAACATAAACAAACAAAAACCCTGATGTTCGTCTAGTGCTGGGTGAGAAGTTAGCGCGTGCAACCGTTTCCCCACACCTGTAGCCTACATTCTACCGCCGTACGTACGTACGAGTACAGTGTTACCCGCCACTTCGGCAGCTGCACTTCGACTTGAGGGGATTTCAATAAGTGAGTTTGTCATGTTATGAAGATTACGATAGGTCAAAGTAATTCAGACATGGAACTCCTGCAACGAACATTTTGCTTTTAGTTTAACCCCAACGCTCTGGCTACAGACTCCATTTAATAAGATGCCAGTAATGGCAATATGTCAGTAGTCTGTGATTTGATTACTGTTTTTTCCGCATTACTCTTGATTAGACTTTAACTATCGAGTAACATTTCTCCTCATCCTTCTTCTTTTCGTATGTCAGCCTTTAAGGCAGCTGTATATTCTTCCTAGTGTTTGCTTTACGTCCACAGAGACCGCACGGACTACTAGGGACGGGAGCCCTGGATGTCCACCTCGACTGGCACATAGCTCCTGACGCAACATTGAATGCAACATTGAATTACTTGCCAATAAAAACAACAACTGTAAAACTAGATCAGAGTTGTACGTATATAATTTATAACATAGAAGAATCAGGTCTCTGTCGGTTGTGGGCGTTGGCGGCGACGTCAATCGAGCAGTGTGATCAGTAACCTTTTGTTGTTGTCTTTGTTGTTTGTTTTGCTTTGTTAGGTAACTTCGGGGGGGAAAGCGTTAAAATTGAGTGAAAACTTGCACCATCCACGTGCCTTGCCCATCATAACAGAATGCACCTGCGCTCGATTGTCAACCACCTCAGCTGGGGGGTACGTGTTGTCTGAACTCTCTAAACACTGACCTCCTTTCTCTCGGTAGTCACACGTGCAACACCACGCCACACACACGATCGTTATTCTCGTCCTAACTCCCCCACAGGGAAGAATGGGGTTTATTTGGTAACTACATGATTCAGCGCACATATGCACGATTGGTGCAGCTGGAATGCACACTTGTTGAGATGTCGGCAGCTCCGTGTTTATCACACAGGTAGCCAGCGTTCTGTGACCCTCCCGCTTGCAGAGCCTTTGTCAGTGGTTGCTCGGTCTGACTGGAACCGTTCTATTGCGCGTATATCTCACTTAACGCCAACAGGCACTGCAACAAAGGTTATCTACATTTTAAGCATTCTATTCCAGAGCAGCACAAGATTCACACACGAAGCAGCGACCACCTGTCTGTCTCTCCTCATATCTCTGCCACAGTTGGTGGCGCCATAGCCAGTCCCAGCTTCCCATCCTTTCTGTCATGCACTGGCGGAAAAGGACAGTTTTCGGTCAGTTTTAGGGGTTATGGTGTAACCAACGGTGGACGAGGCGAAAGGACTGGGACGGCAAGCTTGTAACAGCTGCGTCGATGTGTGCATCGCGGCTTGTTCGCATTTCTACACAGGATGTCTACACAATAGCTGGCGTTTGCCTTACGAAGGCTGATAGTATATGTTTTGACAAAATGTTATGTAGGATGAGGTTTGACTTGGCCTGTGAACTGAAAATGGTGGTGTACCTGCATGTGTCCTCGTGAAGGCAACAACAACAACTTGACAGTGTAAAAAATACACGAATAAAAGTTAATAAAAAAAAAATGAATTGTCCCGAAGAAGTCAAGTTCCGCAGTACAGCCAAAGATTCCTACACCTTTTTCGTTGGCAGTGTACGTGTGAAAAACTACGAGCAAATCCCCCAACGGAGACTCTACAGTCCAGACGGACGTGTGTGACTGGTAACTTAACAAACCTCTGTCAGGTTAAAGCCTGGGGCAGGTCACAATACATCTTTGCGTGATTCACTCACTGCAGGACGTCTTCCTTTCTAATATCTATCTGCCTTCCCAGTTTATTCATCACTCAGCTTCTTTATTTTCATACCACTCTTCATTCAAACTGAAAGTGACTTGTAATAGGAACAGTGACTCAGACGTTTATTTGCTATCTGATAAACTGTCTTTCGTCTTGGCATGACCTCTGCGGCACGCTGCCTGGACCGAATTTAAAACATCAAGGATATTGAACCAGCAGTCGTGTGCAGAACAGCGGCAGTACGATTCAGTTGCGCACCTTAAAAACCTCGTAATCGCCTTTTGATAAGAAAAGGCCTAACACCCAGTGCTACAGTATGAAAACACTGACACAGAGTACGGCATGAAAGCAGTATAATAATCAGAACTATGATCATGACTGCCACTAATGCACGAAGTAAGTAAGTAAGTAAGTTTAAAACTCTGTTAACCGTGTGGGTATTATCATGACGACAGTGTATGGGAAGGACAAGAAGAGACGGAGAAGGAAAAAGACGAAGAACTACGTATATCCAGTAAATTGAATCAGACAGTTTCATTACATTTCTACAGGGGAGTGCTACACATCAGTTGGGGTTAGCTCCCTTTGGTGCCTTTTTAATGCTGCGGCAAAATGTTCCGCTCGTGCGGCGCGTGCTCGTAAAATATGAAGCATCGTTGCGCAGAACCTGAACACAGGGTGGTCCCAATGTTCTGTTTGGAACGCCACAAAGACGGGAACTCTTGCTGGGTAGACTCCATACTATCTCAGACTTCCCGGCTTCTTCAGGCATCCTTTTTCCTTACCTCACCTCTGCTCTCAGCGAGTCTTTTGTGGTGTCTTTGCTTCTGTCACTGGCATCACCCGCGGAGCTAAATAGTTGGTCTTGTTTTCATCATTTATACAGTCCTTGATGTCTGTTGTGCTTGCGATAAAGCTGCAGTATCGTCCGTTTTAAATTTCACGTCAACTGCACGGGAGCAAAGACTCAAACACTTCTGTGCTTTGTTGTTTGAATTGTGGATGTCAGTCAAAACTGACGTGAGTCGTTACTGATTGGAAATGAACTTAGAACGCAGAGCTGGACATCTTCGACGATCTCGACGCCTGAAACCGTGAAAAACGTCTCAGTCTTTTATTGGTATTCCAGTTTCACTGGGTGGTGATGTCAGTATTGCACTGAGTATCTTTGCCGGTGTCCGCCATTTTCAGGACCCTCGTTAGTACTATTTCATGCCTTTGTGGGCTATTTATTTTAAATTCTTTTGTCGGTATTCCATTTTCAGTGCCTTCGTCGGTATTCCCATTTCAGTGTCCTTTTACTGAACTCTCTCTCTCTCTCTCTCTCTCTCTCTCTTCTCTCTCTCTCTCTCTCTCTCTCTCTCTCTCTCTCTCTGGTGGCCTTCGCAATAAGCATGTGTCGGTCTCTCTGTCAGTAGGCTACTTCTCACACGGTGAGGATGTCAGTTGTAGTCCGCACACAATTGACATGTTTTTTGTTGTCCGCAATGGACTTTGTCCCCACTGAGACTGGGTCGATTATTTTTCACGTCTGAAATACAACCCACTGGAGTGTGTGACAACGTGACTGAGCCGCGTCAGAGCAGCCTGTTATAACTTAGGTAAGAAATTTGATTGTGAAAAACACACACAAAAAAACTGTACTGCAATACTCCTTTGCATGTGGACATCACCCACACTTCGTCACTTCAAGGATATCAAGTTATTGTAGGCATGTGCTCGTCCGAGCAAACCGGGAGACGGTGGAAGGCTTAGATAATCACGTGGGACGTGGGGCGTTGTGGTGTGCGTACGTGCGTGCGTGTGTTTTTTGTACGTTTTAAAGATAAACCGCGAAGCAGATTTGAACCTTGGTCGGTCGGCCACGTGTCAGGTGATTGTGTTAACGATGATGCAACTGGCACTTCCCTGGCGTTATATAATTGTCATCACTGGCGCAGCCGCTTAATGTCGCAGGATCGCGCACGAACGGAACGGCTTTCCTCAGATCCGCCACCATTGAAAGGGTATAGAGTTTTGTGGTGAGATTAACGTAGATAGTATTTAAAACCGAAGCTAACTGTCATAGTTTACGGACCCTGTACTCGTAATGCCCGCCTCCCCCCCCCCCCCCCACCTTCCCCCCCCCCCACCCCCCCCCCCCCACCCCCAACCTCCCAACACGCACACACACACAAACCCACACACCCACTCCCTCGTCGGCCCCGCCCCCTTTGCTGAATCAACACAACTTGATAGACAACAGGTTCATCCTGATGGTGGTACGGCTAGTTAGGCTTACCCTTCACTTCCACCCTACCCCAGCCTCCTTTCAAGGTATGAATCGTCGGTGACATAATCGGCGAATCATTCGAATGCAGCTGACGCACCGCATATCGGATGCCGACGGGCACTGATCTTGTCGAGTGAAGCTGAGCGTTTGGGCTGATCTTGTCGAGTGCAGTTTGGCACATGCTCTGATCTTCTTGAGTGCAGCTGAGCACATGCATTGATCTTGATGAGTGCAGTTGAGCACATGCATTGATTTTGTTGAGTGCAGTTGAGCACATGCATTGATCTTGATGAGTGCAGTTGAGCACATGCATTGATTTTGTTGAGTGCAGCTGAGCACGTGCATTGATCTTGTTGCGTGGAGTTGAGCACATGCATTGATTTTGTTGAGTGCAGCTGAGCACATGCATTGATCTTGATGATTGCAGTTGAGCACATGCATTGATTTTGTTGAGTGCAGCTGAGCACGTGCATTGATCTTGTTGCGTGGAGTTGAGCACATGTATGGATCTTGTTGAGTGGAGTTGAGCACATGCATTGATCTTGATGAGTGCAGTTTAGCACATGCATTGATTTTGTTGAGTGCAGTTGAGCACATGCATTGATCTTGATGAGTGCAGCTGAGCACATGCATTGATCTTGATGAGTGCAGTTGAGCACATGCATTGATTTTGTTGAGTGCAGCTGAGCACATGCATTGATCTTGATGAGTGCAGTTGAGCACATGCATTGATTTTGTTGAGTGCAGCTGAGCACGTGCATTGATCTTGTTGCGTGGAGTTGAGCACATGCATTGATCTTGTTGAGTGCAGCTGAGCACATGCATTGATCTTGTTGAGTGCAGTTGAGCACATGCATTGATCTTGTTGAGTGCAGTTGAGCACGTGCATTGATCTTGATGAGTTCAGTTGAGTACGTACATTGAACTTGTTGAGTGGATTTGAGCACATGTATTGAACTTGTTGAGTGGAGTTGAGCTCGTACTTTGATCTTGTTGAATGGAGCTGAGCAGATGTATTGATCTTGTTGAGTGCAGTTGAGCACGTGCATTGATCTTGTTGAGTGGATTTAAGCACATGTATTGATCTTGTTGAGTAGAGTTGAGCACGTGCATTGATCTTGTTGAGTGGAGCTGAGCAGATGTTTTGATCTTGTTGAGTGGAGTTGAGCACATGTATTGATCTTGTTGAGTGCAGTTGAGCACGTGCATTGATCTTGTTGAATGCATTTCAGCACATTTATGGATCTTATTGAGTGCAGTTGAGCACATGCATTGATCTTGATGAGTGCAGATGCGCACATCCTTTGGTATTGCTGATTACGCCCGAGGACAGGCACTAACCGTGCTAACTGCTGCTGACAACCTGAGTGAGTGCAACTGAGACTACAAGTTTGTTAAAGTGCGTTTGTGTCTGTGTGCTGCTGTCGTGTAACTGTAAAGAGCTCGGCACCCCCCCACCCCCCACCCCCCAGCCCCCCACCTCCTCCCAACCGCCCACTCAGTGACAATGTGGAACACAGGGTGCTCTGTAAAAGCAAAAGGTTCCATGCTTATAATAATAATAACAAAATATTATTATAATAAGATATATATATATATATATATATATATATATATATATATATATATATATATATATATATATGCACTGATCATGCAAGAGGTGCATGCATTTAAGCTTTGAGCAAGCACAAGAGCGCGGCTGATCATGTTTCTGATCATTGGTGATGAAGAAACCCGTTCAAAGCTTAATCCAGCAGAACTGATGCGAGCTGGTATGGATTGGCGATACGCAGACGGACTGACATAGGTTCGAATCCTCTTCGCCAGTTCACGTTTCTCGGTGTGGTTGGTGGGCACTGTCTTAATGTGACTTCCTGCCACCCCCACCCCATCCTGCCCCACCTCTAGCGATGAAACATCACAGTGTGACTCACCCCACCCCAACCCTAGTGATGAAACATCACAAAATGTGACTCACCCCACCCCACCCCTAACGATGAAACATCACATAATATGTAATGGTTCGCATTGCTGCCTATTTTAACGCAGCAAGTGTCGTTCTGAAAGCGACAGTATATAAATATTGAGTCTCCTTAATATTCTGATCTGAGGGAACCTTGAACAGGTCCACTGAGGTTCTTGGCGGAGACTGAGGAACTTGCTGTTTCGGCACGCACTGACAAAACGCCATCACTGGAGAGTCATGGAAGTCGAGCAGACACTCGCTGTGTGCTAGAGTCGTGCCGCTAGAACGTGGCACGTACGGCTTCAGCTTGCGGTATTATCACCGGCGGAGATCTAGAAACACTGAGAAACCCGGATATCATCTCCATCCACCCAGTGCCTATTTCGCAACAAGTGTTGCGGTTTGTCATCATGCAGCAAGAAGGGGCTGTACGCCGGGGCCGGGCAGCAGGATCTGCAGAGTGTGGGCGCCTTCAGTCCCCCCCCCCCCCGCACCCCCCCCCCCCCCCCACCCCCCCCCCCACCCCCACCCCCCCCCCCACGCACCCCCCCCCCTTGCACCCACCTCACCCCTTCCTTTCCCGTGCTGGAGTGGAGACAGGCTGCATTTTGCAAACCCCGTTTGACTGAGCTGAACTGCCCCGTCTGGCACTGAATGCTGGCACAGCCGAGGGATGTGTAATTTGTTGACATTTGTTGTTATTTTGATCATCGTAAGATCAGTCTCATAATTATCATGAGAAGAGAAAAAAAGGGAAAGATTTTAAACGAAAATGAAGAACAAAGCCGAGAGGGTGGGGCGTCGCTGCCGCTATGGTGGCTGCTCGCTTTCTCGGGAGAGAGCAGCTTGAATTGTGCTGCAAACGGACGTGTGATCACAAGAACAAAGTGAACTGCTGCCATGCCCCATACGTTGTATGCCTGTGACATCAAACATGCACTAGTTACTCCTCCCCCGCCCCACCCCACCCCATCCCACCCCCGCCTCAACAACTCCTTTAAGTTTGTTGTTGTTTTATTTTTAAATATTGTTCCAAAGTGGTGACTGACAGTCACCTGAGACTGTCAAACACACACACACACACACACACACACACACACACACACACACACACACACGCGCGCGACGCGCGCGCGCGCGCGAGAGAGAGAGAGAGAGAGAGGAAGAGACAGACAGACAGACAGACAGACAGACAGAAAGAGCGAGACAGAAAGATAGAGACAGAGAGAGACACAGAGACTGACAGAGAGTATATTGCAACGCTACAGTACCTAGAATGTCAAATGATAATCGGACAGATCTGTTTGTTTGACACCGCCTCCCCCCCTCTCCCACGCCGCCCACACCCATTCAGCTCCCACCCCCACCTCAACAGAAACTAAGCTGGGGGGATCGATTTCCGCCCCTGCGTGTAAATGGAAGTGACCGTTCAGGTTTAACAATGGGACAGAACCGGTATTTCAGGGGGACCGGGTTGCCTCACCACGGCCTTCACCCGCAACAGCAGTACAATAATAGCCTCTTCAACAGTATAATATTGTAGGAGGATAAAAGAAAGAAAAAAGAAGATGACTGAGACTACTTCCAAGGGCAGAACTGAGAAGTAAGCGAACGAGAGTAGTACACATTTTATGACCAAATCTCTCTCTCTCTCTCTCTCTCTCTCTCTCTCTCTCTCCTCTCTCTCTCTCTCTCTCTCTCTCTCTCTCTCTCGTCTATGAATTTGCACTTATCTGTTGTCGATCTTTAAAACTCTCTCTCTCTCTCTCTCTCTCTCTCTCTCTCTCTCTCTCTCTCTCTCGTCTATGAATTTGTACTTAGCTGTTGTCGATCTTTAAAACTGAAGATTGGGCTGGCTTTTGATATCGACTGTCGAGTTGTCTTTTTTACGCATAGCCTACCAACACGGTTGCTATGCGTTAAGAATCTATTTACTCAGGCTGTTGTTTATCTGTCTATCCATCCGTCTGTTTCTTTGTTAAAAACCGGTTCTCTTTTCTCTCTTTTCCCCTCTCTCTGTTTCCTTTCTGTCTCTTCCTCCTCAGTCAATGTCCCTCCCCCCCCCCCCCCCCCCCCCTCGTCCCCATGCCCGCCACGGCAGACCTCAGTGTTCGTCACAGTCGCCTGGACGCCGTCTGGCGACAGTTCCATTGAGCTTGGTAGTAATGTCCTGCTGCTATTGTAGGAGACACGAGACTGTTTTTAGTCTTCACCGACGTGTTAAACGTGTTAGATTTCACTCCTCACTGCTCTCGTTGTGGACGCCACCAAACTGGTCGGGAAACATCCGACACTGAGCCGGTGAGACGACGTGTTTTACGTGTCGCCAGATACTCCATCCGCCGAGGAACGTCGGCTTGGAGCTTGTGGTCTGGCTCCTTCCTCATACGTTTGCGCAGATTTATGCTCTCTGATTTGATTTGATTTCGGATTTTTTTTTCTCTTTCTTTCTTTTTCTTCTCGATACGCCTGTTGAGATGTCACATGGTCTCAGTCGACTGACTTGAAATGTTATTGGCCGTTGAATGGTTCTCTCTTCTTACTCGGCAACTAGTGCCGGCCAGATTGTCGGTATACATATGCATACCGGCCTCGCCTTCTCAGTCCCATGAATTCTACCATTTTGATCATTTTCTGCCTTTGCTGTTTATTCAATGTGATTTCAAGTTCCCCATCTTTGATCCACCACAATGGCGAGTGGTACTTCAGTTTTTAAGGGTCAGTCAAATTTTCGTCGTATTAAATTCTGGCTCGCCCTAGGTATGACTTTCGTGGCTGACCAGCCGTTAAAAACCCAGTTACGTACTTGGCTGCGGTAACGACTCGTTCGAGCCTATTTTTTCAGTAAAACATTATATATGTCCGTGCAATTATTGGCGCGTTTGTCAGCACGGTAGTGCCAAGACAGGTCTGAACTTGTCGTCCAAATTTAGAAATGGCTGCTGATGCGACCGAGCTCTGGCTTCCCCTGACTGAGGTAGGCGAGCGTTTCCCACAGCTCTTCTCGCTCGGTTGCCGAGGTTTTAAATTTAGAGACAAGCCACTTCCGGGGGTCCCGTTACCGTTGAAACCGGATCCTGCCGCATTTCAGACCACGAACAACACGACAACTTTCCCCACTCTCGCAATATGGGACAACCTTGACTGTTGACCCCAGCCGCACGTGGTATACGGCTGCAACGCAAAGGAGACCTGGGGGGACGGAGGGAAGGATGGAGGTGGTTGGCGGAAGACGGGGGGAAGGCGGGAGAGGTTAGAGTAGGGAAAGAAAACAGAGAGAAGGGGGTGAAGTAAAGACTAGGGCCAGACATGCTGTCACTGCTCGGAGAGAAGAAACACGTTCTCTCTTCCTCCCCTTCTTTGCCACCATGTGGCCTTCAGACGGCGTCGAGTGTGTGTGCAGCTTCCTGCATTGCGTCAGTGCTATTCCTGAACTGCTCCATCGTGCACAAAACATGAATGGGTCAGGGCTTCCCTTCCCCCTCCCACCCCCGACCCCGCACCTCCCCCTCCCACCCCCTAGTCTGGGAGGCAAGCGCGCAGGGCAGGGAACAAGGGGGTTTCCCGCTCCCAGCCAATCACAGGCCAGCAGGTGTCTGTCGGAATGGCAACGAGTTGCCTCCAGAGTCTGGCTGCGGCGACCAGAGCGATGCGTTGTTGCAAGTGGCTGGCTTGACTCGATCGTGTGAGGCCCAGAGCTGGGACACTGTTGCTTTTTGCTCGCCGCCCCCCCTGCTCGGTGCCAGAGTGTGTGGTAGTTGTGGAGGTCGTGGTGGAGCTGGACGGCTTGCCTGTCTGTCTGACTGACTGTGCTGTACGTCGCTGCCAGTGTGAGGGTTGAGGGTGGCGCAGTCGATGTCGCTCTGCTTGCCGGCGAGCGTGGAATGCGTTGTAGTCTGAACAGCGTGGAACCGACGTGGTGATGATGATCTGTCATAGTTAGAATGTTTGCCGCTCTAAACAGTAGCTACGTGATAGCTGGACCGTCTCTTCTCAATAAATACTAGGATGATAGTAAAGCATTAAATTTTGCCCTGAACAATACATACTGAAACAACCGTAAAACGTTCTGTACCGGCTCTGAACTATACCCACGTGATAACGCCGGGGGAAGGCCGTTTAATCAGAACGGTACCTGAGTTGGAACGTGTAAGGTTTATGTGAACAAATTGTGCTTCCTAGCTTCCATTACAATATCTTTACTGTGAACACTACCTACATGATAACAGTAAACAAATGGAAAGTTGAAGAAAAGATAACTATCTTATCAGTTCTCTCTTGGCTCTTCTCATTCGCTTCAGATATATAATGTGCATGAGGGCAGGACAAAAATGAACTGCGTTGGTGCGTCAGTCGTACTGGGACTTTCCGAATCAGAAACTGCGTCAGTAGACTAATCTCCTCTGAGCAAAAACAAAAAGGTCTTTTTGTTCTTCTTGTACATCCAACTGACTAGGACTTGCTGGTAGCTGTGTTGGGTTTTGTTGTTAGGGGTTTCTGGCTATGGGGTAGGGGTTAGGGGTGCGTTCAGCGGATTCCTTTCCTTCTCAACCACCTGTTGCCACTGCCGTTTTCACTGGCTGTAGTGCGTCCGTGCATATTGCACTTACAGCGGTCGGTGGCGTACGCATAGACCCGTTTCAGAAAGGCAGCGTCTGGAAAACGTCTGAAAGAAAGAGGTGTGGCGTGTATGGGCTATCCCGAGCGCTTAGACACCGTCTTCAGCTGAAGTGGTCGTGCCGGCGTGGCTGCGTATGTGAGTCGTATGGCGTGCATAGAATGCTGTCTCCGAAAACAGTGGTCCGATCATGTGTCTCCGTAAAACTGAGACTGAATAAGACGTAGACCAGGTGTGTGAACTGTTATTGGAAATGCCCATATTTGTGGCAAGCGACGGTCGGTTACCGCTGCTTACAGAACAGCATCGTCGCAGACGCACTTGCACTGACGCCGAACTGGAATCGGTAAAATTAGAAAACCGAAGCTTAATGTGGATCAGAAAGGAAACATAGGAGACTGATAACACTTTACTGAAAAGAAGACTAATACGAGAAGTCAGAAGCCAGAAGAGAAGTCAGACTGGAGACTTAAACAATTCGTAAACTGTTCTTTATCTTTCCATAATTTTGTGTCAGGTTCATGGGTGGGGTACTTCAAATTTCTTCTTTCTTTCTTGCTTTCAGTTTTCTCGAATCAATGATGTTTCCCATGCCAATTTTGTAGTAGTTTTTCTAAAAGGCGACGGTTTGGGAAGACTGACTTTCATCCTTATCCACGAATCATCCTATTTTGGAACAGAGAGAGAACTGAATAGTCGGTTTTGAAAAGAATCAGATAGGGAAAATCTAGCAGCGGAGGTGAAGACAATTATTGTGCCTAATATCTTCCAGAAAGAAAATATATATATTGCACAAAGCTGCTGAGTCTTGAAGCTCTCACTGTATCGGAGAGGTCGGATAACCTTTTCTGCAATGTTTGTGTGTAGGCTGGTGATTTCCGGTGTGAATCCGCCTTTGTGCCTGTGCTGTGACTATCTGCTGGTAAAGCAGCAAGACACAATCATGTACTTTCATTGCACTGGCAGCACGGGAAAAAGATAACGTGGTCTTGTGGCATCTGGCGATACCCCCCCTCCACCCCCTCCACCCACTCTCTCTCTCTCTCTCTCTCTGGCCGAACTCTCAGTCTGTGGAACTCTTTTTCTCTCTCTCACTCAGACTGTGGAACTCTGAATCGTCACGTCTTAGTCTATATTATTTTGTTGCGTTTGGTTTCGGGGAGCGTTGCGTCAGTGGAGTCTGAGTGGCTGACTCAGCCACTTGAAGTTGTGGTTTCCTAGTACTGATTGATCTTCAGGCTTCTTCGGGAAACTTCGTGGAGCCTGGGATATGACTTTTGGTGGCCACTGTTTCACTGAAATTATGATGCTTGGCAGTTTAGTCGCGGCTTTGTGGAAAGCATGTGTCACAGTTAAGTTGCGGGTAACTGATTTGTCTCAACAACTCGAAGTGGTAGAGCATTTGATCTCTGTAAACGTTTGCGTTTATCTGATTCGGTAGCTTCAAGCCTTGGCTTGGATTGTATCACAACTTCATTGACAACCAGAAAGAACACAAAGGCTACATTAAAATGTTTCATGCTTTGCATAGTTATGTGGGGACTATCTTCAGATGTGATACGCTCCTTGCATAAGAGAGTCGACCCTCTAAAAATGCAGATAAATACTCCGTAGACGGCTTGTGGCTGCCCACGTGCCAGGGTATTATTATTTATTTATTTTTTAAATACACACAACAAAATAAAATGGTCACACCCTATGGAATGCATTTGTCTTTGTACAGTTGCAGATAGCAGTGACTCCCAGAGTATTCTGCTTGGAAATAGTAAAAACAAGAAGATAACGATTAGTCTGCTTTTTTATGAACTTTGTTCGCTTTCAGTGTGTAATATTTGAATCATAATTCTTGACTTTGTACTTAACATTTCTCCCTCAAGCCACAGCACTGCAGTTATGAGTTTCGAGTGGTAAATGTTTACTGAAATCAGCACTGACGTCAACTTGAGATTGGCAGATGTTCTTGCTCTATTTGTGTTAGCAACAGTGACAGTCTGTATTCATGTTCTAAATTTTGAATATGTGTCTGGAAATAGAGCACTTTCGGCGTGTGCGTGCTTTGTGTCTTGTTCTCCTTCAGGCACTGTTAGCCGTGTAGAGTCGGCTTTCATATCTGGAACGTTTTTAGAGCTCTGTATCTGTTTTCTCCTCCTGGTAGCTCGAAAGTGTCTATGGGTAACACTGTGGACTTAATAGTATTTTTATTTGGTATTTGTCCATTGAGCTTCGTTCGTATCAATGCCGCGTATATAATATGTTACGAGTCGTTGTGACAGTAACTTGTTTAGAATGAGTTGGTTTAATAGGTTATATATATAGCATAACCACGCTCCGACTGTTACTGACGTTGTGGTATTTAGCTCTAGCAAAGTCAATAGCTCTCCGTTATAATCAAGTTATGAGCGTTGGGAAGGAAATACCTTTTTGGTGAATTTCTGTGCTGGTACCTCTCGGATCAATCGAAAGTTTTATCAAAATTAAAGCGGGCCTGCATTGTAAAATTATTGATTCGGAAATCCCACTCACTCCGCTTTGCTTTGCAAATGTGGATTGCCTCAAACATGAATTTTGTTGTTGCGATGGACTTGCTTCCCTTTGAACTTAGGCTGAACGTTGCTAGGACTTCCTGACCTCAAAGTCCGCATGAAATTGTTCTAATTTTGCTGTTTTCACCGTGTCAGGTACTGGACGAGGAATCCAAGGATTATTTTATCTGATATGACTTAT
Source organism: Alviniconcha marisindica (assembly GCA_018857735.1). NCBI lineage: Eukaryota > Metazoa > Mollusca > Gastropoda > Provannidae > Alviniconcha > Alviniconcha marisindica. The sequence continues at coordinate 160,896 of JABMCL010003561.1, forward strand.
TTTTAAACCACAAGTAAAGCTTCTTGAAAGGGACAATTAAACAAATAAACTGATCCACCGCCTGTATGAATCTTGAGCTGGCAATGCTATGGAGACAGAGAGCGGGTCGGCATCGAACCGTTCATTGGTCCCACTTTCTGCCGAATCCACACCAGTAAACTTTCGTCGCTGGCTGCACAAGACCGGAGGACCCTCGTACTACAGCCTCGCTGCATTGCAACTACTAAGGTGTGACTGTGCTTCTCCGCGGCGGACAGAGTGAAGGAAGAAGACAGACGATTTGTGCCGGTGTGGCAGTGAGAGAAGTGTGGTGTGGTGGTGATTTACTGTTGCTGTGCGTTGTGTTTTTCTGGGCACCTCTCTATCGTCGCTTCGGCCAACTGTCGGATGTAATGTGATGAGGAAGGGGCTTGTCACCGGCCTGAAGCGCGCACTGCTATACTTCATGCTCCTCCTACATATAGGTATAGTTAATGTTTTTTGTTATCTCAGTATTTCCGTCTTTGTTCTGTTGTGTTACATGTGATATGGATGAGGTTTTACTGTGTGTTCCGTGCACTGAGCTAGAAAGACTTTCTAGCTCAGTCGGTGGCCGGTTCCGCGTCGTAATGTCACTCTGTCTGCACGTGGAATCGGCCGTTCGAGAGTTCAACTCAGTGATGAGTGCATTACAAATCAGTCATGTTATGATGGCACTGATGGTCGTTATTGTATTAGTCTGTGCTCACTGAGTCATATATGTTGCCTCATGCAGGTTGATCTCCCTCTCTCTCTCTCTCCGCTCTGTCTGTCTGTCTCTGTCTCTCTCTGTCTCTGTCTCTTGTCTCTCTCTGTCTGTCTGTCTCAGTGTCTGTCTGTCTGTCTGTCTGTCTGTCTGTCTGTCTTCCTCCTCTCTCTCTCTCTCTCTCTCTCTCTCTCTCTCTGCTCCCTACCTTCTCATTCTTTCCTCTCTCTCTCTGTCTCTCTGCTCTCCTCCTCTTCTTTCTTCTCTCTCTCTCTCTCTCTCTCTCTCCTCTCTTCTCTCTCTCTCTCTCTCTCTCTCTCTCTCTCTCTCCCACCTTTCATTTATTCATCAGTTTATGTCGGCTCCGATTCAGTCAAGTTGTGCGTTCGTATTCATTCGATGTGACTCGGTGGAGCCAAAGCCCGTCTAGACGGGCTTTGGTGGAACCCTGTAGTGTCTGTTCCTCGATGGTCATTATTGACTGATGCTCGAGCGGGAGCCAACACAGTACGTACTGTCTCCCTGGCGCAGTTTCAAAATCAGGAGGCATGCCTTTCCAGTCCTTCTAGTGTATACGTGTCCGGCTTACATCATTAGAACGATTTATTTAGCACGCATTGTCTGCCAGCTGGTGTGGAGGGAACAGATCGTCAGTGAAAGTCATTCGGTGATCGTTTTACCGGCGAAAACAACGTATGCGAGAGCTTTGGAATCTCTCTCTCTCTCTCTCTCTCTCTCTCTCTCTCTCTCTCTCTCTCTCTCTCTCTCTCTCTCTCTCTCTCTCTCTCTCTCTCCGTCACTGCGACAATTTAAGTTGTTTCTCATTATGTTTACTTCACGGCCTTCTTCTCTATCTTTTTTGTTTCTTGTCAGCATATATGTGTGTCGTGTGCGTGCGTGCACGCGCGCTTGCAGTCATTCCTGCAGTGGCTGATACTCCATAACTGCAGACACGTCTCTCAGATTACTATGAATTACGAAGCCAACGCACGCGTTAAAATATCTCTGCATTTCCGCTCGTATTCTGTGCTTTATATCTCAGTTTCAGACCATAGCGTGCCTCTTTCGGGTGGAACCTTTATTTGTGATTTTCCGCTTTGCCTGCTCGTTAACAGAGGGTTGTTATATATATGTGAGAAGAATTTAGACATGCGTATTTGCTTATGACCTGAGTTTGACTGTCCTGAGGTGACCCCGTGTGGTTGACAGGACATTAAAATACTACTCGGTTTTTCAGTGGTGTGTTTTCTCCCACTGAGACGTTTTGATGGTAACATTGTAAGAGCACAAACCATTTCTGTGAATGAAAGAAGGATTGGACTGGAGGGGAGAGAAGGCTGGGGGGGGGGGGGGGAGGGAAGTGTGTTTGGGGTGGCAGGCAAAATTCCAGTGTCTGAAGAACATCGATGGGGGGGGGGGGGGGGAGGGGGGGGGGGCAGAAAGAGGAGGGGGAAAGGATGGATAGGTAAGAAAGAGAGACAGAGCTAGCTTTATTAAAGAAGGAGAGAAAGAGTCAGAAACAGATTTCCACTTGAGAAAGACAGCGGGGTAGGGGTGGGGGTTGGGTGGGGGGGGGGGTGGGGGGTGCAGCGGCCCACTTAAGAAAGACGGTGCGGCTGGGGGGTGGAGGGAGGAGGAGTGTGGAGGGGAGGGGAGGGGGGGGGGGGCAGGTACGGCCATGAAGTTAAGGTCGATGTGGATGGGGGGGTGGGAGGGAGGAGGGGAAGGGGGGGGGGGCGTAGCGGCCCATTGAAGAAGGTAGATCTGGAAAGGGGGTGGCAAGGAGGAGAGGATAATGGGGAGGGGTGGGATGGGTGGGTGGGATTGGAGGCAGGTAGCGGCCCCTTGAAGAAGGTCGGTGCGAAGGGGGGGGGGGGGGGGGGGGGGAGGAGGAGGGAAAGGGGGAAGTGTGTGTGTGTGTGTGTGGAGGGGGAGGGGGGTGCAGGTAGCGGCCCATTGAAGAAAAGAACGGTACGGATAGGGCAGAACGAGAAGCAGACAGACAGACAGACAGATGTAGGAATGGGCAGAGAGGTCCATTGAAGACAAGCGGCTGGAACGGACGATGGAAAGAGAGTAAGGGGGGGTCGAGGTTGAGGCAGGCAGAGTACTGAGTAATGACGGTACGGACAGGAGGGGGTGGGGGTAAGGGGAAGGAGAGAGTGGTAGTGATAGGCAAGAAACTAGGCGGGCGTGGCCGGAGCGGGCGAGTAGGGGACGGGGGGCGGAAGGGGGGGGGGGGGGGGTTAGCTGAGGACAAATAATGACCATTATCTGATCGGTCTGTGGGAAAGGTCATTGTGATTCATACTGCTTACAACCAGAATAGCCCCAGCTCATCAGCCGTCGGCTTCTGCCGGTGGGAATGGAACCGGGGGACGGTGCAGTGTTGCAGCGGCTGACATTCCAAAACACCAGGGAGTCAGTGTACGTGGGTGTTTATTGCCAGTCCAAACGCTTGCAACCGTTCGCGGCAGTGAGTGATGCAAGGACGGTTCGTGTCATCCGCCAGTCAGAGTTATTTTTGAAGACTGATGAAATCTTTTGTTTCGCCATCGGGTTTTTCAGTCCCTCGCTCCGTCCGCCGACGGTGAGGTGTCCAGGCAAAAAATGTATGACGAGTAAGTGTATGGCAGATTGCCATCGCGGTTTCTTGTACCAAAATTGATGTTTAAATGTGTGTTCTTGCAGTGGTTGCCAACTTGGCAGCTTGTCATGGCCACTTTATCATTCGACAGCCGCAGCGGCGGTATTTTGCAGTAGCCATCCCTGACTGAGTAGTTCAATTGGTTAGCGGGCTAGGCAGCAGTGTTCTTGATTATAACGTTCGGTCTGTGTTGAGCCGCGTGGCCGAGGTGTTTACGTGTGATATATAATTATGGGCTTGCTCCAATTTCCTCACTCCCATCAGTTCAGTCTTCCCGCTCCATTATACTTACTCTCCACCTTTCAGTGGCTGACTTTTCAAATCTTCTCCGGTAGAACACCTCGTTGAGTGAGTTGTGATTACACCACAGGGGTTGGTTTGTGCTTACGATAATTAAACTGCGCCCATTTCCTTCGAATGGGAGTTAACGTAAGTGGTTCGGGCCTTTGTTGTCGTTTTCATGTGACGTCTTTCGGGTACTAATTATGCTCCCGTGATTGACAGGATGTTAACGCCCAGTCACTGACTAAGTAAATCAGTTTGTTGCGTGTTTTGAACAGACGGATTTGCCGACGCCGCCGACTTCAGCTTTGACAGTACGATGTCTGTTGTTGTCGGGTTTGGTGTAGTTACACGAGACACTGTTTTGTTGTACTAACTGATGAGATTTCCCACGGGGAAACTAGAGTCGCTTTCACCGCCCAAGAAGGATAGATGGGCATTGTTGTTGTTGTTGTTGATGTTGTTGTTTGAGGGTTTTTAACGCGCAATCACCCGCACCTGTCATTATCAGCGGAAGGACTTGACACGGACCCGATCACCCCGAGATTATGGAGTGGGAGGGGGGAGGGGGGGGGGGAGGTCACAGCCCGAATCGAGATTCGAACTCGCAACCCATGGATCTCTCGCGTAGTTATCTGTGTTCCACATACAGGCAGCCTAATAAAAAGAAACATTATACACTGAATGTACGAACTGCCTCCAACTCACGCGGCAACGCGGTGCACGTGCGGACCTACACAGCTACAAGCTCATTGTCTCCAGCGTGTACATCACATCTGTTTCCGTCCTATTGAGTGGCATATTGCAGACCCGTCGATGTTACTCTCAACTCTTGCTGTCCTTTTGAACTGTTGTTTGTATGGCTGATAAAGCGGTGCGTTTTTATTGCATTGTACTGACGTTCCGGGTGTTGCGCATTGTCGTTCCCTATGATTTAAGCCCCGACTGGTTGAATCGGAGTAATGAAAGAAGCCGCATTTGATCAGACAAGCATGTGTATGTGTAAGAGAGAGAGGTGGGGAAGGGGTTCAGAATTGTTGTCTTTTGTGTGTACACGTGTGTGTGTGTGTGTGTGTGTGTGTGTGTGTGTGTGTGTGTGTGTGTGTGTGCGTGCACGTGTGTGTGTGTGTGTGTGTGTGTGTGTGTGTGTGTGTGTGTATGCACGCGTGCACGTACGTGTGTGTGTGGGTGTGTGTCTTCTGTGTGCGTATGCGTACGTGCGTGCGTGCGTGAGTGCGTGCGTGTGTGAGTGTGTGTATGTGTGTGTGTGTGTGTGTGTGTGTGTGTGTGTGTGTGTGTGTGTGTGTGTGTGTGTTATTGAAAAAAAATCACTTCAATCATTCGTCACAGGGCAGTTCAGGTAACTACTAAAAACTCATTCATTTAAAAACACTTTTTTCTGTCAAAATCTTCGTTTCAAACTGATCACAGCTGAACATGACTGACGTCAAATCAGTCCTAGAAGTCTGTGGCCCAGTTGTGTAGGATATACCTCGGCTCAGACATAATGATACTTTGATGCTGGTTACATAACAAAACTTGCCGTTCTTTGGTGCACAGCGTAAAATAACACTTTTCTTCTTCTTCTTCTTCTTCTTCTTTTTTTGTTTTGTTTTTGCAATCCGGCTGTTATTGTGACGCAGTTGGAATCTCCGGATGACAGCTGGAAAGCATTATTTGGGAGTGTGGCGTTGCATATGCTTTCATTTGTTTGTGTCAGAATTCATCCAACAACAGCCGACGGATCTAGCTGTATTGTACATGAGCGTGGAACTGCATTAGCAAGTTTAAGACATTTCTGCCCTGTTCTTTCACTGTAGAGGGACCAAAAAGAAAGCGCCCCCCGCCCCCCCCCCCCCCCCCCCCCCCCCCCCCCCCCCGAAAAAAAAAGACCCCCATAAAAACAAACTCTGACGTAACATGCAAGTATTTATACCTGTTTTGAGTGCCATTTGAATTGTAAAACTCTTCGGGAAACAGCCAGATGTTCACAGAGTTCTTTATGCAGGACCCCCCCACCTCCCCGCTAACCCCCCCCCCCCCCCCCCCCCCCTCGCCCCCCGCCCCCATGCCCCCAATACTTTGTTGCTTTTTGAAGGGAGTAGTTTTGTTGTTTTTTGAAGGGAGTAGACTTTTCATGTTCAGTTTATTACTTTTCTGACAGCTTACTTTGATTTTAGGTTAACCGATCAAAAATTACTCGCTTTATTTTTCGACACTTTGATCCTATAATGAAACTTTATAGTACCCACTCTATGATTATTGGTCTTGGCTTCTGTGTACTCGCTCCACGGCAAAGGGAAATTACTGTAAACCAGTTTTCGTGCATGGAAGGGGCGAAGCAAGGCTCAGGCTTTTGATACTATACCGTGTAATGCTCATTTCTTGCTGTTCTTCCGTATTATGACGGAGAAGATCAGCGAATAACAGGCAGATAAATCACTAATAACTAACGGCTTTCTTCGTCGATTTTCACCCTGAATGAGAATGGACTAATCACCCAGGATCAGGTGCCTGTGACACGTGGGCACAGAATGTCATTGACACGGAACCGTTTGCAGAGTCACGTGCCGCAGATCAGGCCGAAAAATACCTGTCAATAGGCATACTATGGCGTACAATGCGGCCGGCTCTCGGTCGGGCGTGTAATGGGTGAATATATCACAATGTAAAAGCTCTTCTCGACGAGAGTGCACGGGTAGCTTCGACAGTTCGTTTCACTTTCAACGACAGCATGATGTATGATCAGACGACCGTCAGTTTTATTCGGGATCCTTTCTCCTCCCTAATACCGACAGGAGAATTTATAAGGTGGCGGCGCGTGGTATCTTTTGGCTGGAAGAGAAAAGGACTTGCGGCAAAACTGCCCAAGTCTGCCGATCTTTTTGGCTAGTTCTTCTTGTCCAGCGTCGTAATCGTGATATTTAAGTGATATACGCTAATCTGTTTCTGCCGCCTATAAATTAAGTCTGCAATGAATCTGCTCGGAAGCAGAGAATAAATTATATGATGCTATATAAAAGCGATCAATCAATCAATCAATCAGTGTCTGCTGTGGAGGTAAAAAGGCCTACGGGTCAACAGACAATAACCCGCCTCTTCACGGACAACCCACTTCTTCAGCCGACTGACTGACTCTTTTCTTTACCTAACTTTAGGGCAAGCCCCTCAGTGTTCGTGCAATTTCCAAATTTTTGGAAAGAAACCAAAGATTATTCAGACCTTTTCTGTGCTGTTATTGTACGTGAGAAACAGGGTTATGGCAGCGTTTTGAGAGTCTGTGACACGTGCACTTAGAGAGGGAGAGGGAGAAAATAAATAGCACTCTGAGCGACCACGCAGCTCGCAAACATGGCAGGGGTCTTACAGACAGAGGCATCTTTGTTGGTGTGGTCCTGTTGTACGTGGACAGCTCTCTACCTCTCGCCCTGACGTGACCTGCCAGGTGGAGGGAGCGTTAAAAGCTAATTACTTACTGTGCATCTCACGCACTGCCGATAAGGTGAGGTGAGGTTGAAAGGGGTGTGTGGGTTACGGTGGAGGAGGGGGGCGGGGGGTTACTGGTTGGATGGTGGTAGCAAGGCCCAGCCCCTACCGAATTCATTAGGGTCACGTCTTCCGAACTCGTGCTTTGATGTACTGCGGGTGAGTGTGCAGCATCTCGAGACAGTGACTTTTGCCGGGGGAAAGGGGTGGGATGAATGGAGGGAGAGGCTGATTGATTCTTTATAACAGTAGTAGTAATAATAATAATAGTAAATGCATATCTAATGCGCCGAATCCCTCTATAATACATGTGTGAGGCTCAAAGTGCTATACATGAAACCGTATACAACCTAATTCAGTAATGCAATACATATCTCACTCTATCCCTCACTCTCTCCTGCATGTTCATACGCGCGCGCGCGCGCGCACACACACACACACACACACACACACACACACACACACACACACACACACGCCACACACACGACACACACACACACACACACACACACACACACACACACACACACATACACACACACATACACACAACAGCACGACGCACGACACACGAATACCACACACCACACACACACACACACACACACACACACACACACACACACACGCGCGCACGCGCGCGCGCGCGCGCACACACACACACACACACACTTTCTCGATAGTTCATGTACAATCAACCGTGAGGCGGTGATGAGATTATATCCGAGCGAAACATAATTCATCAAATCACAGTTTTAAAAAAAGAAAAGAAAAAAAAAAGGGAATATTTTCAACAACAAAAATGTTGAAGGGAAAAAAAAAATTCGCAGGTTACGGACAGCCTTATCCTATGGTGGCAGCATTGTTTTGCATGTGAAAAATGAAGTTGAAGGAGACGGAGTTGGGTTGGGTTCGTTTCGTCTACTGTCTCGTCTGTCTAGCATTATGATGGTTGACAGCGTGCTGAGCCATGATTCTTTGTGCTGTGCAGGTTTTAGCATCTCTGACATCCAGTCTCGCGATGTGCTCGACCTCATTGAGTCGCTTAACCAGACGGGCGGCACGGCGACCGGATTCCAATACACCTCAGGGCCCAACAACAAAACACCAGCCATTCTACTGGAAGGTAAGCATGCAAGCACGTGCTTCTCGTCGCGGCCTTTTTCTCCCTTCTTTACAGCAGCCCGCCTACCTAATCCTACTCCGTCCGTCGTGTGTTTGTGATGTTGTTGTAGTATGTTTCCTCCTGGTGTCAGACCTATTTTATATTTTTAAATATTGCCTCTACAAACTACAAGTGATTTCAAGTTCTCTCTTCCTCCTTTTGTGATTGTAGCCCGACTTGGTTCGGTGTCTTTCACTGGCACTATTGTGATTGTAGCCCGACTTGGTTCGGTGTCTTTCAGTTGGTACTATTGTGATTGTAGCCTGACTTGGTTCGGTGTCTTTCACTGGCACTATTGTGATTGTAGCCTGACTTGGTTCGGTGTCTTTCACTGGCACTATTGTGATTGTAGCTCCACTTTGTTAAGTGTCTTTCATTTTAAACTCTTGTGCTTGTGTTGACACTTCGTTGGTGCGTCTTTCACATGTGCTGTGATTGTAGTCCCGGTTCTGTTAATACGATACCTCTCAGTTGTACTGGAGTGAATTTTGCTCAGGCTTCCACTTGTACTGTCGGGCATGCACCCCAACCTAACTGATGTCTTTCACTTACGCTGTTGTACTTGTAGATGAGGCAAGTTGTCTTTTACTTGCACTGTTGTACTTGTAGCACTCCATTTAGTCAAGTTGTCTTTCACTTGCACTGTTTGTTTTTGTAGTGCCCCATTAGCCAAGTTGTCTTTTACTTGCATTGTTGTACTTGTAGCACTCCATTTAGTCAAGTTGTCTTTCACTTGCACTGTTGTTTTTGTAGTGCCTCATTTAGTCAAGTTGTCTTTTACTTGCACTGTTGTACTTGTAGCACTCCATTTAGTCAAATTGTCTTTCACTTGCACTGTTGTACTTGTAGCACTCCATTTAGTCAAGTTGTCTTTTACTTGCATTGTTGTACTTGTAGCACTCCATTTAGTCAAGTTGTCTTTCACTTGCACTGTTGTTTTTGCACTGCCCCATTAGCCAAGTTGTCTTTTACTTGCATTGTTGTACTTGTAGCGCTTCATTTAGTTAAGTTGTGTTTCACTTGTACTGTTGTACTTGTAGCGCTCCATTTAGTCAAGTTGTCTTTTACTTGCATTGTTGTACTTGTAGCGCTCCATTGAGTTCAGTTGTCTTTCACTTGCACTGTTGTACTTGTAGCGCTCCATTTAGACAAGTTGTCTTTCACTTGCACTGTTGTACTTGCAGCCCTGTTCACCTCGTCGCTGTCATAATCATGTCTTTCCGTTGTTCTATAGTTGTAGTCTTGTTTCATTGTCAGTAGAAGACGTAGGGTCGTGAACCCAGTAACCAGATTTACAACAGAGCCTTTGGACTTAATTGTGTTACGTGACGGAATTGACATGTTTTTCCCTCGTATACGCTGTTGTAGTTCCGTTGTGTTTTCGAATGCCGATGCGTGGTCATGAACTCAACCATAATATTTACATTGTATTCTCAAGACTTTTATGTTTCGTGAACAAAATTGGCATATATATTTATTAAGCGTAAATACTTACCCTGCTTTGTCCCCCCTGGAGTGCGGAGACAAGATTGTCTTTGTATAACTCGGTTCCTTTTAACAGGGCGTTTAGACTTCGTTGCTTCAGAAATAAATTTGCGACATGACGATAAGTTGTTGCTTTTTTTGTTTTGTTTTTACTCGTATTGATTTCGGAGCTTTTCAAATTGGGTAGACCCTCGTTGGTGTGCTTTAGGGTGTGTTTGAAACAAGAACGCACTCGGCCTTGTTACAGACAACCCCAAACTCGTCGAACTCAAAGGAAAACACGGCTGACAAAATATTATATAAAAAGATTAATGTGAAAGAGAGAGAGAGAGTTGCCCGTGTTTCGCCTCGTTTTTTTTCTTTTTCTTTTTAGGAGGGGGGGGGGGGGGGGGAGGGGGTTGGTCGTTTCTACGGCTGTATAAAAGAGGTCAAGGCAAACAGGCAAAGGACTGACGGCGGTACGAACTGTGGATGTTGTGATTTGATGGCGGGTTTTGTTCCATTCACGTCCGTGTGCTTATGTCAGTGGTAAGTATGTTGTTGCATAATGGGTGGGTTAGGTCCCCATGCAATTTGCGTGTTTACAGGTCGTGGGCACTTTGCATCCACCTAGTTCATTTATGAAGATGTTGGCCGGGAAAGTGTGCTCTTACCGTCGCCGGACTGCGCAATCGCACGCATGCCGCACGCGCACGCGCGTGCGCGCGCGCGCACACACACACACACACACACACACCACACACACACACACACACACGACACAAAGGGCAATATAGCATAGCTTGCAACACACACACACACACACACACACACACCACACACACACACACACACACACACACACACCACGGGCACATATATGCGTATATACATGCTTGCACACACACACACACACACACACACACACACACACACACACACACACACACACCCCACACCACACACGGGCACATATATGCGTATATACATGCTGCAACACACACACCACACACACACACACACACACACACACACACACACACACACACACACACACACACACACACACACACACACACACATGTTTTAGAGTATTTTCTGTTTCAAATTTGCACTATTCACCGCCAGTTTCTTAAACTTTGATGTAAGCTCATCCCAAAAAACTTAAACGGAATTGACTGCCAAGTTGTTGTTGTTTTTTGTTGTTGTTTTTGGGGGGAGGGGGGTGGAGGGGGGGCGGAGCGTGGGGAGGAGGGATCAAAACACACGAAAGATTAAAAAGAGCGCTTATTCTTATTAGAGCAGTACCAACAAACAAATAAACAACAACAACAAAAACGTCCGGAGTTTGCTAAATTAACTAAACTCATCGATTAGTTCACTGCTTGACTGATCGATTGATTTCTTTATCCCTTGATTTACTGACAGGTCCATTTATTCTTTCTTTTATGTAATTTCTGTACAGTTACCATTCAATCGTTCGTTAAAGTTCTTTTATTCTTTCACTGATTATTCACTCACTGGCGGAGCAGTTGACAGTCTTGTCTCGATCCAGACTTGAAGAAGATGCATTCTTTTCAGTGAGTCTCTATGCTCTAGCTGTTTCCATTTTGATAGAGGTCAGGGTTTTAAGAAAGGAAATCGTATCGTGGTCATATTAAACGCCGTGGACAAATCTTTGACGCTATTCATTAGTCCCGGATGTATACACAGAGACCAGAGTGCGAAAAAAGGGAATGTTGAGATTTATCGAGGGTGTAATGTAAAGCAAAGAAATTTAATATCGGTTCTATTCAGAAACCGCTCCATTCACACAAACATCACTGTCGGAATTCGAGGGTCTTATTGTTCAAGAATGAATAGAACTCTCTCTCTCTCTCTCTCTCTCTCTCTCTCTCTCTCTCTCTCTCTCTCTCTCTCCCTCCCCCCCCCCTCCCTCCCTCTACTCATACATTCACCCCACACCACATCACACCACACAAACACACACACTCACACACACAGACACGCACAAACTCTCTCTCTCTCTCTCTCTCTCTCTCTCTCTCTCTCTCTCTCTCTCTCTCTCTCTCTCGAACTGCTTCTCTCTTTCGAATTCGCTGCCATTTTTCTGTCTCAGTCATACTTGTCAAGTATGAGTTTGGCTTTGTCGTTTTCTTCAAGCTTTAGAGAAAGTTTTATCTTGTGTATGCTACGCTACTGTATTGATGCGTAGACACACTCATACTAGGTAGCTTATTAGTAATTAGATTGTAGCGTCGTGTGAACTGCACAAGGTCAACTCAAGACGAACAGACATGGTCATAATTCAATACACACTCAAATACACGTCTCAAACTTGACTCAGGTCAGATCAACACACACACACACACACACACACACACACACCACCACCACCACCACCACCACCACCACCACCACCACCACCACCACCACCACCACCAACCACCACCACCACCACACACACCACCATCATACAACGGCCATGTCAGAGACCATGGCACAACAAACACACACACACACACACACACACACACACACACACACACACACACACACACACACACACACACTCACACACACCTGCAGACGTACGCTCACTCCCATTGACCGACGAACGCACGCACATAGGCCTACAACACACATGCATACAAGTGCACGCATGTACTCTGCTAGTGTGTGTGTGTGTGTGTGTGTGTGTGTGTGTGTGTGTGTGTGTGCGCGCGCGCGCGTGAATGCCACTTTCGGAAATGATAGATTATTGAAGCCTTTTTAATCGGCCACTGACCTTTCCTTCCGGTTTCAATAGGCCTACACTGAGATCAGCAAGTGCTCCCCTCCCCCTTCCCCCATTTTTTTTGTCTTTTTCTGAGCCTCGGTCGTTGTGAATGAGGAGTTTATCAAGTGACCGTTTTTGCCAAGACTGCGTGAACACGCGAAGAGAGCTATTTTTATGATGTGCAATCGACCAACTTTCGCAGGAAGTCCAACGGGGGGTGCCAGTCCATCCTAGCCTTGAATGAAGTTAGATGTTTCCATTTCTAGTACCTAAGATACGAAACACGGGAGCAAGACATGTTTCCCTTTCAGTTCCTAAGATACGGAAACAAGCAGGAAGGGGAGCTTTGCTTGAGTGGCTAAGGGAGACCACCTGGAAGGAAGGGAGGTTATCGTGAGCAGTGAACGATAGTAGTGCCCCCTCAACAAGCACGGTTCCGCGAGATTATGAGTGGTTTACGGGAGATATGATTTTACCCTTCACGTAAAACACTACAGGACTAGTGTTGTGATGCAGAGTCGAGTCAGGTGGACCATGAAGTTAAAAGAGATGAGAGCAGAAGTACGCCAGCTTGCAAAAAAAAGGAAAGGCAGGAAGCATTGGTTGGCGGGTAGAGGGAGGGGAGAGGTGAAAGGGGAGAGATAGGGTAGGGGAGAGAGGGGGACACAAGGGGCGAGTTGGGTTAAAGGCAAGTATGTGCTTGGTCAAGTATTTCGTTCAAAATTGAGAGACAGAGAGAGAGAGAACTCAGAACTCAGAATTAAGAACTTTATTACACAAAGACTAAGATTTTAGGCAGAGAGAGAGAATATGTTTCAATGTGATGTGTTGCGTTTGGGCAAAGGAATAAGGAAACTTGTTAGTTAAGTTACAAAAATAAAAGCCAGTCGCACAATCTCGATGTCACAGTAAAGGTTGCTCGGGTGACTTGCATAGCCAGTGACAGGAATGGTGTTCCCCCAACTGAATGCTGCTCACGGAAAGGCGGAGGGAAACAGTGATATCCGACTACAGGATTTGCCTCTGGATTCGAGACAGAATGAAAAGGATTTCTTTTTTAAACAGTCAGGAATTTCTTGCTCGTTGCTGTGCTTTTAGCGTCCAAGCAAAGCAAGAAGAGTTTGTAAAGAAATGGGCCTTGACGGAGAGAATGGCTGTCTTTGAGGTCCTGTGCAGTCCAGCATTTCATGTCAGACTTCAATCCAAACCATGTTACAAGAGAGAAAACGCACAGGCTCTTGTTGGCCGGTTCGGTTGATGAACAGACCATTGTTCCAGTAAATGTTGATATCGTGGATGGAAATGAAAACTACCCGCTGGGACATTGATCGGTTGTAGGCTACACAGAAACATTGCTGTAGTCGTCGTCGTCGTCGTTGTCGTCGTCGTCTACCATTGGGGTTGGGGATACTACAATTAATGTGACCTATCTTCGAGAATCCAAAATAATCAAAGGCCTCCTCTGTTAAGTCAGACGTAGATCAGAAAATATAGCTTTGTGTGCTTTGTCTGCTTGCTACCAGGAATTATTCCTTTCTATTATTACTGCCTCCTTGTTTCATTCTACTTCATTTTCCCCAAGTCATTTTCCAGCATGAAATGGCATGCATCCTGAACAGCGAATGAGACGTGCGATTTGATGAATCGTGATTCGTCGTGAAATAAGCTTCGTATGTGACCAGGGCGTTAAATGTCAAGTGAGTAAAGGACTGATTGATACTCTTCGTTCTAGGTGTTGGTCATATCGATTTCATTCGAGCCCTTCCCGCCCCTTTTCCACCCCCCGTCCTAACCCCCCGCCTCCCTTTCTCGTGCTGGTCTTTGACATTTGACAATTTGCCAAACAAGCCTGCTGCAGTTAGGTCTATTTCAAACCGAACCCATGGATAGTACTTCGTAGGTCAAGGAAGAGGAAAGAGTATGGCATTTTCTTAGGTCAAGGAAAAGGAAAGAGTATGGCATTTTCTTAGGTCAAGGAAAAAGAAAGAGTATGGCATTTTCTTAGGTCAAGGAAAAGGAAAGAGTATGGCATTTTCTTAGGTCAAGGAAAAGGAAAGAGTATGGCATTTTCTTAGGTCAAGGAAAAGAAAAGAGTACAGCCTTTTTGCAATAGACTGCCAAGATCACAGACTTGACACGAAGCATATGCACTGTTCTGCAGACAGTAAACTGGAGTATAGATATATATAATTATATTCAACAGACGTAGGCGCTGAGAATCATCTTTGGTGGGCCCGCCGTGAGGGCCTGCCTCACTGCGGAGTCCCGGCTCTACAGGGGGAAGACATCCCGATGCTATCTCGACACATGATTTAGGACTCGATGGGCGATGCGGCGTTAGTCTGACCCCAGAAAATTGGACGACCCTTGTCGTTGGACCCCGAAGATTGTGTGATCCTTTTCGGGGAATGTCTTGAGGTTTAGTGTCAGGCCCAAGATGAACCCGAGTGGTGTTTCCTTTCTCTGTGTGACAGGTTGTGTGTTTAAAGGGCCGGACCTCCGGCTTTGCGCGGTGAGGTCTTTGTTCGAGTTTCCCTAACCTTCGGGGCGAATTGTTAGATTGTTAGATTGTGTTGAAGTACCCGGATCTAAATTACTGACTTGCCGGTCTCCAAAGAAATGATATCTTCTTTTTTTATGGACACCCCACCCCCCAGCAGCTTTTCTTACTCGTAGCTGTTGACTGGTGTTTGGATTTGGTTTGTTCCGGGTGTCTTTGTTGGTTGTTTTTTTTACTTACAGTTATCTGTGTGGTATCTTAGCTTCTTCTTTGTTGTTCGTTTCTTTTCTTTCTTTGTTGTTGTTTTTGTTTTGTTTTTCTGCTGATTTTACCGTGTTCGCTTATCTCTGTTCTCTCTGTCTGTCTCTTTGTTTGTCTGTCTCCCCTCTCTGTCTCTGTCTGTCTCTCTGTCTGTCTGTCTCTGTCTCTGTCTCTCTGTGTGTCTGTGTGTCTGTCTGTCTCTCCCTCTCTCTCTCCCTCCCTCTCCCCCCCCCTCTCTCTCTCTCTCTCTCTCTCTCCCTCCCTCTCTCTCTCTCTCTCTCTGTCTCCCTCCCTCCCTCTCCCTCTCTCTCTCTCCCTCCCTCCCCCCCCCCCCCCTCTCTCTCTCTCTCTCTCTCTCCTCGTGGGGCTGACCATCGTTGCGGACCTAGCGTGTGGCGTTCCACATGTTTCTGGTTCCTGTCTTTATCGACACCACCCCGATCCGTCGAACGACCAGTCGAAGGAGGCGCGCAAGGCATCTCCCACCCCGTGTATCCACAGCCGAGAGGAGGTAGAAGAACCTTACCTGGCCCCGTAGCCGCCACATGCTCACCTGCCCAAGATCAGCCGCACCAGATGTTGGCCCCGAAGATGCCCCATTTGGGCCCATGGCTGGAGGACGACCTTTCAAAGTTTTTCTTTCTTTCTTTTTTCCTTTTTTTTTTCCTTCTGTTTTCTTCTTCTTCTTCTGCTTCTCCCCCCCCCCCCCCCCCCCCCTCATTTCCCTTTTGTCTGCTAACTTGTATGTGTTCCAGAAGTGCTTTGGCTTGGGCCTCGATCGTCTCCATGTAGTGAGAAGGAGCAAGCCGGGTGGAGATGGAGCGATAGCGGGGCAGCGGGTGCAAGTTTTCTCTGAGGCTTCCTTCCTTGTCGCGTTTTCTCTCCATCCCTGTGCCAAGCCCCGCGAGTCTGGTGTTGGGGCTGCCGCGGACGCAGAAATCTAACTAACATTAGAGACAATCTGTCATATACAGGTACATTTGTGTGGATGTACATTAGCGTGGATGGCCGCCATAAACACACCCATTAGAGTGGATGGCCGTCAAAAAGGACGTACATTAAAGTGGATAAATGACCTAAACGCGTAGGATAGACTGCATGATTGTAATAAGCATGCACCTAAAGGTGTATAGATAACTGTCATGATCATGAGTGTCAGGATGGTTGGGTAGTTAGTTCTTGGACTTTAACGTCCCGTCAATCGTACAGGTCTCCTCAGGACGAACAAATACTAGTTTAAATCGCACATTTAATAATTTATACCAGGGCCAACAAAGGTACTCCAATCACAAGTAGGCTGGTAAGCAAAAGGACCTCGATTAGATTCCGCTTCTACCCGTCCGTTATATAAGCCTTACGGTTTCTGTGGACGTTAAGCACCATGTTTACTTACTTTCGCTTCGGCTCTCCTTTCTCTTCAGAAGTTGTGTTCTGTGGACACTGCCCTGTGACTTTGTCCCTCACAGTTAATGAAACATTAGAATGGCTCTCATCGCTATCCCTCTCGATGGAGGAGTCATTCTGGTGGTGACAGTGTAGCGACTGGTATATAAAATCTCTCTCTCCCCCCCCCCCCCCCCCCCCCCCGCCCCCCCTCCGTCCGTCCCTTATAAGCCTTATGGTTTCTGTGGACGTTAAGCAGCATGTTTACTTACTATTTCTAGGGCATGCGTGGAGGTGTGGCGTGCAAGGGACGCATGTTGTTCACCGTTTGGCGCGTTTTATTTTTGCATCCACTTCTTTCCGTGGATCTTTGTTACAGCACCGCGATAACGGGACCTGTAACGCTGGCTCTTCGGTTATTTATATGGCACTTTTATCGGCGTAGCTGACTTTACAATTTCTTGGGTTGGCTCCGTCCATGGGCATGAGTTCGTACAGTTGATATTCGCTTTGCTGATTAACGCAGTAAATGTCGAGGTTTCGGTAAGGGAACCGAGCAGGAGCCTGTAATTTCTCTATCTGGCGCTGATGTTATATGACTGATCACGTTCCGCACAACAGCCACCTCGCTGTACCCACCCCACGATGGCGGTTCACTACCGGAGGTGCAACAGCCTGAAAAACTGATGGAAGTCTTTTTTCTGAACGTTGACATGCATTGAATGCTCGTGTTGATCCGCACTCTGTGTCTGTTAGTTCGCTGTTCTGCTGGCGATCATCCACTCATGAACTGCACTTGGCCGATGACGGTCTTGGAAATAGCTCATAACGTTGTGGATGGGAGTGTGCACGAATAGGTATTGCCGTAAAGGCATGCTGGACATGTGAAATCATGCGGTAAGATCTAGGGTGGTAACAAACTAGTTGGCTTAATTAATCCAATGACGGGGTAGATAGGTAACAAACTAGTTGGCTGAATTAATCCAGTCACGGGATAGATAGGTAACAAACTAGTCGACTGAATTAATCCAGTGACGAGGTAGGTAACAAACTAGTTGACTTAATTAATCCTATCACAGGATAGATAGGTAGCAAACTATAGCTAACTTAATTAATCCAAGGACGGCAAGGATCTGCCTTCTGAGATGCGGGCTGTTGTTATGATCAAGGCTGGGATCCCAAACACCGACTTCAGTGTCGCTGCCCAGGATCCCAGGAAAGAGGAAGCACTGGCTTCATACCCGTCTGAGCAGTGGCAGACGGGCAGAGTGTGTTGTCATGGTTGGGGTTCCAGTAAGGGGTTTCATCCACCCACGCCTACCCAATGACTGCCACCACCTGGGTGATGGCTGCACCCGGGAATGTGGTCATCGTCGTGGCAAAGGCTGGGATTCAGGAAGTAGGGAGTACGAACCTCACATCATACCCGGCTAACCAACATTGTTACAACCCGAGTGATAATGGCTGCGGTCAGGCTATGGACACTGAGGTACGTGATACCAGTATACTGCGCCCCGAGTTGTGCTGGGTAAGTTGACAACAGTACCCACCCAAGGTCACACACACAGTGAGTTATTATAACCGGAGATCACTAGAAGGGAGAAAACCCCAGACAATACCCGCACCAGTTTACTGCAACCTCGAGGTCTGAAGGACAAGCAGACAGTACCCATGCACCTCACTGGGGTCGCTGTTTCGTGACGATGCGCCGAGGACTGCGAGGCAGCTCGAAGAACAAAGGCCGGGCGTGTGCATCTTGGCAAGACACTTGCACTGCAGTTGCTGCAACCTGTTGGATCGTTGCACTGGCTGTCACTGACTTTGCAGCATAGCAGACAGGGGAGAGAAGTAGGAACAGCGCCGCGCCACCCGAGAATGTGGAAAAGGCCCAGACAGAGAGAGAGAAGGAGTGAGAACGAAAGAGAGAGACCGGGGCGGGGGGGAGGTGGGGGGAGGGGGAGGGGGGGGGAGGATGACACACAAGAACGGAGAGAGGATGGGGAGCAGTGCATGGGTTGGGTGTTGAAGCGCCCGCTGCTCTATCTCGCCCCTTGCATTGCCAGACAGACAGCACCAGAATATCGCAGACAAGAATGTAGGGCGCATCTCGGAAGGGAAATGTTATGATACGCGAAAGATGTCTAAAGTTAATAAGACCGAAGATTACTCGGAAAGTAATGTTTTCGAAGTTTCAGAGAGCGAAAAAGGGCTAGAAATCAGATATGTTTTTGAAGGAGCGCTTCGTGGGTTCGGTGTTGTTTACAAAGTCGTGGTGATTAAGTGTCTGGGTAGCTGCTGCTAGCGTGGCTAATAACCCCCACCCCCGACGCCTTACCTCACACTCAAACTAAGTAAATATGTCGATAACAGACAAGCAAGCAACAACTATGACGTTGATGAACCTGACAAATAATGAGCAGCCGGTAATTAATAATGCAACTTTGTCTTTATCACAATTAGTCACGGTGACTGAAACTTATCTGTTTTTGGTTGAGCTGTTGTTTTCGTCTCCAGTGCATGGAAGAATTCTTCAGTGTGTGTGTGTGTGTGTGTGTGTGTGTGTGTGTGTGTGTGTGTGTGTGTGTGTGTGTGTGTGTGTCTGTCTGTCTGTCTGTCTATCTGTGTCTGTGAAAGAGAGAGAGATTGGTTGTTGTTTTTCTTCTTCTTTTTTCTCCCTCAGAACGCCAGCACTCATCTTTGTTTAATTTATTTTTTTCTTCTGAGAGACTCATAAAGAAGTTGTATTAAATAATAATGTTCACCGCTGTCGTCTGTAATTAATGAAAACATCTGCTGTGCGAATGCGCCGGTTGTGGCAAAGTTGGGTTCTCTGCTCATTCTTGCCCGTTTATTATCGCGTACGTTTCCGACAAACTCGGCCTCCCATACAAAGTAGGCGCTGTTCCAAATCGAGTTAACTCCCTCTTGACTAAAAATGTGCTCAATGATGCGGCATGCTGTTCTATCCTTGCCGATCATTACAAAACCGGCTTTGGAATAGTGCATGCAGCTTTGCGTTGTTGTACTCGAACGCTCGCAAGCGTTTTTTACTGTCTCTCTCACTTAACGTATGATGTGGCTAGAGTGCTCTGTGACGTTTCCAAACGGGTGTTCTGACATCGCTGTCTGCGTGACATAGACGGCGGCAAATTTCGGGAATAATCGACGAAGCTAGTGAAAAAATCCTTGGTTCTTTTTCTTGTGGGGTGGGGGTAGAGGCAGTACCTCAAAATAGAACGATCAGAATGGCTCGGGTGTGGGGGTTGGGAGGGGCCGGGTTAAGAATATATTAAGCAGAGCTATCGCGAATGACCGGTGAGATGATGAGATGGTGAGCGATGAGATGTGAGATGGTGAGATGTGTTTGGGAATGCCTGCGGCAGGGAACTTCATTAAATTGAGAAAAGGCAACAGTTATAATAAGTACAGTTTGTGATGCGCTCAATCCCTCTATGATGTAGGCACGAGGCTGATAGCGGTGTACATGCTGAACTGAAAACAACAGTTATGAACAAACAAGTCGGGGGAAGTGGGTAGTGTCATTCTGATGTTCCCATTCTGATGCACCAGTATAAAACTCGGCTTGGATTCCACCCCTTTTGTCTTGAGGTCAAGAGGAGGAAGGTGGAGCTGGGCCCTCAAGTTAGCCCAGAAGAGATCATGAGTAGGGAGGTGGAGCTGGGCTGCGAAAGTTGGACTTCTTTCGCTTCGGGTTGTTCCTCAACAGCAGCGCAACGGGCATTGTCCTTGTGACTCTGCCCAGCACGGCAGTTGAAACAGCAATTGCGCAGTGCACTAGTCGCTGCGCAATGGCGAGGGGACATGCACCGCCGTAACACTTCCATTGTTCTGGCGGCGGTCCACGGTCTCTCGGTCTTTTTCGGGCGGTATCCGCGGTCGAGCCTTCACTCTCTCGCCCTCTTCCCCCCCCCCCCCCCATCCCGTCCCTCTAATAAGCAACCTCGCTTCTGTGGACGTAAAGCAACATGGTCATCCCTTGTGCCTCTGCCTGGGTGTGGATGGCTGCCGCTGCGTGCATTGACGTTGGAAAAAGAGCCCATCTTCGGCAGATGACAAAATAAAATGTGGCGGACTGGAGGGAGACATGAATTTTGACGCCATCTTGAAAACACTCGCCGGGACTTGACAAAATGAACCCTTGTCCATCCGGGACAGTTGGTAACGTCCGTGTGGAGCAGCGCAAGGCAAAGCAGTTTAGTCGTATAAAACAGGCACGCTGGGAATGTCCCACTTTTGTGAGCCGGTTTGGCCTAGCGGTAAGGCGTTAGGTTGGTAAGCGGAAGGACCTCGGTTCGATACCGCTTCGGCTCTCCTTTCTTTTCAAAAAGGTTGTGGTTTGTGGACACTGTCCTGTGACTTTGTCCATCACCTCCTACTGAAACATTAAAGTGGCTCTCGTCGCTGTCCATCTTAATGCAGGAATCATTCTGGTGGTGACAGTGTAGCGATAGGTATATAATCTCCCTCTCCCCCACCACCATACCCCCCCCCCCCCCCCCCTTCTCCCGGTCCCTAATAAGCCGTACGGTTTTTGTGGACGTTAAGCACCATGTTTACTTACTTATGTCCCACTTTGTTAGGTTATCGATGAGAGGAATCCGTTGAGGGATGGAATTAACGCGCATTCATCGTCTCCGCCAATGTTTGCATGCTCGTCGAGCCTGGCGTTGTTTGGGTTTTTATCTCTGCCTGCAATTAAGTCGCTCGTGGCAGCGGGCTGATATGGACCGCTTTGCGCGGAGGGCCAGGGGAGAAACGAGACTGGTTGGTGGACTGATTGGGCTTCAGCAGCGGTTAATGATTTCTGAGTACGTGAGGTCGTTCGCGTTGATGTAACGCCTGGATGTTGGGTCTTGAATCCATGACATTCCTGGCTTACGGCCACTTAGGAGGCTTGGTCTTGCAGAGAAAGCAATCAAATTCCGAATGACTGTGGTGATGCTGATTAAACTGTTTTGCTCAGCAGTTTTGTTCTCTAATTTGAAGGCTGTAGAGATGCTTGCTTTTAAAAGCAGCGCTGTTTTTTATCGTCTGAAGTCTGTTGTGCGTCAAATTTGCTTTGTGTAGCAAGTCATCTTTTCGATTATGTCGTGAAGGCGTAACTAAATTACTTTTATCAGCAGTTCTGCTCAGTTATCTGAAACGTGGAAGACTGATAGCGTTCTAAAACAACCGAGGAAGACTGCTAGCATTCGAAAACAAGATCCAAACACATTCATAAATATTTTGCATTGTCATATTAAATTGGCATTCTTGTTGACCGTTTATGAGTTAAGCTCAATAATTTGGAGGCAATTTAGGTTGATGAATTGCTTTGATTAGCAGTTCTGTCCCATCGTCTAAAGGCTAGCTGTGTTGCTAGACAGCTCCCGAGATAAAGGCTGCTAGTTATACAGCCTTTATGTTGGAAGCTGCCGTCTTACCTGTAATTATGATTAAAACCACCCTGGAGTAAAAACAACCAACAAAGAAGAAGAAAGAAAGAAATTCCAGTCCCAATAAGAACCGAAAAAGGAGTGGCGAACAAAGGAACCATACAACGGATAATTGCCAGCCAATGGAGAAGTGGAGAAGCTCGTGCTAGTGTGCCCGGGTAAAACGTGCAGGCGAATTGCACAAGAGTGGTCCGTTGACCTGTGTATACAAACAATACTGGCCTGTGTTTAGGTCTCAAGCACTGACAGAAATAGTACGAGTGCTTGTACCGCGATGACCCTTCGGTTCTCTTGCCGAACTGAAACTATTTTTTATTTCTCGTTCTTCTTGTTACTGAACGTCTTCCTCCTCGTTTTCACCTACTTCTTTCTGCCTATTCTTTTTCTTCTGCTGCTGGTGATGATGATGATGATTTGTGCTTCGGCCTAATAATCCTTGAGGTTGATGAGGCGTTACATATAAAGCGTCAGTCCAGCTCCGTCTTTGCCCGGAAGTAACCTACACGGTTGGCTGTACTGGCCGCGAAAAGCACGTTATACCTGTCCTCCTTTTCGTCCTCTTCCTCTTCCTTCGTCTTCTTTTTGAATGCATTGAGTTGTGCGGACTTGACTTTTGTGACTGACTGGACGTTATGTATCAATTAGTCAGTCTCCGCCTCCTCGTCCTCCTCCTCCTCCTCCTCTTTGTGTTCCTTGGCATCTTTTACAGCCGTAAATGGTGACACGGCTGAGGCTGAAACCTGACAACTAAGACCACCCGCGGCTGTTTCTATATCTGCAATCGCCTTCAGTCGTTCCCTCGGCATGCGAATCAGTTCTACAGTTCGGCTTGCAGAATCTCCGGGAAATGTGTGTGTGTGTGTGTGTGTGGAATCGCATCAGGCTTGTTCTGTGTGTGTGTGTGTGTGTGTGTGTGTGTGTGTGTGTGTGTGTGTGTGTGTGTGTGTGTGGTGCAGAATTGCATCAACTTGTCTTGTGTGTGTGTGTGGTGTGTGTGTGTGTGTGTGTGTGGTGTGTGTGTGTGTGTGTGTGTGTGGAATCGCATCAAGCTTGTTCTGTGTGTGTGTGTGTGTGTGTGTGTGTGTGTGTGTGTGTGTTGTGTGTGGTGTGTGTGTGTGGCAGAATCGCATTAAGCTTGTTCTGTGTGTGTGTGTGTGTGTGTGTGTGTGTGTGTGTGTGTGTGTGTGTGTGTGTGTGTGTGTCACTGTGTGTGTGTGTGTGTGTGTGTGTGTGTGGTGTGTGTGTGTGTGTGTGTGTGTGTGTGTGCAGAATGCATCATAGCTTGTTTGTGTGTGTGTGTGTGTGTGTGTGTGTGTAGGATGGCATCAGTGTTCGTGTGTGTGTGTGTGTGTGGTGTGTGTGTGTGTGTGTGTGTGTGTGTGTGTGTGTGTGGTCTGTGTGTGTGTGTGTGTGTGTGTGTGTGTGTGTGTGTGTGTGTGTGTGTGTGTGTGTGTGTGTGTGTGAAGAATCGCATCAAGCTTGTTCTGTGTGCTGAATAATACATGCTCATGCACGCAGCTTCTGTGTTCCGTATTGTAGCGGACGATAACTCCGTGATGAAAAAGAGAGACTGAGACAAACAGGCAGAGACGGAAAGAAAGAGTGAGTCACCCACTCAGTCTCTCGCTCAATCTGTCACTCAGTCTTTTTTACCCAGAGACTCATTCATTTACTAACCTGACTGAACTTTATTGCACTAACGTACAGGAAAGAGAGAGCGAAAAGAGTGACTCACCCACTCAATCTCTCGCTCAATCTGTCACTCAGTCCTTTACCCAGCGACTCCTTCACTTACTAACCTGACTGAACTTTATTACACTAACATACAGGAAAGAGAGAGGGAAAAAATACACGCAGACATAAACAGGCAGCCGGAAACGGAGGGTGGAGGTAGAGAGCTTGCCATATGACTGTGTGTGATGTACAAGTTACGACCCCCTGCAGATGCTTAACAC
>JABMCL010003561.1:190000-197500 GCA_018857735.1 Alviniconcha marisindica
ACTTTTTGTTTTGTTTTGTTTTGTTTTTGTTTTACTACGCCAAACATCTGCCGCAGCTTCAGCAACAAAATGTAGTACACAGTATGTGCCTATTGTACGTTTGTAGTCTCTCACTATTGATTTGTTGATTATGGTTATGTTAACTGTTAACCATACACTTCATGGTTCACACAATGCTTCGCCCAGCTAAACAACCATAGCGTGTGGCTTGCGCCTCGGAAGATCTGAAGTGTTGTTTAGCGTGAGACACTACGTGTGGGCAGAAAGCCAAGGACATCACACCGTCGATCGCCTGCAGGAGAGAGGCGTGGAAAGATGAATCACCCGACCCCCAATCCCAGAATCAGTATTGTCAACATCCTGTGCTCCACCCACACCCCAGCAAAATTGGTCTACTTGTCCCAGAGTCTGCTGAAAGGAGCGGGAAGAACAGACTTCCTCCGAGTTGGCGGAGCCAGCGAGAAGGCGACCAGCCAAAAATCACAATCAGTTAGTGAAGCCGTCATTGAAACACAGTAAGACTTCCGCGGTAACCCTTGCTTTTCGCAGTTGGTAATGACCTTGCAGGACTGGAGAAGGTCGCGTGGTTTTTTGTGTGACCCGGAAGGCAACGGTAGCGCGCGCGGTCGAAGGTCGAGTTCAAAGAGGGTGCAAATCAGGACCCTATTTGATGACTTGGAAGAAGGATCACTCTGACGGCACAGAGCAAGTTATATTTACATACGTTTTCACTTTGTAAACCGCCGACTGTTTGATATTTTAAGCCGATAACCCCAGCGGTGTTCCAGGCGGTAGTAAGTATAGCTTTGCCTGCGTCATCTCCTGCTGTGATACCCGCTTTTCTAATTCCTGCAATCTTTTTATTCATTTTTTTTCTCTCACTCATTTTTTTTTCATCCAGCTTCGTTGTTCTCAGCCCTCTTTCAGCATAAAGTGTTGTGTGACGTGGACACTGACTCGGGGCTTTACTTGTGCTTTGATACTGACCCGTGTTGCGCCTGGTATGACTTAAGCGATTCACTGGGCGTTAAATTTCGAGAGTCAATCCGTCAAGCAACTCGTTGTAGGAAAGTCGAAGACGGGGTGGGTAAACCCTATGCTATACTGACCGATGTGATGAGAACTCGGCGCCTTCCGTAAAGTCTCGCTTCTCCAGATGGTGCCAAAGAAATCGCAGAGTTTATTTTTCCGTGACAAACTCGAATTATCACGATCTTTATCCTTCTGCCCGAGCCGAGACAGGGAACTGCTCACGCCTTTCTTAAACGCCGGGACCATAATCTAGCCGAACAATAAAGCGCAATGTGCGAAAACTGAGCGTTTATTTTTCCTCCAGAGATTATTCCCTAGGTGGACAGGTTTCATTTGGAGTCGGTACACTGACGGACTGTGAACACGTTTAGATGACGTCTCGATGAGATGTAAACGTTCAGTCGAAAAAGAAAAAAAAGAAAAAAGAAAAAAAAAAGAAAAAAAAGAGAAAAAAAAGACTGACTCTTCTCTTTCGTAATCGAGTTGGGTCACAAAGGAGAGTGGATTGCCTTGCATAAGAGATTCTCTCTTGGCTTAGCCCTGTGACTCACAGTAAAAAGTAATCAGAGATGGTAGATTAAAGAAAGAGGTAACTTTCTATGCTGGCGGCCTTTCCAGCCGGTGCCAGGTGGGGACGGCTAGCTGTACACAGAGGAGCCTCGAGTCGCCTTTGAACGCAGCGTGCTGGGGCAGCTGATGAGAGGATTTACCTCTTTTCGCTCTTCGTTGTATTTTTGTGTCAACAGGCGTGTTTCTTTCTGCCGTCTCTGACGCGTACTGCAAAGTCAGTGTTGACTTTAAAAACAATTGTTGACCTAAAAAAAAAAAAAAAAAAATCATAAAAATGCTCTAAAGAAAGCGTATTCGAACCTGGTAGAGCAAAAAGTATTCGAACTTGGAAATCCGTCTGGTAACACAATTGAACTACTGACGAAAGGGCAGCAAACGTCAAACAAAATGTCGTGTTAAGAGATTGTCTGCCATGGAGGGAGTCACTGGCCGAGGACTTTACACACACACAAAAATGGGTCTTAAAGCAGGAGCGGACTTGCATTAGGGTTTCCATGACCGTTTTGTGTTTGCGTGGGCCGGAAAGTAGGAGTGGGAAAGGGGTGGGGGTTGATGGTGTTAGTTTCACCTGTTTGAATCACTTTGCACCCGTTCAACTTTTAGATAGTCTGTAGGGTCTTGTTTGCTGTAGAGCCGATCCGGTTGATGTTTTCCCCCCCCTCTAAAGACGGGTTTTGCTAATCTGCTTCTAATAGTTTACTGTCTCGTCGTGGGAGTTTTTAACGGACCAAGAAAATACCACGGACATCGAAAGTATCGTTTGCTGCATTTGTATACAGCACAAAACAAGTTGCAAGCCATAATTTATTTTTAAGAAAATATTTTTTTAAATACAGGGGAGGAGCAAAGGACATGAAAATGATGTCTAGGACTGGAAGTAGTGCAATGGCTGAATTCAGTTAGCTGACTTTGCCCTTTACCACGCTGCACAGGCTCGGTTTCTCGATGTGTCGAACACTGACGATTCATGCTTTGGTTGAGTGTTGCTTTACGTCCACAGAAACCGTAGGCTTATTAGGGAGGGGAGCCCAAGGACGGCCACCTCGACTTTCACACAGCTCCTGGGCTCTGATACTGACGATGATTCTTGCCCACACATACATGTAGTCATCCCTCAGCTTGTGCGCCGTCATGCACACATGTGTGTCACGAAGGGGGTGCAGTCTGTCTAGTCTGCGTGGAGGGCATAGACCACCTGCAAGAAGCCACAGTAACAACTCCTTGACGTGCTGTTTTCCGTCAACCTAGGCCTGTACGTACCAAGTATTCTCTAAATGCGGATGCAGCGATTAAGGTCTTTTCAGATGAGAACCCGGCGTTTTCAGTGTGTTCTTTCTACTGAGAACACAGCGTTATCAAAGTGTTCTCTCAACTGAGTACCCAGCGTTATCAGAGTGTTCTTTCTACTGAGAACACAACGTTATCAAAGTGTTCTCTCTACTGAGAACCCAGCGTTAACAAAGTGTACTTTCTGCTGAGAACCCAGCGTTATCAAAGTGTACTTTCTGCTGAGAACCCAGCGTTATCAAAGTGTTCTTTCTACTGAGAACCCAGCGTTATCAAAGTGTTCTTTCTGCTGAGAACCCAGCGTTGTCAGTGTGTTCTTTCTGCTGAGAACCCAGCGTTATCAAAATGTCCCTCCGGTACTCCAGGGGTAGATCAGAAAGAGAGCTGGTTGTAGTGGACCAACTCGAAGAACAGCGAACCGACTGTCTGAAACTGTGACTGTGATCCTGGTCTGTTGTCGATTGAAAATGCACGCGTGCGTGTGTCACCAAGATCAATGCCTGCAGGTGCACATTTTTAATGTCACTGGCAAATAAATATCCTTGTATCCTGTGTCTTGTATCCTTGTATAACAGTTTATTTCTGTCAGTGCACGAATACGATTGAGTGGTAACCTTTTGCCACCTCTCTTCTCAAGGTGACAGGCCCAATGCCTAGCCATTCAAAACATCTCTAGTAAACCTATGTGCAAAAAAAAAAAAACACAAACAAAACCACTCCCCCCCCCCCCCCCCCCCCCAACAATTTTCGATGAAATTCACTGATTTCTATGCGTACCTTTCACGCACGTCTGACGCCTTTAAATCAGATCACACACAGTAGCGCGCGCGCGCACACACACACACACGCGCGCGCGCGCGCACGCACGCACGCACGCACACACACACACAAAAAGAAGAAGAAAAAAAGTCGATTAGGCACTTGTCGCTTGTATTTACTGCCGACCTTAATTGTTCCTGGTAGATTTATGCGGAAAGGTACGTGGGTCCTGCGCTTTGTTGTACTTTTGATCCGGGTGGTAAACAGTCTCGATTGCGCCTTCACGGTGGATCGCTGACCCGTTTGTTGATCTGCCACGAGGAGGACTGTGCATGCATGCTCTTTTCACTGCACTTGTCCGTACCACAGTATATTGCAGCCCTGTGTGAGCAGCTGGAAGACAGAATCTATTCATTCTTACCGGTGTACTCTTAAGACGTACTTCTTTCGTTGTAGCTCGTCCTCTTTCCTTCCAACTTGTCCTCTCTCTCTCTCTCTCTCTCTCTCTCTCTCTCTCTCTCTCTCTCTCTCTCTCTCTCTCTCTCTTGTCGTGTTTACTTGTGTTTGTAGTATAGCAAGGACTGACTGTTAGGTCCAAATGGATCTAACGCTACCATCCTTGAGTATTAAAGTTTTCGCGTTCGAGTTTTCTCTCTGTCTGTCTCTCTCTCTCTCTCTCTCTCTCTCTCTCTCTCTCTCTTCTCTCTCTCTCTCTCTCTCTCTCTCTCCTCTCTCTCTCTCCTCTCTATCTCCTCTCTCTTCTCTTATCTTTGGTGTCTGCTTGTGTGAAAATATAGGTTCCCCCGGCTCCACCAGCCCCCACCCCCCACCCTTGCGCTGTGAACATGCCTTTTCTTGCATTAAAGTTTATTTTTATTTTTTTAAAGCAAATCTTAAATTATCATGCATTCATTAAGCCTTGGACCAACTATTGTTCTTGTTGCATTCATAGCTTTACTTATGTTGGCATGTTTTTATTTCAGTGTGTCTTTCTGTGATTTTTTTGTTTTGTTTTTTGGATTGATTGATGATCGCTTATATAGCGCTATTCTCCGCTCTCTTGAGCAGACTCACTGCGCTCGCATGTGGTTCTACGTGAGTGACTAGCTTTTCATAGCGCGTTTTTGGATATCCACCGAAGTGATGTACTTACAGCGCTGACATGGCTGGTGCCACATGAAACTGCAGCCGTCTCGGCGCAAGTTCTGTGTACACCATACAACCACGCACCATGTCACTTCATGCAAAGCCAATACGTAAGGTGTATGCGTGTTTAGCTGTAACCTGCCACCTGCACTTTTGGCAGAATTACCGGGGTCTTTTACGTGCTACTGCGGAAACACGGGGGTGGAACGGATACCGAAATAAGAGTCAGCACAGAAAGTCGACCGAGTTGTGAACTTTCAGTTTTTGTTGCTGTTGTTGTTTTGTCAATAGACGGAATTCCAACACTGGAGAACAGAAAATAGCCCGCGGGCTGTCCAAGTACCACCGTAATGGAAACAAAGCACGTGCCTGTTTTTTGTTGTTGTTGCTGCTGCTGTTGTTGTTGTTTTGTTTTTTTCTCCGAAAACTTGGATCAAACGCTTTAGAGTCAGCGTTATTTTTAACCGTCTGTGTTTGTATTGCACGTTATTTTTGACAGCACAAAGCCATAATTATAAGTATACTGTTATGGTAAGATACAGTCGTCCTTGCGTGCGGCTTCAGTGTTTGGTTTGGTTTGTAGCTTCGTGGTGACCACAACCTACATAGTCCCCATTCTTAGCCACCCGTTTGATCGGAATACCCCAATACACAGGAGTAAGCGGGAAGATGTGGAGAAGTTTGAGAACGGGGGCACAAGGTGGAGGATGTGAAGGAATCGGGGGTGGCGCGTTAGACCTCACAGCTGGCGAGAACAGGTAGCAGACGTTGTTTCGGCATTCCCCGACACGACAAAGGTCTCGGCGTTGCGTGCTCAGGTTAGTCAATGCTGGATAAACATTTTGTTGTCGGCAAGAGGACCACAACCGGGGTAGGGAAGACGGGCTGCTGTAACAGCCACTTGCCCGTTAGGGGCGGAGCACTAGCCCCTTTCGCGAAAACATTTACAGTTAGCCACCTTGCCTGGAACAAGTCTGAATCGCCGATTTAGCCGACTTCCATCTCCGAGTGGCTTGGTCTTTCTGTGTGTGTTGAGACGTGGGATGTTCACGCCATTAATATATAATCATCATCTTCATCATCATCATCATCATCATAATGGTGTTTGCAAGGCCGTAAACATTGTTCATAAAATATATCTAAACACGCAAGATAAAGACAAAAGTAAACAGAGAACACCAAAACGCAACCAAATAAGAAGTCATGACAGAAACAGCATGGCTTTTTTTGTTTTTTGTTTTTTATTTTGAACTGGTAGATCGGCTGGATATGCGATTCCGAGAAACGATGAGATGTTCAGGCTACTTCTGAAGAAACGAATGTGAATGTACGTTTCACGCGTCTGAATCTCTTGACCCGCCCTGGCAGTAAGTAGTTCGTTAAGAATGTCTACAGGTCAATACTGTGTCTAGTCTCGCGTCCGATTACGTGACCTGCCGTGACCTAGCTCACCAGCGAATGGTCTGTAACCGCTGCAGTCAAGCTGGACAAGCCAGCAAGCACAGAGCTTGGGTCAGCCTAAGAAGACGCTTACAAACGCAGGCAATGTAGGGAATTACAACACTCTCTGGGAATCGCTTTTAACTTCTGAAGACAGAGAGAGAAGGGAAGGGACGAAAGGGGGAAGCATACAAATCTTGAAAGTTGCACATTGCAACAAAAGGCAACCGACGCTCTTTATCGCTGTCATTCTTCTCAGAGTCTGTAGTGAAGGGGCTTAATTTTTATTTTGTTTTAGTAATTCGAGCGAGTTTAGTGCACATCCGTCCGCTGCGTTGCTGCTTGTGAATGCAAAACACTCATGAAGCCTCGCCGCGAACTTTTACCGCGGATGTAGCAATTAAGGTCCCCTCTACGAAAAAATGCTGAGCTGTAAAAAGTTCTTTCTTTGACAGCCAAGAAAAAAAATCAGCATTAGTTTTCCATGTTTCGCCTACTGACAGGAATTGTGTCTTTCTGGGTTCTGCCTTCACAGTTTATTAAACTTCATTTTTCTTTTTCTTTTTTTCCACCAGATCTCCTTTAAGAGAAAGTGACGTGTGTCATAATGGTGAATAACACTTCCACTTGTGATTCTGTGAGTCGTGTTTCGCCGGACCTGGTGTGGTCTTGGCGGTCGTTGAATTGGCGTAAAATATCAGCTGACGAATATCCACAGGTGGCTGTTGCACACCGAAATTTTGGCAGCTGAGCAGCTTTAATCTTCCTAGGACTCTACTCGCCCAAAATCTGATTTCTAAACCTCAAGTCTCTCGCGTCCCGGGGCATCGTTCCTCCTTCTCCTAGCAAGTGGTGTGATGCTGCGGCTAAGAGAAGAAGACAGTTACGTGAATTCAAGTTCATTCATCCGCTCCTTTTACCTGTCGAAAAAAGTCATTTCATGCCCCGCCAGCCACTCGACGACTGTGCCAACACATCCTCGACATCGCCCCTTTCTCTCCCCCCCACCCCCTCCCCCAACCCAACTCTTCCACCCTACCACTTTTCGCTTCGTTCCTTTTACCCTCCGGCACCCCCCCCCCCCCCCCCCCCAACCTTTCCTAGTCCCCCATTTGCCAGGCTAGCCGTTCTTTTGCCAACATCGTGTTGTCTGGCACTAGGAGAATTAAATTCCATTGCCTTTGGCCGCCAGATGTAAGCCTATGCGTAGAGGTGCGTGGAAGTTGTGCTAATTGTCTGATAGCCTGTAGCCAGCTTGGACGTTGT
>JABMCL010003561.1:202500-207500 GCA_018857735.1 Alviniconcha marisindica
AGTGAATCGGACTTTACTTGCGGTTTGATGAATGTTGTTTGGTTTGTTGTTTTGTTGGGGGTTTTTTTTTCTGGGCCCTTTTTTTAAAATTTAAACTTTTTTTTTCTCCAATGTTGGTAAAATAATAGTCATTTTTTCACGGGATTTTTTTTTTTTGGGTTTTTTTAAAAAGCCAAAGTTTTTCCAAGGGTTATAGTAAAAAAACCCAGTACACTAAAGCCATCTAAAGCTGTCTCCAAAAGTGGGATTCTAAAGGAACCCCGGTGCTCTCCGATCCGAGAAATAACCAAACTGAACAAATCGAATCATTAATAATATTTATGATTATGATCATGGTAATGTACAATGAATATTGTAAGCGACTCATCTAGAAATGAGCCCTAGGTGCCCTACGGCAAGCCACAATAACAGGAGCTGTAAATGCCGAATTTCTGACAACAGAAAACAGACACAAGAAGACATTAATCTCCTTCCAACAACCAACTCGGCACACACCTTCATCCGTGTCCATCTGCCGTTTCTCATCTTGATCTTGCAGTGGAGGCCTTCAACATGCCCACCTTCACCAAACGTCTCCACCTCCTTCCCCTCCTCTTGCCTTCCTTGTCTCCACCCCCTCGCCCTCCCCACCCCCACACCTCTCCCCTGTAAGACAGCGGGACTCCAGCGTGCACTACCGTTCCGGCCACTCCCTGCTGCTTCAGGGTGTGTTCAGGTAGTGAGGTTTACCTGTGCGCGCCGGATGCTGTTCGAGGTGTATAGATTAGGGCTGGTACGAATTTGGGCAGTTCCGCGAAACGTGTTGAAAACTGCTGTGTGTTATTTAGGATTGATTTCTAATGTCACATGCGCTCTCTCTCTCTCTCTCTCTCTCTCTCTCTCTCTCTCCTTCTCTCTCTCTCTCTCTCTCTCTCTCTCTCTCTCTCTCTCTCTCGCACCCCCATCTCTCATTTTGGCGTACGGCTTGCGATTGTGTGTGTGTGTGTGTGTGTGTGTGTGTGTGTGTGTGTGTGTGTGTGTGTGTGTGTGTGTGTGTGTGTGTGACAGAGAGAGAGAGAGAGAGAGAGTGTGTGTGTGTGTGTGTGTGCTCGCGCGCGCGCTATGTATGATTAGATATGCGCACATCTTTAGTAAAGTCTTAAGTGAGGGGTCTGGGGTGGGGAGGTAATGATCTTTCCCTCCCTTTATGTTGTCTGAATAGCACCCGTAATTATTCAATACAATACACAAACCATGCGCTACGTGGGGGGGGGGGGGGGGGGGGGGGGGGGGGGGGGGGAGTCGGAGGGGGGCGAGCGGTTAGCCTAATTCTGGGACGTAGGGAAAATATTCACACAAGCACCTCCTGTTCTCGTTTTGTTCGGAAATAGAAGTGGATGTATTAGTATTATGTCAACAGCTTCAGCAGTTAATGTGTACCTGACACTTAATGAACAGTGGCGAAACCGCCTACACCCAACGACTAGGTCAGAAGAAATTGGCTTTAAATGCATCGCCTACTACCACTCAGTAATTCTGCCTGGTTATCTCCCCGCCAACTGCGAAGATGGTACCCAGGCGAAAGAAGACTAGGAGGAGCAGAAGGAGGAGGAAGCAGAGGAAAAAGAAGAAGGAAAAAACTCGCGTCACGTGACATCAGTGCACGGAAAACACCCGTATTAGTAAACCGGTCCAAGTCACTGATTTGGTCGGTAGAACGAGAGTCAGACGGGGTATATTCCACACTCCGAACATCGCTTTCCGGCACCTTCCTCCAAAGGAAGGATGTCGTAAACCAGTGCTTGGAGTTCTTGGAGTTTGGGTATATTCTTCTCAGCTCTGGCGCACGTTACAGGGGCTCCAGGCGACCAGCGGACAGAAGCCGCATCGCTGGGCTGGAATGCAGAGGGGAAAGGAAGTGAGAGCTGGGTGTCTGCAGGGTCCCTCCTCTGCCGGCTGTACTGTACTGAGCCGGGCGGCAGGCGAGGGAACCAGCGCCGTCAGGTGAGGGTCTCACTGAGTCGGACGGACCCCCGGGGTCCCCAGCAGCTGCCAGGGAACATAAATTGTACCACTGTCTTTGATTGTACTATCTGGCGAAAGTCACCTTTCATCGTACATCTTCTTCCTTTCTTCTTTTCTCTTCCGCCGCCGTGCCTCACTCTTTCCTGTTCGTTCGTTCGGTTTTTGGGGTGGTTGGGGTGTGTGTGTGTGAGTGTGTGTGTGTGTGTGTGTGTGTGTGTGTGTGTGTGTGTGTGTGTGTGTGTGTGTGTGTGTGTTTTGTTTTTGTTTGTTTGTTGTGTGTGTGCGTGTGTGTGTGTGTGTGTGTGTGTGTGTGTGTGCTGTGTTTTATTGTTGTTTTTTTTTCCAGCGCTGTCCCCCCCCCCCCCCCCCCTTTCCTCCATTCCCCAAAGCGGAAACGGTTCAAATGCACCTGCAGTATATATTCGTCAAGTTCATTCTTTCTGGTATGCGTGTCTTGCCTTTTAGGTGTGCGTGTTGCGGTCTTGAATTTCATGAATGGTCGAAAGGGGCATCACTCTTGCCTTTTTACACGCTGTTACCTCCCCCCCCTCCTCTCTCTCTCTCTCTCTCTCTCTCTCTCTCTCTCTCTCTCTCTCTCTCCTAGACTCTCAGCAGCCGGAGGGGTCTGTGGGTCTAACGTTAACGTCTCCGGCCGTGGTACCCCACGAGCGATGGGTGGACGCGGAGAGCGCGCCGGTTCTAACCATGGAAACTTCTGGTTCTCGTCACATAGAATTGGAGAAGACGCCACTAAAGATGCGAAACAGCGCGTCATGATTGAAAAACGTCATCTGCACGAGTTTACTTGGCGTAGTGTGCGTGTGTGTGTGTGTGTGTGTGTGTGTGTGTGTGTGTGTGTCGTTGCGTGTGTGCGTGTGTGTGTGCGTGCGCGTGCGTGCGTGCGTGCGTGCGTGCGTGCGTGCGTGCGTGCGTGCGTGCGTGCGTGCGTGCGTGCGTGTGTGTGTGTGTGTGTGTGTGACCGGCCTGATTTGCGTCAAAACGAGAGACGCCGTAAAAATTGAAGGGAAAAAAAAACAAGCAAAAAAACAAAAAAAACTATACTCTCGGTAATTTGTGTGTGAAAGTTTGACATCACCTGTTCCAACGAATTTTACGGTAGTTTGCAGTTTCAAACGCTGTCTGTCTGGCTTGCCCGAGTTTCAGACTAAACCCAACAGTTGTTTCGCATTGGTGGTGTGAACTCCATGTTGATTTATGTGTTTTGTACGTTTGCCTCACGGTCGGCGAGTCGTATCTTCAGAGCCGTCGTTGTCCGCGAGTGTCAACGCGCGCGCGTATGTTTGTATTTTGTGTTTGTATTTTGTGTGTGTGTGTGTGTGTGTGTGTGTGTGTGTGTGTGTGTGTGTGTGTTGTGTGTCTTTGTCTGTGTCTTTGTGTGAGTCGATGTGTTCCGGTGTTCATGTGTCTGTGTGTGTGACAAAGAAGTGTGGGAAGGTCCCTATTCAAATCCTACCCGGCATGTAGCAATGTATTAATAAGGTCCTATTTTGTGTATTGCCCTCCAGATCCAGATCTTACCAGGCTTATAGCAGTATATTAATAAGATCCTGTTTTGTGTGTTGCCCTCCTGATCCTGTCCGACACGTAGCAGTGTATTAATGATGTCCTGTTTTGTGTGTTGCCCTCCTGATCCTGTCCGACACGTAGCAGTGTATTAATGATGTCCTGTTTTGTGTGTTGCCCCCAAGACCCAGGTCCAACCATGCTTACAGCATAGATCCAGATGTGTATTAATGATGTCCTGTGTGTCTTGTTCTTTGTGTTGCCCTCCAGATCCATCTAGCTCCTACCCGGCACGTAGAAGTGTATTAATGATGTCCTATTTTTTTGTGTTGCCCTCCAGACCCTACCAGGCATGTAGCAGTTTATTAATGATGTCCTGTTTTTGTGTTACCCTCCAAATCCTACCCGGCACGTAGCAGTGTATTAATGATGTCCTGTTTTGTGTGTTACCCTCCAAATCCTACCCGGCACGTAGCAGTGTATTAATGATGTCCTGTTTTGGGTGTTACCCTCCAAATCCTACGAGGCACGTAGCAGTGTATTAATGATGTCCTGTTTTGTGTGTTACCCTCCAAATCCTACCCGGCACGTAGCAGTGTATTAATGATGTCCTGTTTTGTGTGTTGCCCTCCAGATCCTACCCGGCACGTAGCAGTGTATTAATGATGTCCTGTTTTGTGTGTTGCCCTCCAGATCCTACCCGGCACGTAGCAGTGCCCGCGGCCACGGCCCTGGCCGCTTTGAGGCTGTGGGAGGCCAATGAGGAAATCACATTCTTAGCCACGGTTCGCCAGGACCTCGGCGACTCCGGGAGCATCATATCATTATCATCACCATTGTACAGGTGGGTGCATGCATGGTCGTTGTTCTTGTCTTCTCTCCAGGTCTTCTCTTGTTGATGCTATTAGAATGGGGAGGGGCGAGGGAGGGGAGAGAGAAAGAAAGTACATAGGCCAACTTACATAGTACATAGGTACAGAGGCCTATAGGCCATAGGAAAGTACACAGGCCGTAGTAGCTATGTAGAATCACATGCGAGCGCTGTGAGTCTGCTCGAGAGCGGAGAGCAGCGCTATATAAAAGCGATCAACAACAGCAATTTATATGCAAGAGAAGGCTGATGCTAATACAGTGGTAATGGAATGTTCTTGTTCTAAAATTCTAAAGTTCACCCAGAGCCTGATGAGCTCTTGCGTGCGCAGCTACTTTCCTGCATATATACATGAAGATATGCTTATTCATGCACAGTCCGCCCCTGCCTTTCAGGCAGCTGCACACTAACTTCCGGGCTTGGTGTTGGTAGGACGGGGAGTATCGGGAGGGATTCTGAACCTGTACTGTGACCCAGTTCGCGGTGCAACAGCGTACTCCTAACCTCAGTCAAACCTGCAAACAAACGGAGGAAGAAAAGAAAGCACAAAACAACAAATCGCTATTGATCTGACTGCCGTTCTGCAGCTGATCAATTATTA
>JABMCL010003561.1:212500-220000 GCA_018857735.1 Alviniconcha marisindica
GTCACATGAACATAACAAAGACCTGAATCGCCGACAGTAAGTCTTACATGGTATGCGAGTAATACAAGGTACGTAACTCTACCAAAGGTACATCCTCAAAACACACACACACACACACACACACACACACACACACACACACACACACACACACACACACACACACACACACACACACACACACCATTGCCTGAATGAATTGGATCCATCTCTGATGCAGCCATGAAAGTGCAATATACATCAAGTCTTCGTTCTTGAAGACGAGTGCAAATTAGATCGACGTATTCTCCGTCCAGTTTACGTCTAAACTTGTCTCTCGATATCGGCTGTTGTCGCTTTTGAAATGGAAGTTAAACACCTCCCTTTAAGACGTCAACTGAGCGCGTTCATTTGGAAAAAAATTGTCGAACATTTTCCTTTTGACACGGTGAGCGACCAGCTAAAAAAAAAAAGATTTTTTGTTAAATATATAGCGGCAGTTGACGCAGGTGTGCCGCACTGGTAAAACTCAAACAGATAAACTATCAATCACATTACGCTGATCGGCATAGATCGGTGAACTCTGGTCAGATCACGTATATCTTCAAACCAGACTTCGCACATGTTGTCTGCAATAAAATCAAAGAAACAGCGCAGATTGTCCTGAGATGTCCCCCCCCCCCCCCTCCCCCTTCTCTGTCTGTCTGTCTCTGTCTCTGTCTCTCTCTCTCTCTCTGATTAAGTAGCTTTATCAACAAAATATACTCGTGTGTGTAGATGCTTGTGCGTATTGTGTGCGTGTATGCGCTTAGCTTAGTCTTTCCGGACAAGACTGTTTTGCGCTATATAAAGACTAATCATGAGTACGAATTAGTACAGGGAACTTGGCGTTATGCTGAAGGTCTGTCACCCAGCTCTTCTATATACCTCAGCCTCTCTGGCTCAAAGCAACAAAGGTGGGGGTGGGAAGTGGTGGGGTGGGGTGGGAAATGGTAGGAGTGCGGGTGCGAAGGGTAGAACACAAGTACGTCGAAATCCTTGCATCGTGTGTATATCGCCGGCTTCAAAGCGATGCTGAGCCCGAAGGCTTTGCGGTCGACAGTCGGTTGGTACACCTAGGATAGGTGAAAAATAAACTTGACGCCTTCTGTACCTACACCCGTGACGGCTAGTGCACTTTTGTACAGCACTGTACGTTGATCAGACGAAAACTGGCTTCACGCCCTTGAGGGTTTAACTACTTACAGCACGCTTGTGGAGGAATTGGAGATCAAACGATTACACCAAACTAGGCTTGAGGCACCAGTATCGGGTAACTTGTGTCTGATTAGCACAACTTTAACAAGGAGAATTATGGAATCTTAATAGATCGTGAATGGTGGTGTGCAATTTGATGCTGTAGGCGTTCGGGAGAATACTGAATGACAGACACCCCAGTCAAAACATCTGGACCTATTATTGTTATCACGAAAATTAGAACTAATGTTAAACTCGATTCCTTCAACAAAAATGTCTTTCGAATATTTAATTTTTCGCCTTGTACTAAGAGGTGGGTGCAGCGTTCCTTGCAGACAATTTGCTTATGGGACCAGAAATAATCACCGCGATATCAGCCATCTTCTCTTATCCACAGTTGCTGTAGCGCTCGCTGAAGACATTCACCACGTGATGTATATATTAATATACAAGGTTTTCGTTAAAAGACAACCTCGTGACCAAAACCTCCTTCAGAGCTGGAATCCACTTTCCAGATATCGCCCGATTTCCCTTGCCGCAGACAACCGTTTCATCTATGACAATGACAAATCAGCGGAAGATGTCTCCGTTTCCATCCAGACATGGACTCTCTGAGATGAGATGGGCAGAGTCCTCTCTCTCTCTCTCTCTCTCTCTCTCTCTCTCTCTCTCTCTCTCTCTCTCTCTCTCTCTCTCTCTCTCTCTCTCTCTCTAGCTCTGTCTCTCTGTCTCTCTCCCTCTCTCTCTCTCTCTCGCTCGTTCGCTCTGTCTCTCTCTCTCTGTCTGTCTGTCTGTCTGTCTGTCTGTCTGTCTGTCTCTCTCTCTCTCTCTCTCTCTCTCTCTCTCTCTCTCTCTCTCTCTCTCTCTCTCTCTCTCTCTCTCTCTCTCTCCCCTCCCTCCCCAGGGCTGGATCTGGACGTGGCCAAAAAGCCTGCAGGAGATGAGTTGGAGAGTGTGTGGTCCGGGCACTGTTGGGACGTAATGGATGAGGCTCACTCGAGACCACTAGCAGGTGCTTTTAGACCAGCGGCAGGTGGTCTGACATGATGGGAACGAATTACCTGTGGTTGCAGTTTGCCAGCCGTACTCATCGCCCATCGCTTACTTTGCTGATTGACTTTTTGCCTGTTTTTCTGCCCAAGGTTACCGTTCTCTATTGCCCTGTGTCTGGCTTCGTGTATCCGCGGAGGTCGAGTGCCTGGGGTGAAAATGGGTGAAAGCTTTCATTTGTCCCCTGTATTGTGAACTTTGGTGACTATGGCTGAGAGAGAGCGAGAGAGAGAGAGAGAGAGAGAGAGAGAGAGAGAGAGAGAGAGAGAGAGAGATCCTTATATTGTAGACGCCACACACTTGCATCCTTGAATGGGTTCCCCAGCACATCATTTATACCTGCTAGGCTGTAGGATTGCTTAAAACAAAGGTGTTTCCTTCTTCTTCTTCTCTCCCCCCCCCCCCTTCTCCCCCTTCTCCATTGTGTTCATTACTAGCTGGAAAAACATCGGGATTGAAGTCGTTTTATAGGAAGTAGTTTAGAACTTATTTATTTCCTTGGACAGGATGAAAATGAAAATAACCTTGGTATGCATGTCGATACTCAGATCCGTGTATGCTATGTGGATGGCTTGGCCAAGGTCCTGCACAGTTGAAGTTTCGATTTAGAACAGTTTCAGGTTTTCTTCTTGTTAGTGTTTTGTTGTTAGTCTAATTAATTCTCTTTTTTCCTTTTCATCCTTCGCCCTGATAGGACCTACCTGGTGGCTGGATACTAAAGCCTATGTCTGTCTGTCTATCTGTCTGTCTGTCCGTCCGTCTATAAGTCTATCTATCTATATGTCTATCTGTGTATCTCTCTGTCTTTCTGTATATATCTATGTCTGTTTATCTGCCTGTCGGTCTCTATTTATCTATCTGTCTATCTATTTATCTATCTATCTATCTATCTATCTATATATCTATCTATCTATCTAAATATCTATCTATCTGTCTGTCTGTCTGTCTGTCTGTCTGTCTGTCTATCTACGTGTGTCATCGTCTTCTCTTCTTCAAAATGTAATGCATTAATTCATTGTCTACGTTCTTCCCGTGCCGTGTGTGTGTTTCAGATATTTAGAGTTAGAGAGCAGCGGGCGGCGAGACGAGGTACGGTTCCACTACACCCACGACCAACAGGCCCGCGTCGAAACATTCCCTTATAGACTGGCAGACGGGCGATGGCACCGTGTGGCCTTCACCCTCAGCGGCTCCAGGGTCACTCTGTCCGTCAACTGCAGTCAAATCTACTCACGGGTGATACGAGAGTCGGTGGACAAAACCTTCTCCGCCGACAAGCAACAACTCAAACTTTTCATCGGTCAAAGAAACGACCAGCACGCACTTTTTAGGGTGAGTATAATGAGCGTTACCATAGAGTTTCAGACGCAGAAGTTCAAAGTCCGCTGAAAATCCAGAGCATGCCCTCTCTTGAAAAAGCCTGGAGCATATTCTATTACAGCTTGATTTGCATGCTTCGCCTGCTGCCAGCAATTCTGCGTTTGTAATTTCTGCGTTTCTGGTTCATTCGACCGCATTTTCCCCCTTTTCTCTTACAACATTTTCCTCTTTGTGTACGCTACTACACAGAGAGGTGTAGGCAGAGGAAACGCTGACGATCTTTCTTGAAAGGATCAAAAGGAGCCACCGTCAGTCAGACGAGCATCGGAACTATTTCAAAGTCAACACTGGGGAAACTTCTAGAAGACATGGTGGAGCGCATATGGGTTTTTCTGAGCGCATAAATACCACCTTCAACTGAACTGAACTGAACTGAACTGAACTACACAATCCGTTTGGTTCTGATGATGAATGAGTTCATGCATCCTCTCCAGCCCTTGCTGCAGCCATAGACGGAGTCTGGTTGTGAATGGAGGGTCGGCTAGCCACACATCTCTCGCCAAATAAAGTAACTGGTGGAAGGAACAATAGAGTGGGTCGCAGTGGTAACTAGCTGATTGACGCTTGTGACTTGTGTATCGCCCTGATAATAGACGACCTTCGCGGTTGGCTGGGTGGTATGTATCAAGTTTCAGTCAGCCTTGTTTCTGTGTGTTCGGATTTTATTGAAATGAGAGAGGGCCACTTTACAGCTAAATCACTGCGTATGTTGTTTCAGGATATTTCGCCTGAGAAGATTTTTCACTTTTTGAAAGAAATTAATATTTTTGAAAAAAACTAAATTTGAGATCATTTTTAGATATATTTGTGTTATTCACCTTTTAAGCATGGTTTTAAAACTGTATATATACCAATTTTAGGACGTACACACTATTAAAAATTAATATATAATGTCAGTTGTGTATCGCCCTGATGTGTATCGTCCTACCGGTTGAATGGGCGTAAAACAACAACTTACCGACTTGTTTCTGTGTGGCTGAAAGCGCGGAAGAAAGCTAGCAAAGGCTGGTTTAATTTGAAACGTCCGACTGTCCAGTTTAGGGCACTTTCTTTTACGCGTCTATTTATTTATCGATTACATTTCAACCCGTCGGTCCAGGCAGATTGGAATAAGCATCTCAGCGCACGGGAAAGCCCACACGCCTCTCAAAACTTTGACTGCATGCATAACCCTGTCGATTTTGACACATGATAACGCATGTGCAACGGATATCGTGTGCTGGGTTTTTAGTGGACTTGACCCAGGATCTTGCCTGGATGATGTGAAGCAGAAT
Source organism: Alviniconcha marisindica (assembly GCA_018857735.1). NCBI lineage: Eukaryota > Metazoa > Mollusca > Gastropoda > Provannidae > Alviniconcha > Alviniconcha marisindica. The sequence goes on from JABMCL010003561.1 coordinate 217,420, forward strand.
GAAAGAGCAGGGTAATATCTCGTATTCTGCAATAAAGTATGGCCTTGTCCTCATTGCTGGAGGGTGATCGATATGTGCCAGATATTGTAGTCAGTGTGTGCTGTTATCTCTGCTGTAGCCCTGGCATAACCCTATGTGGTTGACTGGGCTTAAAGCACCGACTAACTAACTAACTTATCTCTGCTGCGTATGTAGGTCTGCTGTCCTTTGACTTCGTATTCCCTTTGACAATAAATCCCCAGGCTGAGAGGTGTACTCGACGTGACAGCAGTTTTCAAAGTGCTGCTGCTGCAGCAAAAACAATGCCTCATCTGTGCCAAACAGACCGTTGCACAAAAGCATGGCGGTTGCTCCTACAGTACTTCCACGGACAGGTCCCCAGACATTCTCGTTCATTGGTCACTTGGTGCGGAGTCTGCGCAGTGCATCAGGTTCACCAGACGGGAACCACGCGCTGTTTGCGCCGTCTGATGTCGAGGTTGTTATCCTTTTCGCAGCCACTGGCCCGGAAACCGCTGTTTTCCTTGTTCGTCGAGTGGAAAGGGTCGCACCTACCTCTACAGATAGCTTTGCACGCTTCGCCTACTGCCAGGAATTCTGTCTTTCTGATATCTGCCTCTCTGGTGCTAATTTCTGCCTTTCCTGCTCATTCAACCTCATTTCTTTTTTCTTTTTTTAATAGTATAAAGTGACACATGTGCTGAAGTGTGAGTGAGATTTTTCCTTGATTTGATGACTCAGCTGTCTTCCACCTTGATGTGACTTTAGCGGTTGACCGGATGTGAAGTCTGCTGTAGCTAACTCGATAGATCTGAGAGAGTGCTTGTAAAATACTTGCTGATTTGGTGAAAAACATGGTTCGTGGCCCAGCTGTCTGGAACGTTTTCAGTTCTTCCGATCGGGTCAACAGTTTTGCGGACTTCGTCCAGACATTATGTTCTGCCTGTGTGTGCTCAGTGCTCATTAAAGATCGTTGCACATGTTAACGACTGCATGTCCACTTTTCAACCAGAGCGGACCTAACGACCGGAGGTTTGGAAAGCACACAGATGACTCATAATAGTAGCAGACTGATCAGAATGAAGATTGTGGCTGCTCCGGATTGTGAATCAAATCAAACGCCAGAGACGGAGAACTAATTAGGAGGCCAAAGAAAGTCATCAGACACCAGTGACTTTGTTATTTATATATAATGTTCAGTCATCCGCGATGGTCATGTTAGGATGAAACAAACTTCATCAAATCACAGGTAAAAGTCTGAGTCAAGATGCATGACCCACGACTCTCCGTTTTAAAGGAACTGGGGGAAATGCAGTTGAATGAACAGGGAAGGCAGAAATGGGAAAGACAGAATTCCGGGGAGTAGGCGAAGCACGACAGGCTATATTCTGACCTACCCAGGGCTCAGACTGAAGAGGGAATCTTCGATAGCTCTGTATCCTGGATGGATGTAGGTCTTCAGTCTAGCTGTGATTTGCCGATGGCCTCTGTGTCGTCCTGCTGTGTCACCTTCGTAGCGGACTGGGCATTGATTAACCTTTCCTCTGCCATAGAATTAGTTCTGTTGATGCCGATTTCTTCCAGACGTTGTATTTCAGGAGGGCTTGGGCAAAACGAAAACATTCATTTCTAGAGATTTGCTCGTTGTAGGGAGGCATAAAAAGTGTTTTCAAGCAGGACGTGATGCAGTGTCCTACAGCCGCAATGGAACCACTTTGCCATGGACGTCAGATGATGCCCCGAGGGCAGTGAAAGCGGTAATCAATTAGTCTTTAATTTCTTCGTCCGCGGTACCCACCGCAAGGTCGCGGAGCAACAGCAGCAACAACCACAACAGCAGCCACATCATGATGAGAACACATTTCCGTTAAAGTTTTGTCCCCTCTGGGTCTGTTTTTTGTTGGAATTCTGGCTTTTTCCTGTCTGCTACAGTCTGTTCAGGTACATTTACCAAACGAACATTTATAAGAAAAACAGTTTGTAGTTGCTACAGCAATACATAATGGTACATGGCGTATGGCTTATTAGTCTTTGGGGATATAATGCCGGAGTTGTGTGCATTTCTAATACGATGCTGTCCTTTTCAGCCGTAGATTCCAACTCTCCTGGTAGCAATGTGCCGAGTGATTTTCTATTTTAGCACTCTCTCTGTGGGGTTTATTTACCCTCGACGAGATCACCACTCTCGATTGCGTCCGCGGAAGCTGTCGAGGATTTCAAAAATGTCAGAAAACACAGCTAAGGTGCAAGATGACATCATGAGATGTCATAAGCAGGTGTAATGTTACATCAAGCGCGGGCAAGAACCAGAACCAGACCCAAAAAACAACAACAAAACCGCGGGAGCAAGCAGGTGTGCACGTCTCTCTAGGTTCACTGAACCACGAAGTCGGTGTGATTTATTGGCAGTGGTTGTTGAACACGGTTGGATTTTCCCCCCCTTCTGATCTCGCACACAAAAAAGGGTTTAGAATCCAGCTGTTGGTTTCTGTCTCGATCCTTGAGTTGTAAACCTTCCGTTTTTTTCAGCCAGTTGTATGCAAGGTGTTGCACATTTATTCATTCATTCATTGATCGATTG
>JABMCL010003561.1:225000-287500 GCA_018857735.1 Alviniconcha marisindica
TTCCAGACAACTGATGACACTTACTGGCTGAAATGTAACAGGAAGTCTGAATTCTCCAGTGATAACTTTGCTTCCAGACAGTTAATGACAAAAATATTTGGACTGTTTTTCCCGACGTAACTGAGAAATTACATTGCCCAATGAGTTGTTTATGTCATTCTTTTAAATTTGCATCTGCACTTATTAGCTGAAATGTGACAAAAATTCTTAATTCCCCAATGACATGTTTGCATCAGACTATTTCTTCCAGACGATAATGGCGAAATGAACATAATCAACGAATTGGTTTGGGCTATTATATATGACTGGGAACTTGAACTGCCCAATTGTTTACGTCTAGTTTTGGAATCTAGATCTGCATTTGTCGGCTGAAATGTAACGGGGATTGTGAATTTCCCAATGATGTGATTGCAGCTTCTGCGGGCAGAAGAGAAAATATCTCATTTGGAGCAGTGTCAATGCTTGCAGAGCTGTTCCGACAACGGCACGATTCGGACAGAGGGGGAAGTCTGGGAGAGAGATAAATGTTCTGTGTGCAGGTGCCGGGTAGGTAGCCAGTTCCTGATTGGTTCTTTGCTTGTCTGCTATTTGAGAGCGCTATTCTGATTGGTCCTGTGCTTCTTTGCCACTCGGAAGCACTTTGCCGATTGGTGGTTTGTTTATTATATCTACCATTGAGCACAGTTGCTCTGATTGGCTCCCTCAGTGTTAATTTCGCTGTAGTTGTTACTTAGTTTTTGTTTCTTTGATGTTATTTTGACCGTAATGGTCAGCAGTAAATATTTCTGCCGCTTGTTTCTATATTTATACTTAATTCCTCTCTCTCTCTCTCTCTCTCTCTCTCTCTCTCTCTCTCTCTCTCTCTCTCTCTCTCTCTCTCTCTCTCTCTCTCTCTCTCTCTAAGGTATTGTAACCAAATGTCCTTTTTAATCCTGAATAATTATCTGGAACTCTGTGTATATATAGACCTACAATTTTAACTTCTGCACTCCTTTCTTTGCACAAGTATTTTTGTTCAAAGGCGTATTTTTTTCTTTCGTGGTCTATTTGTATATTCGGTGTCTCTGGTGAGATTATATATGATGACGCTGTTTTTGTAGCTAAAAAGTGGTATTTTTCACCTCAATTTCATTAGACATTTTGACAAACGATTTCTTGTGTATGCTTTCAAATTCAGTTGATTTTGCTATCCACTTCATGATTTGGTATTACAAATTCGATTGGCAAATTTATATGGTTAGCACGCTCTTTTCGTCCGTGGAGTACACAATTCCGGACAGTGTGGCATCAGGTCTGTGTCTCCCTTTTAAAATGCCTAAAAGTGGACAATACTATTCATTATATGTATCCTGCAGTCGCATGCCTGTGAGCATCCTAATGTTAAGCATCATATATCACACCATTAGTCATAATACTGCTGAGACCAAGAATTATTGTATACGTGTTTTTATTTAATAACAACGATTGTGTTTAGACTGGCTACGTCTGTGTGTGTTTGAGCACATTTTCTTGGAGGTGTATTTGTTTGTTTGAATTGCTTTGTTGGTCGAGTAAATGTGGCCAAACGTGTTGAATAGTAAACTATATATATATATATATATATATATATATATTTCTATACAGACGTCAAAAAATCAAGTTCGTATTTCAGACGAACCTGGTAATTAGGTGTATAGTTTACTAATGCTATGATGCATGAATGTAGGTGTGGATGCACGTCAGAAGTATCGGTAAGCTAGACCATGAACTTTGATAATAAGCCAATTGCCCTCCTCGAGAGTTTATAGTGTGACGTGCATCGTGGTGTTGCCAAGATGGTGACTTGTTTGCGGATGACCATTACCACTGGATTGTGTTCCCCAGAACGGCACAGTGGAGTGCAGGAATGTTGAGTGTCCACCAGCGGAGTGCAAAAATCCCGTCTACAGAGATGGCGAATGTTGTCCAGTGTGTTTGAGTAAGTACACATTTATTGTAATTCTCTATTCCGTCATCAGACTTTCCACATCCTATCACCCACCACCCGCCACCCACCACCCAGCCTCAGCCTGCGGTTCGGCCCCCTCCCCCCACTCTTGCCCTCATCCCTACTCCCATTCTGCATTGAAATCATTATGTCCATTTTACAGTTGTGTTTGTATGACAGCCGTGTCACAAGACTTCCGAAACATTAACAGTATTTTGTAGGTTTGTCGTCTATAATTTCTTGTCCCAGTACGGTTTCATATAGTTATGACGGCCGTGTTACAAAACGTTCAGAGCATTTTGTAAATTGCGTTACGCATTGTCTGAACTTTCTTGTCCAAACAGGGGTTCAGAGCATTTTGTTAATTGCGTTCAGCATTTGCTATGCTTTCTTGTCCAAATAGCCATTCTTCTAAGCTGGGAAACTCGGGTCGCTGTGACCGAGACAGTTTTTAACCAACTTGGACAGAATGTTAATTTCCACCCAGCTTTGGTTAACATGTAATCCCTTATACTGGTGGAGTTTCTACAAACAACATTTTTCTTCTGCCGTGGGATCTTCAACGTGCACAAGCCTATATCATATGGTGCCTCCGTGTTTAGTTTCTTACGAAAGAGCGGACTCTGAGTCCACCATCCCGATGCTAAGAAGAGAGGGGAGAACTTTACCATCGGGACTGGGATTCGAATCCGCTACCTCTCGATCCCGAGCCTAGTTTCTTAACCACACTCATTCCGTCATCAAGTGTAACTGTTGTATTATTCACAACATCCCTGACCCATGACACTGTATAAAGGTCGCTTTAAACTGTGGTATGCACCAGTCTTCCGGTTTGTGGGTGACACTGTGACACAGTCGAGCGAGACTATGCGTAAAACGGTTTGTACAACACAAGGCCAACCAAGGCCAAACGTGGCAGCGCCTGTGCATATAATTACAGAGACACGATGCGTGAAGAAGAAAAAAGGGGCGAGTATTTTTAAATGACTGTAAAAGAGAGGAAGAAATGGTTCTGTTGAAGGGAAGATTTCGTCATCTACTTCTATTTGTATCCCCACACCCCCCAACACTCTCTCTCTTCTTCTCTCTCTCTCTCTCTCTCTCTCTCTCTCTCTCTCTCTCTCTCTCTCTCTCTCTCTCTCCCCTCTCCCTGTCTCCCTTGCTTGTTTCTTAAAATACAAACGAGTATTTGTCTTAATTATCCCTCTATCGCTACTTACGCCACTGTCAAAAGATACAATGTTGCCTATACTCTTACCTGCAATAAACGGCGAGTAGAAAATGCAGAAGCCGCCGAGCGACGGTGGCGAACGGCATTCCGGTAGGTGTAGCAGAGAGCATAGGCTGGATTCCTCCCGTCTTACTCACCTCTAGGTTGTGCACACCAACAAAATGTTTTAAAAAAAAAAAAAAAGGGAAGGAAGGAGGGGGAAAAGCAACCTCCCTCGGCCCTCCTCAGCCATTCGCGCTGTTGTGTAACCTGCCGAAACAAACAGGACTTCATTTCCTCAGACTCAGCAAGTCACTCGCTTCTGGGCCCAACATGCAGGCATAACATTTCGTGGCACACGTTGATACATATGTGTGTACAACAGCTATGAATGGCTGGCAAAGTTGGAACGGAAGGAGATAATTATTACAGTGGAACAGAGGCTGTGGATCGGACGGATGAAGACAAAATGGTTAGTTGTTAGTTCTTTGGATTCTAGCGTCCTGTCAACCGATTAGGGTCATTTCATGACAAAGGTAGAATGATGAAGTGAAATGAAAAAAAACAATGACAGACAGACGCACTGCGGAGTGGACAGGCTAAAACATAATACGGGTATGCTGACGGACGGAAAGACGGAATAACGAAGAGACAGGCAAGCAAGCAGGCAGGCAGGAAAGACAGAATGACGGACAGGCAGGACAGACATGTAGTCAAACAGACAGACAGGCAGACTAACGGAGAGAAAGATGGACACGGACTCGCAGAAGGAGAAGGGAGAGAAAAAAAGAAGAGGATTTTCACAGATAATAAAGCGCTAAATTATTTGAAGCACAGTTCAGTTTTCTTGAAGCATTGCTTGTTCCATCCCACCACTAGGTTTATTTTCGACCTCTGGTCCACAGCTTGACCTTCCGGTCATCCACACGCTGACTCGGACACTGATCTCATTATCGGCCACTGACATAAACTAACCCCCCATGACGTTTGGTTGATTCGTTACCCCCCCCCCCCCCCCCCACCACACACACACACACACACACACACACACGCCGATTGCGAGCTATTTGAAAGCCACGAGTGTCTGTGTTTCCGGCCTCTCGGCCAGCCGATTGGCTAATTTGCGCTAAAAGAAAACAGACGCGAAAGTCGGAGTTTACAGAACGCGAACCACGCTGCGGGGACATTTGTAGAAACATTGCTGCAGCTCCAGGGGTGCTTAAAACACTAGTTTCGGGGGATCGTCAGTCTCGCTGTTTAGTGCCACGTGTTTCTTTTATTTGATGCTGGGTAACAGGTCTTGACGTTAGCTCCAGCCGCTGTCCCTGAAGCCTCATTTTCGTGGCGTACTCAGCTTCTCGTGCGTTGACCCGTTTCTGCTTCTATTTTCTACAATGGAACCCTTGGTTAAAAATCGCCCTTTGCAGTGTTTGTGTTCTGCAATACAATCCTTGATTAAACACCGCCCTCTCCTGTGTCTGTGTACGTCAGTACAACCCTTGATTAAAGACAACTCGCTTCTGTGTATGTGCACTACAATACACACACAAAAACGAAGCACGCACACACACACACACACACACACACACACACACACACACACACACACACACACACACACACACACACACACACACACACACACATACACACAAAGGAGAAAAAAGAAAGAAAGAAAAAAGCACACACACACACACACACACACACACACACACACACACACACACACACACACACACACACACACACACACAGATGCACTCGAGGGTGCAGACTCGAAGCAAACGGTGCTTGAAATGAAATGTATTTACGCCTTCCTTTTGACGTCATACATGGTCTAAAAAAAAAAATGCCATTCTCCCAGGCGATGACGTTCGTTGTATAATGGAGTTGCTTCAGGCGATTCAAACCACTAGCCTGTACACCAGCCTCACGTTTTGTCTGTAGGGAGAATAGCGTTTTCTCCTTCATCATGTATCTGTAATTTGACGAGTGTTTTCACGTAGACCTACCCTTCATTCCTTAGTGTCGGTTGGCCGTAGATAGCGCACGTATGTCTGTAGAATCCACACATTATACTTGAGACTAATTGTTTTTGCATCCTGGGTTTCTTGTGTGTTTTTTCCCCCTGTTAAACGAGTAGCCAAAATAAAATGCTTGCCAATCCCTTTCGTAAGCTAGGCCGCGTGAGCAATATTGTTTATTTGTTTTTGTTTTGTTTTGGGGGTTTTGGGGTTGTTTTATGCAGTGAGATATTTCCAGCTCTTGTAACTCCAGAGCAATGCTGGAGAATTTTGCTTGTAACGTTTTGTGGATCTCTATTCCCGGAGATCTTTTACCTCCGCGATCTCGTCCTGAGGTCACTCTGTGCGGTTGGCGGGACGTTAGAATCCAGGAACTAACTAACTAACCAGCCCCCTTCGATCAAACGTACGTGTACTGAGAAGCACACAACTATGGCATGTACTTATGGCGCTCCTGGGGAAGACTGGACATTGTGGGTTCTCTTCGTCTCTGTCTTTTTTCTTCTTTTTTCTTGTGTGTGTGTGTGTGTGTGTGTGTGTGTGGTGTGGTGTGTGTGTGTGTGTGTGTGTGTGTGTGTGTGTGTGCGTGTGTGTGTCTCTCTGTGCGTGCGTGCGTATGTGTGCGAGCGTGCGTGTGTGTGTGTGTGTGTGTGTGTGTGTGTGTGTGTCTGTGTGTCTGTGCGTGCGTGTGTGTGTGCATGCGTGCGTGCGTGCGTGCGTGCGTATGTGCGCGTGCGTGCGTGCGTGCGTGCGTATGTGCGCGTGCGTGCGTGCGTGTGTGCGTGCGTGCGTGCGTGCGTGCGTGCGTGCGTGCGTATGTGTGCGTACGTGCGTGCGTGCGTGCGTGCGTGCGTGCGTGCGTGTGTGTGTGTGTGTGTGTGTGTGTGTGTTATGTGAGGGAGGTAGACCGGTTATTACAGAGGGAGGTCGTCAGTTCTGCCGTCTCCTACAGGTCCATCCGCTTTGGAACGTGTTCATTAAGAGATCCCGGGGGGGAAAGACAGACACACCACTCACAACTAATGGTGTTTGCCGTCTAGACATCCCATTCACCACCGACGGTAACAGTATCGCCACAGTGTACAAGCCGTACTGACTTGACTGAATCACAGTGTCTATAGGCACTGCTGTTCTCAGCTTTGTTGGTGCATGCCTGCCATTGCTCACTTTCCTTTGTGAGGTTATATTTCAGTTCTGCCCTCCGTAAGACCTTTAACTCAGTTAAAGAGGCAACCGTCGATGGTAGTCTTTTCGAGCTTAGAATCGTGTATCCGATAACTGTTACCCAGTCTGTAGTATTAATGATAAAGTAAACATGGTGCTTAACGCCCACAGAAACCATAAGGCTTATTAGGAACGGGGAGAAGGCGGAGAGGGGAAGGGGGTATGGACGTGAAGGAAGAGGGAGATTATAATTAATGATCCTTAATTACATATTTATATATTGCTGCTGTATAGGTTTTGATTTTCGTCCAAGATTACAATTTGTGTGTCTGTCTTTTCTTTTTGTTTTATCTTCTTCTTTTTTTTCCTTTTTCGGGGAGGGGGGGGGGGGGGGGTGTTTTTTGTTTGTTTTTGGTACATAAAACGGCTTGGCCTTTTCTCTGAGAGGGAGGACTACTAACCCGAGAGTAGGGAGACAAAACTAACAATGACTGACATTAAAAACGGTGTGATCTGATCAAACCGGGTTTCTGTCGGCCTCATGTCTGTACCTGTCACAGTGTGTGTGTGTGTGTGTGTGTGTGTGTGTGTGTGTGTGTGTGTGTGTGTGTTGTTTGTGTGTGTGTGCGCGCGCGCGCACGCGCGTGCGTGTGTGGTGGGGTGAGTGTGTCTGTCTGTGGATGTGTGTGTGTGTGTGTGTTGGTCTGTCTGTGTGTGAGTGTGTGTGCCCGTATTTGTGTGAGTGTGTGTGTGTGTGTGTGTGTGTGTGTGTGTGTGTGTGTGTGTGTGTGTGTGTGTGTGTGTGAACGATTAACTCGCACATGGACCCATTACTACTGCGCGGCAATTTGCAACCTCACCTTTCAACCGTCTCGGACACAGCCACGAAATAAAACGCCCCCCCCCCCCCCCCCCCCCCACACACACACACACACACCTTCAGTGGTTATTATTATTGCATGGCCGGAAACAAACACACGACTATGGGGTATAAGCTACACGGACATCTGCGAGGCGGCTGGCCCCGAAGAGTCTAGCTGACACAAAGCGAGCTGGAGTGAATTGGTGGTCGGTGACTCCCCCCCCCCCCCCCCCCCCCCCCCCCCCCCCCCCCCCCCCGCACCACTCCCTCCCCTCCCTCCCAGCCACCCGTGTTGGCTGCCACGACAAGACGCTGGATGGAAGAGATGGTGATGGGTTCGTTACAGCCGACATGCCGGGATGATGCGAGGTGATGCTCCTGAGATAATGCACGTGTCACTCACTCCCGATGTCTGCCGATAACGCTGGAAGCAATTGCACCTTGCCTTGCAAACCAAGGGTCGCTCCTTTCTCACTCTGTCTCTCTTTTCAGTTATTATTTGGCTTGTGTCTGTATGATTCTGTCCAGGGTGACAGCGTATTATTAGAGGACTGGGGTGGGGTAGGGAAGGAGCGCGAGTACAGACAATGGTCGCTCTCCGCGAGCATGGAAACTATGCTCAGTCTGGCGTCGGGTGTGATCGTCAGTTCAGGATTCCGTTTGTTGTTAGTTGAGGTCAACGGACACACACGCGCGTGCACACACACACACACACACACACACACACACACACACACACACACACACACACACACACACACACACACACACACACACACACACATTCATATGCAGGTGCTAAAATCGATGAGTAATTTTGCTTTGTCTTTGATTTGTTTCAGCGAACTGTTTCTACAGTGGGAAATATTATGACCATGGGGAAGGACTCAGTCCGCGTGTGTGTGTTACTTGTACCTGTGATGTGAGTATCGAACTGAACCTCCTTATCCTGCCTAGCCCTCTCTCTCTCTCTCTCTCTCTCTCTCTCTCTCTCTCTCTCTCTCTCTCTCTCTCTCTCTCTCTCTCTCTCTCTCTCGTCGTGGTCATCATTTTATATATAGAGAGATATGAATCTGTGTCATTTACTTAGTTTTTCTGTGTATAATGCTCCATGATTTCATTTTCAAATTTGTTATTGTGACCTTGTTTTACATGTAGTTTAGTGCTGCTTTCCTTCATTTCTTTAATACGACTGTGTAACTCTCTCTCTCTCTCTCTCTCTCTCTCTCTCTCTCTCTCTCTCTCTCTCTCTCTCTCTCTCTCTCTCTCTCTCTCTCCCGTCCCTTCATCCCGCAGTAATTCTGTATAATCGTTAATGTGTGTGTGTGTGTGTTCCCGTGTATATCGGAGACTGTAGACATCGAGTCTTTTCAGTCTTGGTCCTAGTCCTTACCAGAAACCCGGGGCTGAGACTGCATCTTCTCAAACGTCGTCTTGGGCCGCGGAGAGCGGAGAGGTCGAGGTTAAAGGGAACACGAAGCGAGGGGTGTCACAGGTCGTACTGATAGGAATGGAATTTTAGGAGAATGAAAAAAAGAGAGAAAAACGTACACTCTCAGAGCAGTTTGTCTGTCGATTTGTGGTCTAGTTTGTTAAACATCGACGGTTGAAAGTCGCTGGTGCACTGCGGCCATGAGCGCTGCCATGTTGTATCTTCAGTAGCGTTTGTCTGACGTCTCGAACAAGTGCATAATACGTCATGGGCCAGTCTTTTCTGCTCTTCATTGGTAAAGAGCAAATCAACATGGCTGTGCCCAGAGACGCACAAATTTCGAAGCACAAGAGTACTTCTGTTGGATGACCAGTGATAGAACAACCATAGCAATCCAACAAATGGAAATGTTTGCACATGCATGTCTACTTTTCCACGCCGCTCTTGCGTCTTCGAGTGCCTCCCCTTTTAGATACACACGAAGAGCGAACGAAGGGTTCGACTGCTCCGGAAAAAGCCTTGAAACCGTCTTCTTACACAAGTCATGCACGGTTCAGACGGGTCGGTCGCTAGCAGAAGAACTAACAACAGGTTCACGCCGCCTCAGCTGACAGGCAACGGTAATCACAGCTGTCTAAGGAGCCGCCCTCTGGCCGTATTCCTTGACTAGACTGTGTCTGTGTCTGTGTCTGTATCTGAACAATAATGCCAGATTGAGACTGTGTCAGTCACACATCAACATGCACCCAGTGTTTGTCAGTAGGTGGCTTACACGTGAAGTAGCACTCATTAACTGCGGGCTTCACATCTTTCAACCATGGGGCTCTTAAAGCAAATCCTTTAAAAAAAAGAATTAAAAAAAGATTGTGTGTGTGGCTTTTACGGAGACTTCCGTGCGTGTTCACGGTGGCCCCAGTTCAAATTATAACCGGAAACGCGCAACGCTTCCGGAAATTCCCGTTGACCATTAGTTTCGGTCTGGCGCCTTCCGCCGCACGAGACTGTGCGTGATTTCATGTCGTGATTAGACCTGCGCGAAGGTCCCTTCTGACTCTTTAATCCTGAAGTGCTCAGTCGGCTGCCATGCACAATTTAGCATTTGGCTTCCCAGCCTCTGTTCCAGAGTGCGCTGTTCCTTCTATTTCGGAAGCCCTCTAAGAGCTATCCAAGCTGGAGTTGTCGGTACTGGTTTTCAGTCTATCCTTTGATCCTGCGCTTTCATTGATCGAACAGGAGGGAAAAAGAGAAAAGACGTAAGATTTCGAGTGCAGTTCGTTAGAAAAACGCTGTTGGTTTAATGCGTCACTTATAGTGGAAGGGAGGGGGAAGGGGGGGGGGGAGAAGTGTTTTATGTGATGGTAGGCAGTTTCGAGATTTTTTTGATTTTTTTTAAGACCTCGTAACCCAAGGGACTGAAGGAACTCGGAGCGTGGTCGAGCTTTATTTGCAAAGAGAGTCTATTAATGATTAATTTAGTCCGTCGTGTTTAAAACGACTTTCCTCTCTCTCTCTCTCTCTCTCTCTCTCTCTCTCTCTCTCTCTCTCTCTCTCTCTCTCTCTCTCTCTCCCTCTCCCCCCCACCCCAAGCTCTAACACAAAGCAGCTCCAGCCAAGCAATGTTTTTGAACATCTTTCATTTCAGTGGGTTCAAAATATAATATGCTCCACTCTGTTCAAATTTCCAAACAGCACGTTGGCATTTACTGAGCGCAGACATGTTTAGATGTGTCTTCTTTACTAAGACGTGTATGTTTGCCAGTAAAGGGGAAAAGAAAAGAAAAATTCTGCTCAGTTCTCGGCTGAACTAAGGCAAGGCCCTTGACGATATACTGCTGGGTTCCGACCTCGGTGGACACTTTGGAGAAAGAAACGCTTGTGCTCTTTATGTCACGATAAGTTCTAGCCTTGCTTGCTTGCTCCGTCAGCTGACTAGAGGACGATTCTACGTTTCCAATTTTTGTCTTACTAGTTCGTTCAGCTTTATCCCCTCCCCCCCTCCCCCTCCCCCACCCCCCAACCTCCACTCCCCCCAATCCTCTTCAGACACATGGCGATGTGTGGCATAACAAAGAACTAGGCTTTAATTTTCGATTGAATAAATTGGGTTTCGCCCTAATGTGTAATGACTGTGTGCTGTAGCACGAGAATCAGTCAATTAATCGTTACGGCACTAACAGGCGAACCGTTTCGGCTGTATACAGCATGATGCATTCCAAACGATGATCTGCATCCGCCAGCCGATGAGCGGCCGGCGTTTGGACTGAAGTGAAGGCCGGAGGTGACAGGGGAGGGTAACTCGAGTAGCGGCAAGGTTGAAAACGGCGACTTTCCCCTTGCTTGAACCCATCAGTTTCGGCTGTATCGTGTGGCAGCCAGTGGGTTCAAGACGGACGGGTCCGAGCGTATAATGTGGTTCGAACGGTCCTCTTCATCCATACGGCCCGAACTGCTCCTAGATCAGCGCCTTGAGTGACGCCTAGGTTTTGGGGATAACTTAACCGCAGCCTTTTCCACGTCCGTAACAGCACTAGTTTGAGGACTGTTTTGTTGTTGTTGTGTTTTGTTTTGTTTTTGTTGTTGTTGTTGTTTGTTTGTTTGTCGGTTGGTTAACAGGTTGTTGTCGTTGTTCTCTCTCTCTCTCTCTCTCTCTCTCTCTCTCTCCTCTCTCTCTCTCTCTCTCTCTCTCTCTCTCTCTCTCTCTCTCTCTCTCTCTCTCTCAACACTTGAACAGTTTCCATTCAGACGGGACCAAAATAACGTGCACCTTTTTGGGATAATTGCCCTTAGAAAATGTACGTAGTGATATTACACTGAACGATCAGAACGCAAATCGACATTTGTAGAGGGACGTGAGTATACAGGCACAGAATCTCAACCGTTCCCCGTCTTCGGATGTTGACCCCTAAGCCTTGCTTTGATCGTTTTGACAAACCTGCGTAACGTATAGGCTTTGCGTAAAATAAAACGCTGTGCTTCACTTCAAAAAGTAAACCTGTCGCTCTGGCGATCTGGCGAATATAAAAATCGGTCAAGAGCCTCGGGCAAAGAGGGTGAACCTTCTTCGCTTCGAGTTCTTAGCCAGTCCCCTGAGTTCTTGAACCGAGGCGGCAGTTGGAGGGCAAAAAGTAAAAAGGAACTTGACGAGAAGATAAGATAAGCCAGGAATACCTTAGGCCCCAGGAATAGGGGTCAGGTAGAAAGGAACTTCTGCGGCAGTTCTGGTGCTTCCGGCGACCAGGGCTGAAACATTACACTTATGTCCGGCACATCGAGGTGTGCCTCTCTCTCTCTCTCTCTCTCTCCTCTCTCTCTCTCTCTCTCTCTCTCTCTCTCTCTCTCTCTCTCTCTCTCTCTCTCTCTCTCTCTTTTAAATACTAATCGAGTTTGTAAAGTTAGTTTTTTGTTTGTTTTTGTTTTCATATAATTGTTTCTCCATTGTTCACTTATTCAGTAGTTTAGCAAGGACTAGTTGTTAGACAGGTCTAAATGAACCTAAACTACAATCCTTGGAAAATAAAGTTTTCGAGTTCGAGTTCGAGTTCGAGTTCTCTCTCTCTCTCTCTCTCTCTCTCTCTCTCTCTCTCTCTCTCTCTCTCTCTCTCTCTCTCTCTCTCTCTCTCTCTCTCTCTCTCTCAGTAATAGTCCACAACCTATTTGAGATATTCAGGTAATATTAATTTTGTTGTTGATTTTTTGTACCGAGGGCTGGATGCTGGATGCTAAAAGTACTCTTTCTGGACTTATTCTATTACTCTACTAAATAAAATTAAAATCCGTTTGTACGTTCCTTCCGCATAGAATTGCTGGCAACTATATGCATGCATGCAGAGCTTATGGTTTAGATTTGACGTTTTGGTGAAACGAGGGGAGAAATAAATGATCTCCGTGACCTGTTCGGGAGAACCTTTCATTACTGGCCACTCTAACGTTGTCCGGAGATGACCCTGTGTCGCTGGCACCACGTTAAAACTCGCTCCGTTTCTACGATACGTTAACCCTTTCCCTCCTCGTAAGTAGGACGGCGTAATTATGCTGTCTGTGTCAGAGCCGTGTTTCTTACGCTACATCCTGCCTGACATCCGTTTTTACCTGCATTCTGTCTGCTGAGGCAGGGTCTCAAACTGAAATTCGCAAGCCCGCAATACCTCCGCTGGTGACGAACTCTCTACAAGTAACTAGCGCGAGCAGTGCATATTCTTTGACAGGGAAAGGATTGTCACTTCTACACAAGTTGCTGAGTCACTTCTACACAATGTGCAGTGGCTTGCTCCTGATCGTGAACGCATTGGTTGTTGATGTCGTCGTGGAATCCTTCCGCCTTGGTCGTGCACTTGTTCGTAAAAGACTTCTGTCTGGTTTCGCCCTGATATTACCGTCCTGGTGGACAGGGTGTAAGAAAGCATTACTTACCCCGCCCACTGGTGCAGTGTTAGGCATCACCCCATCATGTCGTTTGGTCCGCTAGCCGAGGCAATGTGCCTGGGTGTGGTACTCGGAGCCAGACGTTCAGGCCCAAGGATCTGGCCCTGAGGGAGACGCTGTACAGGGCTGGCAGCCATTAGGAGGAAGGAGAAGCTGCACGGGGACCTGGCAGCCCTAAGGATGACAGACAACGAGGACCTGGCAGCTGAGGACCTGGCAGCCCTAAGGATGACAGACAACGAGGACCTGGCAGCTGAGGACCTGGCAGCCCTAAGGATAACAGACGAGGACCTGGCAGCCCTAAGGATAACAGACGAGGACCTGGCAGCCCTAAAAAGGGCGGAGAACGGGGACCTGGCAGCCCTAACGAGGACGGAGAACGGGGATCTGGCAGCCCTAAGGACAGACCACGGGGACCTGGCAGCCCTAAGACAGACAACGGGGACCTGGCAGCCCTAAGGGAGACAGACAACGAGGACCTGGTAGCCTAATGAAGACAGACAACAAGGACCTGGCAGCCCTAAAAAGGACTGTGTACGGAGACCTGGCAGCCCTAAGGAGGTCAGACAAAGAGGATCTGGCAGCCCTAAGGAGCACAGCCAACGGGACCTGTCAGCCCTAAGGAAGACAGACAGTGGAGACCTGGCAGCCTTAGGAAGACAGACAACGGAGACCTAGCAGCCCTAAGGAGGACTCTGTACGGGGACCTGGCAGCCCTAAGGAGGACTCTGTACGGGGACCTGGCAGCCCTAAGGAGGTCTGCGGACCTGGCAGCCTAAGAGACGGGGACCTGGCAGCCGTAAGGAGGTCTCTGTAGGGGACCTGGCAGCCGTAAGGAGGACTCTGTACGGGACTCAGCAAGAGGCCGTACGGGACCTGCAGCCCTAAGGAGGACTCTGTACGGGGACCTGGCAGCCCTAAGGAGGACTCTGTACGGGGACCTGGCAGCCCTAAGGAGGACTCTGTACGGGGACCTGGCAGCCCTAAGGAGGACTCTGTACGGGGACCTGGCAGCCCTAAGGAGGTCTCTGTACGGGGACCTGGCAGCCCTAATGAGGACTCTGTACGGGGACCTTGCAGCCCTAAGGAGGACTCTGTACGGGGACCTGGCAGCCCTAAGGAGGTCAGACAAAGAGGATCTGGCAGCCCTAAGGAGGTCAGACAAAGAGGATCTGGCAGCCCTAAGGAGGACAGCCACGGAGATCTGGCAGCCCTAAGGAGGACAGCCAACGGAGATCTGGCAGCCCTAAGGAGGTCAGACAAAGAGGATCTGGCAGCCCTAAGGAGGACAGCCAACGGAGATCTAGCAGCCCTAAGGAGGACAGACCGTGGGGACCTGGCAGCCATCAGGAGGACGGCAGCACTTGTTAGAGGAGCCGGTGTTTCTGTCTGACCGTGGTAGTCGATAGAAAGAGGAAGAACTGTTCTCCCCCAGTAGTGCCCGCTGACACTGCCGCGTCTCTTCGGCCCAGCCCTGGTGCAGAAGCTGCTGTGGTCAGGTGTGCGGACTGCTGGCCCCTCGTCAATTACTCCTCTGCTGCATTTTCCACTTGCACACTGAAAACAAATTGTGGCCACCCAGCCCCGAGCTCCGCGCTAATTGGTTCCCGGTTTTGGGGACTCCCCGAATAGTTGTTGCATGCGCTGAGGCTTGAGGTCTACGCTGTTACTGCGGAAAGGGGTTAGGGGGTGGGGTGGGGAGCGGGTGTGCGGGGAGGGGGGGGGGGGTGCGGGAGGGGGCGTACGAGTAGATTACGCATACAAATCAGGAAATCCGACAGATTTTTTAATAAATGCGGCGAACGTGCAGGGTGGGATTTGACGGAAAGGGTGATGGGAAGTGGGAGAGGTTGGGGCATACATTTTGGGCACAGTTATGATGTAATGCTTCCGTGTGTGGTATTCAGTGCATACATACTCACGGGTGCGTACACACACACACACACACACACACACACACACACACACACACACACACACACACACACACACACACACACACACACACACACACACACACACACACACACACACACCCACCACACACACACACACACACACACACACACACACACACACACACACACACACACACACACACACACACACGTTTCTGCTTCCTTGACAGATTTATGATATCAGCAAACAAGGTTAACAGCGCTTGCCTAATGTAAAAGAGTAACACAACAACGGAGACTTGAATCGTCTATAATTACTAGCACTGTAGACGTGCAAATAACACGAGGCAGATAACATCCGCCAGGGTAAAATCTGGAGTTCAACACACAAACAGTAGCAGAGATTGATGATCACTATTGCTCAAGGGCAGTGGAGATAACGATTATGGTGCCGAGTCCGCTTTACTCTTGGCGGGTCGTTTTCAGGACGAAATAGCTTTAATATCCTGTTGCTTGATCTTCACGTTAAAAGGCGTCGCTGACTGCGAAGTGAGGACAGTGACATTAACTACTGCACAGTTTCGTTTGCCCTGCTTACCAGCACAGAACGCACGTCCCACACGTACATATAATTATCTCTGTGTGAAACGTGTTAAGGCGCTGAGAAAGCGCACTTCTTTTCAGAGAACTGTAAACCCGATACTGAAAGGAGCCCTTCAGCCCCCGGGATCAAGGCAAGGCCTTAACGGAAGGTGAGGGGGGTGGCTTGAGATTAAAGAATTAGTAGCAAGAAAGCAGCTGGATTGAGGTTTGTGTTTGTGGGAAGGAGAGAGGCTCTCTCTCTCTCTCTCTCTCCTCTCTCTCTCTCTCTCTCTCTCTCTCTCTCTCTCTCTCTGTTCCTGCCCCTCCTCTCAGTCTTCGATGTAGCGGATGGTTCACTGCGTTTAGTGAACTAATCAGCTAACTGCATGGACTTACGAAATGAACAACCTTTAGACCAATGAAAAGGAAAGATTTTATTCAGCTGTTCGTCGTGAGAATTAAGGCACCTAGATCTGCTTTATGTTTCTGCCTACTGAGCGGTGCTGAACTTTACCGGAAACCCCTTCTCTTTCGTGATCTATGACTTATGTTTGTCCATGTTAGTGTTGACGCTAATGGAGCCATATCGTTTCCTTCGTCTTCTTCTTCTTCTTCTTCTTCAAAACAAACGTGCAAACCAGCACGTAAGTATTCACCTCTTCAACAATGTATTCCAGAAGTGGGACAACTCTCATCTACTCTATCAACATTCCAGATTTCCCTCCACGTACCAGCTTCCGGAGTAGTCTCCTTCTTCTTCTTCTTCTTCTTGTTGCTCAAAACAAACGTGCAAACCAGCACGCAAGTATTCACCTCTTCAACAATGTATTCCAGAAGTGGGACAACTCTCATCTACTCTATCAACATTCCAGATTTCCCTCCCCGTAGAACTTCCGGAGTTGTCTCCTTGCACAGTATACTCCTCCACACTCCTTTCCTCCTACTGCCAGCAGAAAGAACACTTTACACACGATTTGCGTGCCCTTTGCACAAGTGTTCGAGTGTGGCCACAGACCGTTCTTGTCGGCTCTGTCATGGGTAAGGCGATAGAGGCGGGCTATGCATAGTGCTAATCGCAGGTCAGATTTCAAACCCGTTGCCTCCCTCGTGCCTCCTTCGTCCAGATTGCAATGGCACCCTCGTTAAAGCTCCATTTTCTGCTATCAGACTGTCGACAGAGAGACAAGTTAGCACATCCCGTGTCAATGGACTCTCTCTCTCTCTCTCTCTCTCTCTCTCTCTCTCTCTCTCTCTCTCTCTCTCTCTCTCTCTCTCTCTCCCCCTTTATTTTTTATCTGCCTCGCTTTCTTGGGTCATGGCTAAGCTTCAGGAGGCAACCACACAATAACAGGAAAAGGTTTCTCTTCCCTTGTTTTATTTTTTATGCTTTCACATCTATTCTATTTCTGACACGGGGTTCTTTTTGCAAACCGTCTTGGCATTGTATCTTCAGCCTACGTCGTTGTTGATTGCTTGAATCTGATCGGATTTGTGGCTGTGTTGGGTTGTTCTTCGAAACGGTTGACCGGTCGTGAAAAACAGTTATTACAGTTAGCTATCGTCTGTCATCTATCGGATCTTATGATACCAGCGTCTGCGAGCTGTAGGTGTTGTTTCTGGGGATGCAGAGGATGCCGTCTCGTGACCCGGTTTGACGACCTATCGATAAGTCATGGTGTAAAATGTCACTGGTGATTATAGTTCCGTGCTAACATTGAGGTTTCAGCGTGGAAGCGAGGGCCATGCGTCGATGTCCCCTCGCTTGGGTTCAGAGGGTATAGTGTGTGTGTGTGGGGGGGGGGGAGAGAAGGGGGAGGGGGTTGGTTGTTGATTTTATTATGTGGGTTTTGTTTTGTTATGTTTTTGTCTTGGGGCTGGGGGTGTCTTCACTTTTTTGTTGTTGTTTCGGTTGTTGTTGCTTTTGTGTGTGTGTGTGTGTGTGTGTGTGTGTGTGTGTGTGTGTGTTGTGTGTGTGTGTGTGTGTTTTGTGTTTTTTATTTAGGCTACTCTGTGTCCCCCCCCCCCTCCAGTTTACAATCAGTGTATGTGTGTGTTGGGGTGGTGGGGTGGTGGAGGTTGAACGCGAGGAGCTAGTGTTCACGTGACTAACTGCTCATTGTGGCTGTGGTGTTGCAGAAAAGTCAGATGGTGTGTGAACGCGAGGAGCTAGTGTTCACGTGACTAACTGCCCATAGTGGCTGTGGTGTTGCAGAACGATCAGATGGTGTGTGAACGCGAGGAGCTAGTGTTCACGTGACTAACTGCCCATTGTGGCTGTGGTGTTGCAGAACGGTCAGATGGTGTGTGAACGCGAAGACCCCGAGGAGAGCTGTCCGCCGCTTAACTGCCCAGCCAGCGAGAGGCTTCAGATCCAAGGACAGTGCTGTCCCGTTTGTAAAGGTCAGTCATACAGTCAGCCAACCCAGTCAATCAGTCCGTCAAAAGGACAGTGTTGCCCAATAAACATCCAGTGAATCAGTTCGTTGAGTCAAAAGGACAGTGTTGCCTAGTAATCATCCAGTGAATCAGTCGTTCAGTAAAAAGGACAGTGTTGCAGAGTAGTCGTCCAGTGAATCAGTCGTTGAGTCAGAAGGACAGTGTTGCTCAATAAAGATCCAGTGAATCAGTCATTGAGTCAAAAGGACAGTGTTGCTCAATAAAGATCCAGTGAATCAATCGTTGAATCAGAAGGATAGTGTTGCTCAATAAAGATCCAGTGAATCAGTCGTTGAGTCAAAAGGACGGTGTTGCTCAATGAAGATCCAGTGAATCAGTCGTTGAGTCAAAAGGACAGTGTTGCAGAGTAGTCGTTCAGTGAATCAGTCGTTGAGTCAGAAGGACATTGTTGCTCAATAAAGATCCAATGAATCAGTCGTTGAGTCAAAAGGACGGTGTTGCTCAATGAAGATCCAGTGAATCAGTCTTTGAGTCAAAAGGACAGTGTTGCAGAGTAGTCGTTCAGTGAATCAGTCGTTGAGTCAGAAGGGCATTGTTGCTCAATAAAGATCCAATGAATCCAGTCGTTGAGTCAAAAGGACAATGTTGCCCAGTAGTCATCCAGTGAATCAGCGTCCTTGTGTCATACATGTTTCTGACTGTGAAAACTTCATGCTTTAAAATCAAGACTCAGGATGTAGGATTTATCGCCGTTCAGGACCAGTATGATGCTTGAATTGTACTGATAATAGCAGTGATGACGATGGCGGCATTGATGACGCTGATTGTGTTTTCACACTTCATGGTGACGATGATGATGGCGCTTACGTAATTCATCTCTCTACCTAGTGAGAATAGTTAACGATGACGGGTCATATGCTGCCTTGTCCGTGACGACGATGGTGACGTGTTTCAGGGACGGATTTCTGTTCGCTGGGCCACAACTGTCACCGGAACGCCAGCTGTGTGAACCTGGCCACGCAGTACGTCTGTCAGTGCAACCCAGGTTTCCAGGGAGACGGCAGACACTGCCAAGGTCAGTACTTTAGGCAGACATCACGTTACTTTAAAATCAAATAGTCCTGGACACGCAGTACATCTGTCAGTGCAACCCAGGTTTCCAGGGAGACGGCAGACACTGCCAAGGTCAGTACTTTAGGCAGACATCACGTTACTTTAAAATCAAATAGTCCTGGACACGCAGTACGTCTGTCAGTGCAACCCAGGTTTCCAGGGAGACGGCAGACATTGCCAAGGTCAGTACTTTAGGCAGACATCACGTTACTTTAGAATCAAATAGTCCTGGACACGCAGTACATCTGTCAGTGCAACCCAGGTTTCCAGGGAGACGGCAGACACTGCCAAGGTCAGTACTTTAGGCAGACATCATGTTACTTTAAAATCAAATAGTCCTGGACACGCAGTACATCTGTCAGTGCAACCCAGGTTTCCAGGGAGACGGCAGACACTGCCAAGGTCAGTACTTTAGGCAGACATCACGTTACTTTAAAATCAAATAGTCCTGGACACGCAGTACATCTGTCAGTGCAACCCAGGTTTCCAGGGAGACGGCAGACACTGCCAAGGTCAGTACTTTAGGCAGACATCACGTTACTTTAAAATCAAATAGTCCTGGACACGCAGTACATCTGTCAGTGCAACCCAGGTTTCCAGGGAGACGGCAGACATTGCCAAGGTCAGTACTTCAGGCAGACATCATGTTACTTTAGAATCAAATAGTCCTGGACACGCAGTACATCTGTCAGTGCAACCCAGGTTTCCAGGGAGACGGCAGACATTGCCAAGGTCAGTACTTTTGGCAGACATCATGTTACTTTAGAATCAAATAGTCCTGGACACGCAGTACATCTGTCAGTGCAACCCAGGTTTCCAGGGAGACGGCAGACACTGCCAAGGTCAATACTTTAGGCAGACATCATGTTACTTTAAAATCAAATAGTCCTGGACACGCAGTACATCTGTCAGTGCAACCAAGGTATCAAGGCGGGGCGGCGACATTGTTGTTGTTGTTGTTGTTGATGATGATGATCGCTTTTATATAGCGCTATTCTCCGCTCTCAAGGCAGCAGACTCACTGCGCTCTCGTCGCATGTGATTCTGAATGTGTGGCTGTCGCTTCATATAGCGCGATTTTGACTATATCCACCGAAGTGGTGTGCTTACAGCGCTGTTCGGTTGTTACATGGCTGGTGCCATGGGACGTGAAACTACTGCCGTCTCGGCGCGTTCTATGTACACCATACAACCACAATGTCATGTCACGTCATGCAAAGCCACATACGTAGGGTTCATGCGTGTTTAACTGCAACCTGCCACCTCAGTGCACTTTTGGCAGAATGACTGGGATCTTTTACATGCTACTGCGGTAACACGGGGGTGGAACGGATACCTAAATAAGAGTCAGCACAGAAAGTTGACCCTGGAGAAGAAAATTCTCCCGCCGCTCCTGCTGGGGCTCGAACCCGCGATCTTTCGATCAAGAGTCCGGCCTCTCTAACTGCTGAGCTATCCCCGCTACCACATTACCAAGGTCAGTTCTGTAGTCGCTTGAACTAGACAGCTTGTTACTTTAAAATCAAAGAGTCGGCTGACTCATGTTCAACCTGGCCACGCAATACGTCCGTGAGTGCAACCCAGCGTTTCCACGGGAGTTGTGGACGTTGCCAGGGTCAGTGTTTGACCTTTGTAACTCGACTTTGCGTCACTCCATTGCACCAGTAGTCAGGTCAGTGTCGTGGCCTTTAGTCTAGCCGCGCAATACATATGTAGATGTCCAAAGGGGGTGGGAGACTGCCAAAGACGGTTTCTGACATTGTATCACATAATAAGTAGCCTGTGTGTCCTCTTACCTGACTACGAAATGTGCCTGCCGTTGCTGCACCCCGTCAGCAGGTTTTCAGGTGGACGGGAGACATTGCCAAGGTCAGTGCGTGGTCTTTTAAGTAAATACCTTGCGACTCAATCAATAATCAAAATGGCCTTTCCTTAAAGCGCCTGTCTATGCAACCCAGGTTACCAGGAAAGTAAGCGCCGTTGCCAAAGTCAGTCACTACCGGAGCGGCCTTTCATTTGGTTGCCTGCGGTACTTGATCATGGTCAGTGTTTGGCTATTAAACAGACATTTTAGGATTCAGTCGGTAGTCAGTGTGGCTTTTACTCACTAGTGGGTTTTCAAGGTCCAGTCAGTGTCTCGCTCAGTAATGGCTAGACACTGTGCCACTTCGGTCAGTGCCGGGTCAGGTTGCTCTTTTAACATTAAACAATACCAGTTGCCAATATGATCTTTAAGTAAGGGTCGCACAGTGGCCGGCCGGAGCAACCATTTAATCATCCAAAGAAATCAGTATTCAGGAACGGGTGCCTTTTCAGTGCTGTGGTTTTCAGTCATTTACGTTGTAAAGCGAAGAAAAGCGTAGCGTCATTGTTGTCTAAATAATGGGTATATACGATCATGGAACCTGTAGCTTAGGTCCAGGGTGCTGGCACGGTCCCTTGGAAGGCCGTGTTTTTAACCGAAGGGTCCACTGTGCCAGACCGGAAGTAGGATGAAGAAACAGAGGCCCCTCAACAAGTCTTGAAGATTTGCTAACCTAAGCCAAACGAGGAAAACGTTGGTCTATTCGTCAGGAATGCTTTCTTTCACAATCCGCATTAACCAACGGCAGAGCTCAGTGATCCTTTCGCATATGTAACCAATTTCGTAGGAGTAACGAGAAGAAACAAACAAACAGGTGAACAGGTGCAGACACCACAACTTGAATCACCCAGAGGCCGGCAAAATGGTGGGCAAAATCTCGCAATTCACACGAGCTTGTACACAACTGTGTCGAGCAATAACCAACGCCGAAAGCCGCCCAGTCCGTACAGCCAGACATCAGTAGTATTCCGGACCCCACCTCTGCGTGTTTACATCAGTCATACACCGACAAAGGCGATCCATCGCAGATCCTGGAAGATCTCCCGGTTTCATGTTTTGGGCGAAAAGGAAGACGGTGTTTAAAGATCTCTAATCTGGTTCATCTGTGTGTACAAATCCCCGTCCTCCAAAAGCGAAAACCCCTCAGCTTGATTCAGCGGGCTAAATGCATTGCATGCAGAAGAGCAGGGGATCGGATGCAGGTTGGCGGAGATGGTATTTCGTGCTGCACGAGCATCCCAAAGGGTATAAAGGGCAAAGGGCAAGCTGGCGAGGGCAGACAGTACACAGACTGAGAAGTCACGAGGGTTGTTTGTCTAGAATTGTTCACCTCTCTCTCTCTCTCTCTCTCTCTCTCTCTCTCTCTCTCTCTCTCTCTCTCTCTCTCTCTCTCTCCATTGTATGTAACTCACTGTCTGTTCTAGAAATATTGAACCTATTCTGCTCTTGTTGTTTTGCGCCGAGCGAAAACGTGTTTTGCATTTCCTGGAATGTTATTTGTGTTGGCAGTTAGGAATATTCGTTATGCATGCGTTAAAGCCGTTAGTTCCAATGTAGCTGAAAGCTAAGTGCCCTGCATAAACCGTGGAGTCAATAGTACACAGAAAGACATTTCTTCTTCTTCTTTTTCTCACCTGGAAAAACCGACGGTACGATCGTCCTCTCGACAAACAATCTCTCTCTCTCTCTCGCTCTCTCTCTCTCTCTCTCTCTCTTGGAAGGGTTGGTTTTTGTGTTGTTGTTCTTTTTGTCCTCCTTCTGTTTCTTGTTGCAAGTAAGGATAAAGTTACTAACTGCTTACTCGCTTTGCTATAATCTTAAAAACTGCACGAATTTCTGAAAGTGATTTACGTGAAGATGGTTTTTCCGATTTTTTTCTTCTTCTTCCTTTTTTTCCACCGGCATTTACACTTGATCTGTCGCAGTAAAAACTGATGTCACCTGACCTGGTAAAGGTGCAGCAGCCGCAAAAGCAGTAGAGCTACCCAGTCCCGATCATAATTATGCGATGGCTTACCGTTCACCTATTGTGATGCAGTGGGGAATACACTGTTTATTCTGACAGGGCATCCGGGAAGAGTTTTGCTACTCTTCAGTCGTTGTTTCCAACTGCCTGGGGATTTTGTACGTGTGTGGTCAGGACACAGATTTGACGTGCAGTTGGAACTAAACATACAGTCCGATCTCCGCCAAAGTGGAAGACAAAGCCAGTAAATAAGCTCCTCTCTCTCTCTCTCTCTCTCTCTCTCTCTCTCTCTCTCTCTCTCTCTCTCTCTCTCTCTCTCTCTCTCTCTCTCTCTCTCTCACACACACACACACACACACACACACACACATACACACTAATTCACTCACACACACACACACACACACACACACACACACACACACACACACACACACACACCACCACCACCACCACCACCACCACCACCACCACCACCACCACCACCACCACCAAAACAACAACAACAACAACAAACGGGCTCAGGACTGAAAGAGGGGAAGAGAACAAAAGACGTAGCCCTGTGATATGAAATTAGCCACAATTTCAAGCTGCAATTCCAACAGTGCCAGACCTTTCGCTCCAAGACGATAAATCCATCTGCAGTCAAATAGACTTTGCTTGACCTCGACGACTCGGTGTCCGTAGTCGACGGACATCACCCTCGTGAAAGCTCGAGCGAAGCCGGACAGTCACTGGAACTGACACATCCCTTCAGCCCCTCTCCACCACCGCAACACCCACACCCTGGACCATTTGTTTGGGGACAGGCTTGATCAACTTCTTACAACAATGTGTTATCGGCAGAGCTTGCCAGCTGGTCATCCTGACTCCCAAATGAACCACTCTAAACCAAGACACAGAGGGAATATTAAGAGGGAGGGGTGAGAGGGAAGTAAACGAAGTCGGTCTCGAAAACTGTGTTTCAGAAGGGACTTATTTCACTTTCATTCAAACCTTTCAACCAGTTAAATCTTCAAGTCCCCGCCGCCAAACCACCAATGACTCTCGATTAACAAAACGCCTACAGACGAGACGGAGAAGAGAAATACAGAGAGATACTCAGTAACAAGCTGACGGAGCCTCTTCCTACAGCTTCTTCGTGGCGCGTTTTGGGTGGGTAGGGAAGGGGGAATGGAGCAGGGGGCGGGAGGAACACCCTCATGGTTCTGTCGGCGGGTGGTGGAACTGTAGGAAGTGGGTGGGGAAGGAGGGGGCCCCGGCTGTTTGTCCTAGCTGAACCGCACCCACTTCCTACCTGTTGTGTCCCGCCCCGTCTCCTCATTGTCTGGTCTGAAAGAGAACAGTCAGCAGAAAGCAACAGGAAGGAAGCTGCCTGTTTCTAGACTCCGTTCCCTCTGTGTGTGTGTGTGTGTGTGTGTCTGTCTCTCTCTCTCTCTCTCTCTCTCTCTCTCTCCTCTCTCTCTCTCTCTCTCTCTCTCTCTCTCTCTCTCTCTCTCTCTGTCCCCCCTCTCCCCCCTCTCTCTCCCCCTCTCTCTCTCCTCTCTCTTTCTTCTAAATCAGTACTGTTCATATTATGCTTTGGGTGCCCTCTGCGTATTAATTCAGGTGTTGCCGAGGCAGAGTCGAAAGGAAGTAATAAGGCAGACTGCTGGCGCAGGATTCTTATTTTCCAGTAGCTACAGTTTTTGTTTAGTTTTTCCCCCCGTTCGGCCGTTTTCGTTATTTTTAGTTCGGTGGGTGGAGCGAAGGGGGGCTAGGCATATGCAAACGATTATGTCAAAATATAAAGGTTTAGAAGTATCAAGCGGGCAGTAGAGTTTCTGTCAGTTAACGAATTTTATTCCTACGATTTTGAATCATCCGACATTTCTTTGTGTGACTAATTTGGACTAGTACTTATTCAAATAAATCTTCATTTGCTTCCCGGTTAGTTTGATTTTAGTGTTTTGCTGTCATTGCCGGCTGTTGTTCTTCGACTCATTCTGTTGGTGTAGGATTGGTCCATCAAATCAGGTAAATTCCTAGCACCTGTAAGTGTCCGAACTATTGAACCGCCCATACCGGAAGCTTTCCAGCCAGTGCACAGGTTGCAGCAGTCAGTATCTGTCTGCTTCCGCCGTCAGCGTGCGCATCTCGTGTGCACGCTTATTTCCCTCAGTGCTTGCAATCAGCCTGTCGCGACAGTCCGCGGCGAACAAGGGCAGCAGCCCAGAATGAATGCCTTGAACTGATAAAGCGATGCTTTTAATTGTTATCAGGGTACCTCTGTGATGTCTCAGCCTTGAGCCTGCAGTGTTATACCTGAAGATCTCTACAGTGGTGGTATTAGTAATGGCAGTAGCTGCGGCAGTAGGGAAAAGAGTAGAAAGAGTAGTACCGGGCATTATATCTTCATCATGCCATTATTAGTGCCGCTGTTCTGTATTGTAAAAAAAATCATAATGTATCTGTTTTCTATAAAGTACCTGTATCGTGTGGTTCATGATTTGAGATACGTTCTTCGTTGTGCGATCGAACGACAACATCATAATTCAGGAGCTGTGTGAGAGTCGAGGTGGCCGTCCTGGGCTGTCCGTCCTAACGAGCCTTCTGGCTTCCGTGGACGTAAAGCTATATTGAACCATGCTTCGGCATTGGTCTCAGCTTGTCCCTAATATGTCAGCCGACATCTGAGGACATTAAGCATCACTTCATCATCATCATCGAACGACAGCTTTAATTTCCCACTGGGATTAATAAAGTATATTGTTATTGTACCGTGATTATACAGATACTGTATTTGCGCTGGGACTCTTGTTGGGAGGAAGTGGGCAAGGGGAGGGGGGAGGGGGTACCTGAAGTATGAGTTACCGATCCGGTCTGTGACACGCCGTTTGCAGATCTGCGTGGCGTGGCCTTTCCGATTGGGAGGATGACATGGCTTGAATGAACGCCAAGGCACCTTTCGATGGCTTAATTTATGTCTGTTCATGTCAAAAATAAATGCAGGTGCCCCTAACTTTGTCAGTCGTTCACACTGAAGCGACCTAACGTTATTCACTGAACATGGAAGTATATACACCCAGGTGTGTTAGGTGTGTGCTGAGGTTGGCTGAGGTCAGACAGCTTAGCTCAGTCTGAGTCCACAAGCAGAGCGGTAGGACTCTACTCAAGTTATTTCGCCCGTGGCACATGTACCCCACTACCGCCGGGCCGACTCAGGGAGCCTGCTGACATTGTCCGAGCCTTCAGCGCCAGCCTTCCCTTCCACCCCCACCCCCACCCCCACCATCGCCTAGGTCTCTCCCCTCCCCTCAGCGTGGCACAGGACAGCGACCCAGACTACAGGGGTTCGCGCACAAATCCCCGCAAGGAACAGTTATCGGGAATGAAACCGACAGGTGGCTTTGAAGGTGCGCTGTCATAGATTCCCCGTCTTTGTACAACCGTCCAGTCTCGGATGGAGTAAAGACCTGGACGATCGTTCTGTGCTAATGATAACGACCCCCCTGCCTTCCGCCTTCCTTCCTTCCTTCCTTCCTTCCCTCCTGCCTTGTTCCGTCCGTCGGTCGGCATTGCCGCTGGCCGACGGCGGGTTTGGGCATGGCGTTGCTTGTCTCTCACACCTGTTGGGATGGAAGAAGACGATTCTTGACTGTGGAACAGATAGCGCGTGATAAAAGGTGTGGGGTGTGCCCACATCCACCTTCCTCTCACCCGGTCTACCCCTCTCGGCCGTGTTGCTGCTGCTGCTGCTGCTGCTGCTGCTGCTGCTCCTCCTTCTCCTCCCCATCCTCTTTTTCCTCCTCTTCCTTCTCCACCTTCTCGTCATTCTTCTCCTCCTTCTCCTCCTGCTATTTATCATCCTCCTCCTTCTCCTCCTCCCTCCTCTGCCTCCTCCTCTTCAACGTATCTCGACGTAAGAAGCAAATTAAGACATACGTTGTGTTGTGATAAAATCGGCATGTGAGAAAATGGTTCTCTCTCTCTCTCTCTCTCTCTCTCTCTCTCTCTCTCTCTCTCTCTCTCTCTCTCTCTCTCTCTCTCTCTCTCTCTCTCTTTTCCTCCTCCCTTCTCCCTCTCATCTCTCTCTCTCTCTCTCTCTCTCTTTCTCTCTCTCCTTCTTCTCTCTCTCTCCTTTCTCTCCCCTCTCTCGTGTCTCTCTCTACTGCTCTCCTCCTCTCTCTTTCTCTCTCTCCCTCTCCCTCCTACTCTCTCTCTCTCTCCTCTCTCCTCTCTTCTCTCCCTCTCTCTCTCTCTCTCTTCTTCTCTCTCTCTCTCTGTTCTCTCCCTCCCTCTCTCTCTCTCTCTCTCCTCTCCCTCTCTCATCTCTCTCTATCTCCTCTCTCCCCTCTCTCTCTCTCTCTCTCTCTCTCTCTCTCTCTCTCTCTCTCTCTACCCCCCTCTTCTCTCTCTCTCTCTCTCTCTGAGGGTCGAGGGGTGGTGGGTACGCGGGGTGCTACCCCGGTGAACAAAACGGTCCACTTGGCCGACAGAGCCCACGGCTCCCCCACGTCACCGTCATTAATTGTGAAATTCCCGATCACACAGCGTGTCCCGCCTTCCCTTTTATCTCCCCAGCACTCCTCGTACCGCGATGAAGAAAGCTTGTTTATTCTCTCAACCTTTGTTGTGTCTCGCGCTCGCAACATATGTTCATTTTTACATGATGGATGGTGAACAGTCTCTCGCGTGGCGTTAAAAGATTATTAAAGGAGGTAAGGGGATCAGAGGGGAGCAAGAATCCGGCAAGGTGTCTGACGGAAACAGCCAAATGAAGCGTGCACGAGGGGAAGAGCGAGGCGAGGGTGCGTCTGGTACGCAAGCGCCTAGGGACCTCGATGCAACAACTTGCTTCAGCGTTGCCTCGACGATCATCTTCATTTAACATACTCTCGGACGCGCACACTGACGCACGTGCCGCACTACACCGCACATGTGCACACACGCGCACATAATTATACATTCGCGCAGAAGTCATTGCGATCTGCATGAACTTAACTGAAGGCTTTAAACAAGAGTGTATTCATATACAGAATAAAGAGCCAATGTTTATGACCACATCAACAAGCCTCACGGTTTATACACATCTGCATGAACTTAACTGAAGGCTTTAAACATGAATTGATTCATATACAAAATAAAGGGCCAATGCAAGGTTTATGAGCACATCAACAAGCCTCAAGGCTTATTACACGGTGCGCTTATTTACAGACATGCTAAAAAGGAGAAGAAGAAAAAAGAAAGGAAGATACATATTAACGGCGTACGAACCATTTCGAAATAAAGTCTAGTTTAAAAAACAAATCAACAAAAGGCTTTGTATGGAATCATCTGTTAAGTGAGCCGTACAGGATCACTTCGGCTTCGTATGTTGTCGACCTGTGCATCAGTTGCTTGTGATTAATGCTATCAACGCCTCATAGTCTCCTGTCGTCTAGTGTTTGCGCTTTATCGGGCACTCCTTCTACTGCGATAGTCTGGGATGGTGCGTTGATGGGTCTAATCAAAGAGGTTGCCTCAGGGTTATCCCTCAACACCCCACCATTTAAGCAGCAACGGAGGAACCAACTAGAACGAAAACCAAGCAACATCTTTCCTCTTCTTCTCGGTGCGCTGTGCTCCTGCAGCAGGCGCGTGGCACGTCAAGCAGATTATAATTGAATTAATTATTTTGTGGTCTGTTTTTAAGGGCCCGTTTTCTGGGAGGTAATAGTCAACCTGAGACACACAGAAACCGGCTGATAAGTGAGGCAACGAACAACCAACAGCACTGTTTGACTTTCGCCAGCGGTAGCTCTTTGTAGGAGAGAGAGAAAGTAGGAAAAGAAGGATGAGCTTGTAAACAACATTGCTATTTGAGATGAAAAATGCAACAAAAAACACCCGCCTCCGATCACGTATCTTCAATCCGTCTGCCCTTATCGTACCTACCTTAAACTGATGCGGTGGTACTATTTTGTCCAGGTATTGAAAGAGAACAAAAGAAGAGACTGAAAAAAAAAGAACAAGAAGAAAAGCAAGGGAACTGATTTTCCCAGACAGTGCAGCAGACCTTTGAGTGAGAACTTGTTTTCTGCTGTTCTATTGTGGCATCTTGTTCTGCATTTTCTCCTCAACTCTGCAGGTTTAATGAACATGCTGTTGTAAAATGGATATTACATAATTATACTAGTGCTCAATAAATCATCATCATTATTGTCATCGTCACCAATAACACATCTGCTACCAGCGGAGGGAGGGGGACATGAGGTGCAAAAATTAATGCTCTCTTTCTGGCCTGGAGTAGATCAGATTATGCAGCTTTGTATGTTTTCTCTACTGCCGGAAATGTGCCTTTCTAATTTATGCCTTCCTGGTTCATTCAACTTCATTTCTTTGCCTATGGTTTTAACATAAACGAAAGAAGTGACGTGTCTAGGAAACAATGACTCAGTATTTGCCTTGATTCGCCTTCGCAGAGGATAGGTCGTTAAAGTAGACGGGGGACGGGGATAGCTCAGTGGCAGAGCGCCGGACTCGTGATTGAAAGGTCTCGGGTTTGAGTCACGGCAGGAGCGGCGGGACTTTTTTCTTTCTTTTTCTTTTCTTTTCTTTTTCTCCTGGGTCAGCTTTCTATGCTGACTCTTATTTCGGTATCCGTTCCACCCCCGTATTACCGCAGTATCTCGTAAAAGATCCCAGTCATTCTGCCAAAAGTGCAAGTGGCAGGTTACAGCTAAAAAACACATGCACCCTACGTATGTGGCATCGAATAAAGGGACTGTAAACTTGGGCCTGTATGGTGTGCTCATAACGAGCGCCGAAACGGCAGCAGTGTAACACAGCACCAGCCATGTAACAACCTAACAGTACTGTAAGTACACCACTTTGGTGGATATTCATGTAACAACCATGTAACAACCAAATAATACTGTAAGTACACCACTTTGGTGGATATTCAACAACGCGCTATAAAAGGCTACAGTCACTCACGACAAGAGCTTCATAATTCAGGAGCTGTGTGAGAGTCGAGGTGGCCGTCCTGGGCTGTCCGTCCTAACGAGCCTTCTGGCTTCCGTGGACGTAAAGCTATATTGAACCATGCTTCGGCATTGGTCTCAGCTTGTCCCTAATATATCAACAGACATCTGAGGACATTAAGCAACACTACCTACCTACGACAAGAGCGCAGCGAGTCTGCTTGAGACCAGAGAATAGCGCTACATCAAAGCGATAAACTAACTAATTAAATATTAAATACCAGACCCATGCAAACACGGTGGTCTTGCCGTAGGAGCATGGACATATTAGCGTTCTGTATGTTACCATCATCGTCGCCGCTAATAACTTCTGCTCGTACGTACCCTCACTGCAATTCCGAGACCTAATACTCCACGTTCCGTTGGCGCTATCGATGACCAACCGCAAACACCTCTCCGGTCCGGCGTGCCGCTGGAACATGCGAGCTAATGACTGCATATCTCCCGAAACCTAATCGACCGGCCGCTCTCCGGGTTTGCTCGTCTCGCCTCTTTCGCGTGACCGTGGTCAGCAGTCAAGGGTCGTCCACAGCACCCCGCCGGACACCATGCGGAGCTAATTGTAATTAGGAAAGTTCTACTTCGCCCGTGGACCACTTCAGCTTGATTAGGACAAAGTTGGAAGCGGTTGCTTCGAGGGTTTTGTGATCTTCGACAGCTATCTGAACGTTTCTGCGCGTTGGAATAAAGTTCGTTCGAAGTGACGTGCGGCAGTTCTTAGGATGACGAGGGGTGGTTTTTTTATGTACGGATGGGAGCTTTATTGTCTTTGTTCTTGAACTTGTTTTGTAATGTAGCTGCGTTGTATTGATCGTATGCTACAGAGGCTGATGTTTGGTTTTCGCAGTTTCGGATGCTTTTGCTTTGCTTTTCGTCTCCTACTCCTACTCCTTTTCTTCTTCTTCTTCTTTTCTTCTTCTTCTTCTTCTTCTTCTTCTTTAGTTGTGACATGTACTTCATTTCACCCTTACACAACATACGTGACTGACATCTTGGTGTTAGGAACTAATTATCTGTCTGTTTGACTGCTTCTCTTTTCTCCTTCTTCTTCGAGACTTTCTTCTTCTTTTGTTTCTTTCACTCATTCTTTCTGTCTTCCTTTTTTTCGAATTTTTTGTTTAGTTTTGTTTTAGTTTTTGTTCTTTCTTCAATTTCTCCCAGTGCGGTTGACAGGACGTTAAAATCCAATTACTAGCGAACTTTGATTTATCTTTGCGCGCACGAAGTTCTCTTACCGCAGTTAATCAGTCCCACCAAATTAGCCTCACCCTGACGCCGCCTTTCTCGCCCTGTTTTAAGCACCCTTTCTTTAATTCGACACTTCGCACGAAAATCACACACTGACCGATGGCCACTGACCAGAATCACGCCTCTTCGCATGGTCATCAGCATGCCTTGTGGCGCTCGTCTGCATGGTCAGCTGATTAGATTTCATTGAAGCTGGGGGCATCGGGACACATCAAAGGCGAGGCATTAGTCTGTGGGGATGTAATTGGGAGGGGGGGGGGGTGCCCGAATGGGAGAAGTCTGAGCCCTTCGGGTCTGCTCAGCTTTAAGACTGTTCCGTCGGAGAGCATTGTCGACTTGAAGCCCTGTAAACAAAGGTCATCAGCTTGAGTGTTCAAATTATTGCAACGGTTTTAGGGGATTTCTTTCTCTTGATTGCCATAAATTCTCCTGTCAAATTGATTGGAGTTGGACAGATCAGCCGGTTTGGCCTAGCGGTAAGGCGTTAGGCTTGAGGTTGGACAGATCAGCCGGTCTGGCCCAGCGGTAAGGCGTTAGGCTTGAGGTTGGACAGATCAGCCAGTTTGGCCCAGCGGTAAGGCGTTAGGCTTGAGAGCGGACGACGGCGGTTCCATTCCCCGCTTCGGCTCTCCTTTCTCTACAAAAAATTTGATTGGTGGACACTGTCTTGTGACTTTGCCCCACAAAATTATTGAAACGTTGAAATGACCCTCATCGCTGCCCATCTTAATGCAGAATCATTCTGGTGTTGACAGCGTAGTGTTAGGCATAGTCTCCCTCTTCTCCAACCTCCTGGGATCTCGGTCCCCGCCAGTACCTCTCCGGAGACAGCTCGGGCTTAAACAACTCTAACGAACATGGGGTTTGGACATGGGTGCCAGGATGCTAGATACAATTATATATGCTAGCTTGATGAGATTTGAGATAAGGCAATGGGTAATCGAAGCTGGGAAATTTCTTTCATAAATCTGAAACATCTTCGGTGGCCTTTTGTTGAGAAGTAAGATGAGCACCGCGTTGCTGCTTTGTTACTGTTAGGGTATCGTAGCTATTCAAACTGTTATTGTCTAAAGACCGTTACGGAAAGAACACTGTATGTACCTGCTAATGTTGCCGTGGCGTGCCGTGCGGCTGTTGGGATAGTCCCGTGGGTGCTTGCGGCTGCTGTATGGCTGTGCTGTACGAAGAAGGCACTGCTGTACGAAGAAGGCACGGCTGTTGGGTGCCGTAGATGTTTGCGATTATTGCTTTGCCGTGGGGATAAAAACTTTTTTTAAATTGATGCCGCTGTGAGGACAGTGCCGTCGCACACGGCCTTTCAGTTCCGCTGCCTGATTGTCACACAGCATATTCTTTCACTCCCATCGCTGTCTGGTTTCACTGTGCATAAGCTGCGGTATTTATTTTCACTATATGTGTGTGTGTGTGTGTGTGTGTGCAGACATCGACGAGTGCGCGACGGAAGGAGGCAAGTTCGGCCACCACTGCCACAGCAACACGGTGTGCGTCAACACCATTGGCTCGTACCAGTGTCAGTGCCACGCCGGACACAACCGACTGGACGCCTACACGTGTGAAGGTACTGAGACCTCTCAACACTCCTCCGCCCGGCCCCACCACCTCCACCTCCACCTCCTTCTCCTCCCGATGGCGATTCTAGGCTGGCTTCTGCCTCTGTGCCTTACAAATCAGAACTGGGCTCTCTCCTCGTAGCCTAGGCTACTGTCTGTTTCCTGCCTGGTCTAGGCTACACAGTCTAGGCTGCGTAGTCAGTCTAGGCAACCAGCTTAACTTCTGCGTAGCCTGTGCTACTAACTTCTTTTTTCCTCCGTGGCCAGGGCTGCCTAGTCTACGCTACCAGCGCCTACGTGGCCATACTAGTTCCTTGACTCAAATAAATATAAATAAATCATGCGAGTCTATGTAAGGATGAGTGTTCGTCGGGCCTGCCCGTGGCGAAAACGTTATCGTTGACAATCTTTCTGGGGCTTTGTCGGGGAAATCCTTCAGACTTTGCATAATAACTTTGCATAATAACGCTTTGCACTGAGCTTCAAACTGTCACGCCAGTTTCAGTGACATTGACCTAACTTCTAGGTCACAGGTGCGTTGGAAAGGTGAAACTACCAGTTGCATTTTCTCCATGAGCTCTTAATTCATACGATCAGGTTCAGACTTTGTATGTTTGTTACGAACATGGAAGACGTCACGCACAGAAATAACATTGCCATGTGTTGTCGTATTCCTAAAATGCAAGTCAAGACCATGAACAGCGTCTTATGCAGTGCATAGCCTCGGTGTGTAATTTAAGGAGATTGACACGCGCCAGGACTCAAAACAAAACCTTCAACATTGGCCTTTTTCTCAGAGGTTGTTTAAGTGAGACTGATCTTCCAGACTTTGCATAAGCGGCCTCTGTCGAGTGTATACGTTCTGAATAATTTTGGTTACATTGGCTTAACGTCCAGGTCGACGCGGCGTCTGTAACAAGAGACTGAAAGTTCTCACCTTTTTTGGCAGGTTCTTATCGAGTGGAGTTGAAACGTATGTAATTGTTACCTCACGTAGGGACACGGTGATCCACCAGACTGTTTTAAGGAACTTCAGCGCAAATGCAAAGGAACATCATTGGCATTCATATTTTCCTCCTTTGACAAGAAACTATACTGCTGCCGATTACTCGGATGCTGTTTAATCGTGTTCTGTCAAACTCTGCATGATGATAACTTGTATGAAGCTGTACACGTTCATGGTTAGGGTGACTGAGGTACTTTCAACTTCACAGTAGAGAATGAAAAGAGTCTCTTACTTTGAATGTGAGTCGGCTCCACATGTGCTCTTCTTTTTTCTTTTCTTTTTTTCTTCCGTCTTATATGTGGCCACCGAGGCTACAAGACTTTATTCTACTCTGCTTCTGTCCTCTTTACTGGCGACAAATGAAAATTATGGTCTCAGCTTGGTGCTAGACATCGCATAAACTTTACTACGGCGGTCCTCAACGTTGTGCCGTTAACCTTTAACAAAGCAGGCAGGCGTGGGGTTGAACCTGCTCTGTCTCGGCACTGACTGTTTACGCCCCTCCGCTTCGGTTTTGTCTCTTCTTTCCCGTATCGTTTTAATCCTCCGTCTGGTCGTACAGTTTTCTTCCTTTTTGACCTCCTCTGCGCCCTTCTGCCTTCCCCGTTCGTCCCCCCCCCCCCCCCCCCCCCCACCCCCACCCCACCCCCCTTCGTCTGCTGAAATCAGACTGGCGTCATACTCATGCGTGTACTTTAAAGAAGCAAAGCGAAGCTTCCGTTTCACTTTTTCTTTCGCCCCCGTCCCTTGTTGGTCTTCCTCTCGTTACTTCTCCTTCTACTACTTCTTTGTATCAGACACCCCTGTTTTGTTAACTGAAAATGGTACTGGCGTCTTGTTTAGGGAGAACAAAGACATTGCTGCGCAGTTCAGTTTCGGGACATGAAGCTGGGCACCTAGTCTGCTCCGTGTTGTTGGGTGTTCTTGGTCCGTGCGTATCATTATGGTGATTCCATTGTCTCCGTGGTGGTCATGTCTCGTTTTCATCTTCTTTTGCTTTCATTGATTGTCAAAGACACACTACAGAAAGGAAGCCAAGCTAGTCCAATGCGCATCGATTTCATTCGGCCCTTTCTTACCAATCTTGGTTTTCTCCACTGGTGTTTGTTGTTCGAAGTTAATGATCATGAGAAACAAAGCGTTTGTTGAGATGTATGATCAGTCTGTTTTGTTCTTGTTTTCTTCTGTTCCTGTTATGTAACTGAAATGGTGAGTGAGTTTATCAATATTATGTTTTACTGATGTCAGAGTTTATTTGAACCTTGCTTTCTTCATTCATTTGGAGAGGAAAAATGTACGCTTGTCCGAGCAGCGTTTTCCGTTGTTTGTTGTAGCTGTCCAATACAATCGCGTTGTAACGTCGTGAATCGGCATCATCTCATATATAATTACATTTTCGAGCCACCTCATTTTTGTTTCATTTTTTTAAATTTTATTATTATCATTTTTTAGCTGTCTGGTTGATAGCCTAATCAGCATTTAATCATTTCGATTTCGATATTTTTAGAAACTATAAACAGCACAATCTCTATAAAAATAAAAATAAAATCCACAACCAGAATTTATTTTCAGCACTAGCAATATCACGAAAAGCTATCCAAATTGTCCAGTTGTCCTAAGTTCGCGCCTTTATTAAATTACGTGTGAGCTGTAAATGAAGGGACTGTATGTATGCCTGCGTTCGTGCGTTCGTTCGTGCGTGCGTGTGTGCGTGTGTGTGTGTGTGTGTGTGTGTGTGTGTGTGTGTGTGTGTGTGTGTGTGTGTGTGTGTTGTACATCGATGGGAATTTCGGGCTCAAATCGCCAAGGTACAAAACACTTTTGTACTATGATACTTGTACGCAGAGTTTTTTTGTACTGCATACAAATTGTTTACTGGAGTTGTGTGCTGCGTTAAGACTGCCGAGAGAGCAAAGTACCAGAAAAAAGGTAGGAGAATTTGTTGGCTTTCTTCTTCTTTCGCTCGTTTCTGGCATTACCGTTTTCATTGGGTAGAAAAGTTCAGAATATAAGATTTCTTTAGCGCTTCTACTAGCAGAGAAGAAAACATTCATATAAACATTTTTATAGACTTTAGTTTTTTGCCTCTCTCTCTCTCTCTCTCTCTCTCTCTCTCTCTCTCTCTCTCTCTCTCTCTCTCTCTCTCTCTCTCTCTCTCTCTCTCTCTCTCTCTCTCTCTTCTGTGCGCTGGGTGGGGTGAGAGGGGGGATATTTCTGTAGAGCTAAATCTGCAGTATGTTCACTGTATTATGAACATGATTATATAATTGCTTCCGTTTGCTGTTCTTTTCTTTTCTAGTCTTACCGTCTTACAACTTCGGGAGTACAATATTTCCCTCTTTATGTTTGTTCATGTTTCTCAAATGTTAGTTCTTGCTTCATTAACGCTCTTGCAATTAAATATTTTATAGATTTTATTTCAGCTGCAATTTTCAAGCCGTATTTCATTTCCTGTCCTCATTTTGGTACTCTGCTTCCTCGGTAGCAAAGGGTTTACGATGAGTTAAGAAGTTAACGTTTTAACATGTTATGGACGCATTATCATGAGATGAATGTGTGCCGGTGTATTATATTGACGTTTAACAAGCACACTTTGTACAGAGTGTATTTAACTTCGCTTGTCAAAGAGTATTTGTATATTTGCACATGATAAATTGATGCTAAGACTTGTCTTTGTTCGTGGTGCGCAATATTGTTGTTTTTATCAGAAGGAGGATGGATCAATTGTGGACGTGTATGACAAGAAGTGATGAACAAAACATATTTGATACGTTTGTCGATTTAATGAATAATTTCATGCTTGTATTGATGATTTTTTAAATCGTTTGACATTATGTTTCAGCTAAGTTGCTGAAGTTATTGTACCAATATTGCTGTTGTTTTCTGTTTTGTTTTTCTTGTTTTTTGTTTTTGTTTTTGTTTTCTTTTCTGTTGTGACAAAAACAGATTATCTTAAAACGTCGCTAATTTAAAACTGTTTGTAAAAAGAAAAAAACTAAATGCATTTATCTCGTTTTTCTCGTCATTTATTTGTCGATTACGCACGTCATTTCTCTGTCATTGATTTCGCGGTGGTTCTTGCTAATTTCTTATTGGTTGATTAATCGAGTAAGCAAGTTTATGTGTCTTTGTTCTCAAACATTTGTTGCTACCTCTGGAGACACTATATTCAGGTTTAGTTGTACAGAGAATAAATATATCCCATTTCCTACGCAATCTCGTGGTGTTTGGAGTGGAAGTGGAATGAGAGAAATGTCTAGTTCGTCCAACACAAACACAGCTTCACAAGAGATCTCGAGAAAGCTCATTTTACAATCTCACCATGCTGTCTTCAGCGCAACCGCTCTGCAATACATCATCTTCGTTTCTTTTCTTCTTCTTTTTCTTTTTTTGTAAACTGTTTCAGGAAGGTGCAATGTAATGATGAGTTAACAAAGACAAGCTTTTATTTAACTCTCTAACTTCCCAAACCTATCGTTGTGTACTAAACTACAAAAAGGAGACTGTGCTAAGATGAAAAAGAAATTGAACCTAAGGCGGATTATATGTGATTTAACATATTAGGACTTTGACAATCTGGCCTATGGGGTTTGTAGTTCTCTGGTAGTGCAATATTTGGCAGGGCATTCACAGTTCACATAGAGACAGTCAGATGCTACAAAAACGTATTTCAGATCAGGTAGATCTGACTCCTGTGCGGTTGAGAAGGTCCATATTCGCTCCATTCCACCTTTCCGAAAGTTCATAGTATTGCTTTGAGCTTTTCAGCTGATTGTCCGATTGACGATGGCCCTGTCTTGTTCAGTCAAAGTGGATCGTCTTTACCAGGAAAGCAAAACTAAAAAGGCAGGAGTGCAGGCAGTGGTTGAGGCATGCAAAACTGTACTCTGGCGTAATTTCTGCGTCCGCAGTGTCCCACCGCGGGGAAGGACTTTAGGCAGAGAAAAAATCGGAATGAAATTTGCCGTTTCGTTGCCCGTTTTGACAACGGTTGATTACTTGATAAAAGCGGGCTGGAAGCTAACATCCCGCCAGACACCGACCAGCCTTCAAGGAGTGTGTCTATGTTTTGACTACTGAAGTAACGTCACTGAGATAGGACAGAAAAAGAAAAAGAAACCTTCTTCTTTCTCCTCTCTCTCTCTCTCTCTCTCTCTCTCTCTCTCTCTCTCTCTCTCTCTCTCTCTCTCTCTCCCTCCCTCCCTCCCTCCCTCTCTCTCTCTCTCTCTCTCTCTCTCTCTCTCTCTCTCTCTCTCTCTCTCTCTCTCTCTTTGTTTGTTGATCTCTTTCGCTTGTGATTTTGACTTTGATGATAAATGCATGCCGGCTCCGCCTGTGGAAGATTTTTTTCTCCCTATGTCGAAGGGACACAGGTGCACTTAACACCTGCCCAAGGGTATTCAATTTGAAGATGTCTGACATGCTTTGCATGGGCAACTGATGTGATATGCATCGATAGTCAGCATAAAGGCTGTACGCTTGTCATTTCGTAAAGATCTACGGGTCACGAAAAGTATATGAGGAAGAGGATGGGATAAAAAATAAAAATAAATGGTTGTGGCGCCCCCCACCACCACCCCAAACCCCCATAACCCCTCATCGCCCCATCAATTTTTCTCACTCCAATTCTTCTTCTTTTTTTCTTCTTTTTCCCCCATCTTCTTTTCAGAGGTTAAAAAATAGGGGATTTAAAAAAATTAAATCTTGAGGTTACTATTCTAGAAGCATTATTTTCATCGTTTTTATGACGTTTACTTTGTCAATTGGGTTACAAAAGCGCAGCCCCCCCCCCCCCCCTCGCCCCCCCCCCCCCGACCCCCGACCCCCTCCAATCCCCACCCCCACCTCCACCCCAAAATACAACTGTTATCAGAAAAAGAGCATACAAGTGCAAGTGTTCAGACGAGAGTTCACGGGCAGGTAATGAGTAGAGGCAAAGATGAAAGGGAAGCAATAGTTTCAGGTATGCCATTAGCAACACAAATCATTCAAGCTGAGCACTTTTCCTTTTGGTCCCTGCAGTTGCCTTTTCTCTCCACTTGGGTGTTCAGCGTCAAGTCTTTTGGCAGGCATTTAACGAGCAAAACTGAAATAGCAGGATTGGAGAGAAACAGTCCTATCTATGGCGTAATTGTTCCAATATTGCGTTCTTCCACTGTCATGAGTAATTACCCTCGGCATGGCCTTTGGAAGGAACTGACCCTTCTAGGTAAATTTCGGACAAGAGAGAGCACTTTCTAGGACGCTGACAGTAATACATATGCTGGGGGCTGTTGGGTTCTCATTGTTCAAACAAAGCTTGTGTTTTGGTCTAGCGTGTGAAGGACCAGTCGCAGTCCCTCTTCGGGCAATCGCTTGGCGGGGTCAGTAAAATTTTAGATTTAGCCAAGATACGAGAAGAAAAATTGTGCCTCGTCCATGTTTCCTCTTACCGGCTCTGGGGCGAGCTTGTCCCAACTACGTCAATCAAAGCTCCCCACCCCCATCCCTGAGCCCCTACCCCCACCACCACCTCTTTTCCCCGCCAGATGGTTGACTGGGCGTAAAACACCAAATTACTTACTTACTTACTTCCTCGAACAGTGTACCCTCAGCGTTCACTACTGCTGTCTCCATCCCCCACTCCTTCCCCAGATTTGAAAACGTAGGAATTAAAACCGTGTAGCTTTCTTCAGTATAATACTACCAAAAAGAACAAAATACGATCCATATCTGGTGCTGTCTGTTAAACGGTGGTCAGTTTTTGAACTTTAACATCCCGCCAACCGCACAGGGTCACTTCGGGACGAATGTCAGTCCAAAAAACACAAGCAAAACGAAAACTGAGGTATTTTGTGACGACTCAGATCAGTTAGTCTGTTTAATCACCAGTCAGGACTTCCACTTTGACCGCAGATTCGAACTTTAGTCTTGGACTTGAAGTCCACTACTGCTAGTTTCTTACCCCTTAGACCCCAGCCGGCCAACGCCGAGGACCTTATCTGCCGCACGTCCGGAGCTGGCGGTGAAGGAAGACCGCTGCAAGAGTCCAACGAGCCGCGGCACGTGCTGCGTATCAGTCAAACGAACGCCAAGCGCGGGCAACCCGTCACCACGGGCAGATACACGTGTAGATGGCCACGTCTGACAATGTCCGCGGCTAAAACAGCTAGCTGCGGTTCTTGTGTTGCCGCTGTTGAGGCGTCTAGCTCTTGCCACTCGCTGCCCTGTCTGTCTCAGTTGCGTGTTATGTGCACGGTGTGTATCTTTGTAGCCCTGTGGGCCGCCTTAGCGAGAAGTGCACGGATGGGTTACTTGTCCAAAATGTAATCTCGATCTTCTCTGATTTATTGAGGTTTAGTTGTTTGTTCCTCCCACCCCACCCCATCACATTGCCTTTTTCTTTCCTTTTTTACGTGATAGCAACTGAAAACTGATCGCAGTGACGGTTTTAAGGGAGTTTGAAATGTACAATGAACTGGATTTTAACTTGTAACGGCGAGATATCGTACATCATGGAATCAACTTGAGCAATCCCCCCCCCCCCCCCCCCCCCCCTCCCATCCCCTCTAATAATTTTTAAAAACAAAATTACGCCATAAAG
The DNA here is from genome assembly GCA_018857735.1 of Alviniconcha marisindica. NCBI lineage: Eukaryota > Metazoa > Mollusca > Gastropoda > Provannidae > Alviniconcha > Alviniconcha marisindica. The sequence goes on from JABMCL010003561.1 coordinate 265,313, forward strand.
AAGGCATCTGACCACCAACCCACAATCATCTTTCTTTTTTTTTCTTTTTTTTTTTTACGTCGATCCTTTGATAATGTGTGTGTGTGTGTGTGTAACAACTATATCCTAACAATTACATCCCAATCCAAATCACTGACTGAGATTCCGCGGGTATCCTCTGTATCTCAAACATCCCAGAACCTCACAGTGTGGGGCATCTTGACTGTGACCCATACATCTTGACTGTGACCCATGCATCTTGACTGTGACCCATACCGGAATGGTTCCCGATGATCAAACGAACCAGCTCCACGTAATTCGGGACAGGTGGATTGCCTCTTCTTCCCCAGGTCATCTGCTATGTCGACGCACTATTTTTCGCGCCGCGGTAGGTCCCTTAGGCGGAAGTGCGAAGCCCAACCTCTGGCGCGCAAAATTACACATGTGGACAGAAGCGCAGGGCAGGGTGACTGTTTTCACCTGTTCAAACAAACGCAAGAACAGAATGTGTTAGTTGAGTTGAGGGAAGAAAGAAGAGTGGACTAACATTGGTTTTGTCCGGCCGCGTTTCCTGTGCGTTCTTATTCATTCCTTTTTCTTTCTTTCTTTCTTTCTTTCTTTCTTTCTTTCCTCCCCCCCCCCCCCCCCCCCCCCCCCCCACCCCCCTTCTTCTTATTATTACCCGATTTCTGACTAAGTAGAAAAGACGTCATAAACGCAACTGGCCTGATCCGCCTTCAGTTCAAAAACAGCACCTCATTACAGAATCGTTTCTCCTGCAATGATTTAAACAAATCTTTTCCAATATTATGGCGTGTATGACACGCATCCATAACTTATCGACAGTCAAACTGTATTTGATTACACAAGTTCTTAATACACACACACCTGAACAAAAACGTTTACATTTGTGTTTGTTTCGTCTGTGTGAATGGAGGAATGTTGAATAAATGGATTTTTTTATTTTATCTGATGCTCTCTCTCTCTCTCTCTTCTCTCTCTCTCTCTCTCTCTCTCTCTCTCTCTCTCTCTCTCTCTCTCTCTCTCTCTCTCTCTCTCTCTCTCTCTCTCCCCAGAAGGAGACGTAGCATTGTTTTTTCCATGCACTGGTGTTATTGTATTGCTGGAAATGTGGATTTAATTATCTCTGTACAAAATCTTATTTTTGGTTGTAGATAAATACGTCTCACAATGATCCACCTTCTTCAACAGAAATCGATGGAAAATTTTGAAAGTTTTTTTCTTTCCTTTTTTCTTTTCGATAGACTGATTTAGAAACTGGCAATATAATACACCTGCATGGCACAATGGCAAATCTCCGACTGTTCTGTCAATGTTTACTTTTGCATGTATTACATGTATTATGCGGTACACCAACACAAAGGGTGTTAGTTACTGGTTATTTAACGCCAAGTCAACCGCGAAGGTCATGAAAGGGCAAAACATAACTAAGTAAATCAGAGGTCAAAGTCTGTCAGAGTTCACCACACACGGCGCATTTAGTTTTGAACAGGATTGCAGAAATGAAGTTGAAGGAACCGGGTAGTCAGAAATTAGAAACGCAGAAGTTCTTTCGTCAGATGAAGCAAGCAAAACTGTAATCTGACCTACCCCAGGGTTTAAAAAGGGATTCTTCGATAGCTGTAGATTCTCAGTGGATGCCATCTCAGTAATTTCTGCATCCGCGGTACCCCCACCGCGCGATGCAAAGTATGTTACAGGAGCATTGGTACTTGAAGTCTATAATGACGGACGTAACTCCATGAAGATCCTAGATTTGATAACAGTGTGAAAGAGTCTCGAGCTGTATAAAAAAAGAAAAAAAGAAAAGAAATTGTTTTAATGAAGCAGTAGCCTACCTCAACGATAGTTGTTCCAGGCAGTACATGACAAAGCCGTATAACCTTTTAGTTCATGACACACCAAGCAGACTACATGATAGAGAGCTTTTGTTGCCTGTTGGCCTTAACGTGCTTGCGCTATTCGTGGCAGCCAAACACCTCAAAGGAACCAATGTTCTCAACAAGCGTCTCGTGTGACGAGAAGAAGAGATCAAAACAAAAAGCTGAACATGGAAACTGTTTCGAAAAGCCCCGTTGATTTTTTATTAATTTTAAAATGGCTTCCACGAGTGACGATTGGCAGGTTCGGATGCCCAACGCATCGTCAAACGTCACAGCTGGTCCGACATCCATCGTGAGGTCTTCAGGCCTAATGTTTTTCCTCGGGTGACGTGAGTACGCCGTATTTCACGTGCCAAACATCTAATATGCCGCAGTGTTGTTGGACAAGTGAGCGGTGACTACATACAGCTAATCGTCAGTAATAAAGCTCGGTTTCTAAATTCGATACTAAATCAACGGGGCTTTTTAAAACAAAATCTTAGATTTTTTCAGTTTTGTTTTTGTTTTTGTTTTTTAATCTCTTCTACTTGTTAAAGGCTAGTTTATATAACAAACTAGTGAAACTGAAGCATAGATGGATTTACAAAGTTTACACACAATTGGAATAGTGGGATCGAAAAACTATGAGTGTTACTGATTTGACGATGACCAGAAGGAAGCATCATCATCACTACCACCAGAAACGAATCTAAGAAGAAAGGTAAGGAATGTTACTTTCTCGTAAAGACCACGTATTTTCCGGCCTCGAAAGAAGTGATGAAAGTATTTCGCTGATGACGGACGAAAAGTGGTGAGTACCATTATCGGCATGTTGCATGATTGGTAGAGCTAGAACTTTCTCCTGTCTTTCAATTTTCTTTACATAATATGCACTCGTTTCCATCGCTAAAATGGAATCCACCCTTTCATGCATTCGCCCATTCGTTCAATCATTCAGTCGATTATTGATTCGTTTTTTTCAGTCAGTTGTTCATTCGGTCGTTCATTCATTTGATCATAAATATATATGCGTTCATCCATTCAGAAACCAGACACATCGAAGAACAACCACTATAATTCACAACGACCGGACACACGTTTCTGGTTCACATTATCTGTAACAAATTCAACACAATTAGTATGTTCTTGATGAAGGCAATGGGCTCCATTTTCATTTCTGTTTTCTTAAGGCCTTCCAGACCTCAATAGAATGCCTCAACAATCAGTCACTTGCTTACTGGTTCTGAACTGGGTTATCCCCCGAATCTTTATCATTAAATCCTTTTCTTTCTCTTCTTCTTCTTCTTCTTCTTCTTCTCTTCTTCTTCTTCTTCTTCTTCTTCTTCTGTACATGAAAAAACTAAAAACTAAAACACATTTCGTTCTTGTGGTCATGTTCTCATCTCATACTTGCATTCATTGACTTATTCGGGTCAGGAGAATTTGTCTCTAACTACGACCGGTTTCAGAGTTTCAACGCATCCGTCAGAATAAGTTAAGAGACGGAATTGCTGGCTCAACAGATTCTTCCTCCGGCAGGTACCGTAGGTGGGAGGGAGAAGGAGAGGGGGGAGGAGATAGAGAGAGAGGCAGGGAGAGAGGCAGGGAGAGAGGAGAGTGGGGAGACAGGAGAGGGAGAGGGGGAAGAAGCAAAGGCAGGGTGAAGGTGTCTAGCCGTGTCCGACTGGATTTGGCTGTTTTGCGGGCTGGAACTACCTGTCTGAAATAGAAAGTTCCATCGCCTTGACGAGTGCACTGTGACTCACTCGCTTCCGCTTCGGCTCCCTCCGCCCCGCTCTTCGCTGGCTGCTTGCTCAGGGCTGTTACGAATACACCACAGCACTCGGCTTCTTCCCTCTCTTCCTCTTCTTCGTCTCCTTCTTCTCCTCCTCCTTCTCCCTCTTCTTCTTTTTCTCCTTTTCCCCTCCTCTTATTTTTTATATATTTGTTTTTGGTCCTGAGGCGATCCTGTTACAGCCTAACGTTAAAATCCAATAACTGATTTAGTCATTTACTTTCTTCTTCTTCCTTTTCTTCTTCTTTTTATCTTCTTTTCTTTTTTCTTTCCTTTTTTTCTTTTTCTTTTTCTTTCTTTTTCTTATTTTTTTCTTCTCCCCCCCCCCCCCCCACCCCACTTCTTTTCCTTCTTTATTTTCAGTGGTGGAGGGGGAGGGGGGGACACAATTGCAACATGATAAAGCATAGCAGACCACAAGTGCAGACAATGCTTTTCGTTTACCAATTACTCTGTTCGCCCGCTTCAGAACTGATGCATACATGTACACGCAGTGGACCCTGCCTTTTGCCTAATATTGCAACCTTTGTAGACAAAACACTGAAACAGATCGTATGCCTGCATGCACCTCCCTGCCAGCCCTTCGCGGAGATCGCCGAAAATCTGGTATCTTTTTCTTGAGGAAAGCAAGCAGCCGCAAGTGTAGTGCTGCCCAGTCCCTGACTCCATTATCTGCACACCATAACATGCTAGTTTATCCAAGGAACTGCTCTACATTTCTCTTTCTTCAATCAGGTAAACTCTTACTGTGCCATAATCGCTCACAATTCTTTTTTATATACCTATCGGAATCTTGGTAGGCCTACTTTTTCGGTTCGAAAGGTTACGCCAAGGAGGATATAGCCGAATATACTTACGGTTGACGTATGGTCGAATTTCCGCGGAGTGCGTCGTTGCAGCTCTGCTGCAGATGCAGCTGTTTTTGAAAGGTTTTTATCTCCACCTCTGCTTCCACCACCTGAGTTCAAAGTCATCTCTGGAGAAAGGCAGATGGTATGCGGATCGGGACGTAGACTAAACGAATACACAAAGGGGTTGTATTTCAGAGGGTGGGCTTGTGATTTCTCTCTCTCTCTCTCTCTCTCTCTCTCTCTTCTCTCTCTCCCTTCTTCATCTCTCTCTCTCTCTCTCTCTCTCTCTCTCTCTCCCCCCCCCCCCGCACGAACGCACGTACGCACGACCACACACCACCACACACACACACACAACACACACACACACACACACACACACACACACACACACACACACACACACACACACACACACACACACACACTCACATATGCACACGCAAATAGCCCCTAGCTAGCAAACGTGTCAGTGGCAGTTTTCCTCATTCTCTTCGTGCCTTTTTGTCAAATTCCTGTATTCAGATTTCACCGCATGTCCAAGCTGTAAGATTTCCTTCAATAATCGAAGCTCCCCACGCTCGTGGCACCACCACGTCTGGTTTTACTGTGACGTCTGTGTCTATTTCTAAACGCTCAGTAAAAGCAAACAAGCAACCAACCAGCCAATAACCACGCAACGCTGTTTAGCCAAACCAATCAAAAACTGGAATCAGCCCTCGAAGAAGCCTCGGTTTCGACACTGCGTATTTAGTCAATGAGATCTACGCGGAGGAGGAGGGAGAAGGGGGGTAGTGTAGATATTGATACGCACAAAAGAAATTCGTGGCCGGAAGTGGCGGATAAGGTTCACCAAGTCTGCTCCCTGTTGGTGAGATCCCAGACCAGATTAGGCTCTGTGCGTTTAGCCTGTGTACTGTCAACGGTTTAGAGCGAAGGTTTTGATTTATAGACAATCATAATCAGCAAGCACCTTGACAGGCCTGGAATGTACGTAACTACCGGAAGACGAGCAGCCACCGAACAGCTAGAGATCATCAACTGATCATTTTATATAATCGTAGGTTAAAAACCAGCAACCGCGGAGCAGCGGTTAGACCCGCGTGGGTCGGTTGTTTAGCACCTGCGTGCGGGCAGGTGATGAAACGTGTTGATAAACAGCATGTGCACTTACTCTGATCTGTTTATCAAATTCAAACTTCCGTTGGTCAGGTTCAACTGATTGAGGTCCAGATAATGGCAAAGGTTGAACTTTGGTCTGGTTCAACTGAATGAGGTCAAGTCAGTATGGATAGAGTAGTAAGAGTTCAACTGAATCAGATACACAGAAGATTATACAAAAATAATTATAGGAAAGAAAGCTTTTTATTATTTTAATAGAATGGTTATTTCTACTTAGATTTTGTCTTCCTGCCATTCACACCGGGTCATCTCAAGACGACCAATAGAGCGGAAAAGTAATTTATAATTCATGTACTCACCGATGATTTTTTTTTTTTTTTTTTTTTTTTTAACAGACAGGGAACAGGACATAGGACAATTTATACATTAATGTCTACAAATACGACTACATAACGACAGGACGTTAAAATCCAGTAACTAACCATGGCTACATCACAGTGAAGAGAGGGGGGCGGGGGGGGGGGGGGGGGAGGGGAGGGGAGAAGAAAGAAGAGAGAAAAAAGGACAGGCAATCAATCATAAGGAGAGATGATATGGGACAAAGCAAACCAAAGTGCCAATTTTCTGCATAATATTATGGGCCACTTGATTCAGGCACGTGCCCATCATTGTAGTAAAGATTGAAGTTGTGTTAAAGCAGGCGTTGGGGGGGGGGGGGGGGGTTACGTCTACTCACTGAGGTACAAATAGCAGTACAGTGGGGGTGTTTTTTTGTGGGGGGGGGGGGGTTGTTTTGTGTGTGTGTGTGTGTGTGTGTGTGTGTGTGTGTGTGTCTGTGTGTCTGTGTGTGTCTGTGTGTGTGTGTCTGTGCCTGTGTGTCTGTGTGTGAGTGGGTGGGTGGTTGGGTGGGTGTGGGTGGGGGGAGGAGCTGATCAGTGAATCCCATGTGTAATAGTGTACTAAAGACTTAGGGTTGCGCTGAAGGGGGCTGATGTAGGGGAGTTGGGGGGGGTGGGGGTGTCTAGCTGACTGAGGCACAAATAGCACTACAGGGTGTGGTGAGAGGGAGGAAAGGGGAGGGGGACAACTGATTGAAGCCCATGTGCTACACTGTCGTAAAGACTGAAGGTTGAGGTGAAGGTACGTCTTACTGACTGAGGCACAAACAGCAGCACAGGACGGGGGGAAGGGGGCGTGATGAGGCAGCTGCATGAGTTCCTTGCCATGTAGTAAGGATTGAAGAGGGTACGTCTTATTACTGAGGGACAAATAGCAGGGGGCAATTGACTGAGTGCCATGTGATATATTGCAGTAAAGATTGAAAGGGGGGTACGTGTTACTTGCAGAAGCACAAACAGCAGCACAGGATATGGGACGGGTGCTATAGAGACTGACTGAGTGCCATGTGATATATTGTAGTAAAAACTGAATGCTGGGTAAAAGGGGGAAGTCCGTACGTCTTACAGACTGAAGTACAAACAGGGTACAGGTACAGGGTTTGGGGAAAAGGGGGTTTAGTTGACGGCAGCCCATTCAGTATACTGTGGTAAAGGCTGAACGTTGAGGGAAGGGGGGAGGAGGGGGGGGGGGAGAAGGTTCAATTGATTGAGGCCCAGATAGTACAGTGCAGCAAAGGTGGAAAGTGTGAGTGAAGCGGTGTAGGAGGTTATGCTGGTGCTGATGAGGTTTCTACACGCGCAGCTTGTCCCTTTCTTGCACTTGATTCTACACGATAAATCCCAGAGTGCATGTATTTGTAATAGATCACGTGAATGCATTATCACGAAGGCTGTACGGTGGCCAGTGGGTACGAGTTGAAGATATTGTGTCTCCATTAGAATACCGTTTTAGGGAGCATTGTTCTTCTCTGAAACACTCACACACACACACACACACTCTCTCTCTCTCTCTCTCTCTCTCTCTCTCTCTCTCTCTCTCTCTCTCTCTCTCTCTCTCTCTCTCTCTCTCTCTCTCTCTCACCCTCAGCAACATGCATGATCGATGAAAAAAACTCTCGGCAGGTCCTCTTAGGGCGAAGTTCCGATAAATAAAACAAATCGGCTCCTCTTCCCCGGAATGCATCATCGATGGATAGCGTGACTCAGCATTGGATCCACGGTGTTGATCGGAGTGTCACCTCGACCTGTCAAATGGTTCCAGACTTCAGGGGTCGTGTTTTCGACCTCTCTTGTCTCGGGAGAACCAAAAGAAGGATTCTCTTGTCATTTGAGAATCATAGTGTTGTCCGTTATCTCTGATGTCTAATTGGATTCATTCCTTTGTTGCATATACCAAAGGCTGCGGAGAATCATAAGAAGAAGAAGAAGAGAGGAAATATTTGTAAAGTGCGCTGTGCAGAACTGGGATATGAAAAACACCCACGTTGGGATACCACAAGCAAAAAACGACAATAATAATGATGACTACAGGCAATTCAAATTACAAGAAGCTAAACAGTAAGAGCTACCTTACACACACACACGCACACGCACACGCACACACACACACACACACACACGGCGGCGCGCGCGCGCACACACCTACTCTCTCTCTCTCTCTCTCTCTCTCTCTCTCTCTCTCTCTCTCTCTCTCTCTCTCTCTCTCTCTCTCTCTCTCTCTCTCTCTCTCGATCCCAAGGCTATAATATAACACCGTTGCCCAGTCGATCGCCATCCTTGCTTCAGCACTCACTACCTGCACTTTATACGACACTGGCTCTGATGCTCTGACACGGAGAGCGAGAGAGAGAGAGAGGCAACTTCCGATGGGTTTTACTCTTGCGGAGCCTCGACTTCCGGTCCATAATTGACCACCTGATTAATTGTGTCGTCTGCTTCAGCAGACGACTGGCTACCTAGTTCTTTGATCTTTTTCTTGATGATCGAGACTGCCTCCATTCCGCGGCAGTAAAGTCTGCCACAGGTGAGATAGAGAGAGAGGAGGAGGGTGGCGGGAGGGGGGGGGGGAGTAGAAGTGCGCGAGTTTCTTCAGTTGTGGAGGTGCTAAACTCGCTAGCGCCAAGTGTTTTTCATCTCTTCCTATTTGAGCTCAGTCCGCTTTGAGCGGAAATAGCCGCCGGAGTGCTTGCTGTAGTGTCTTTCGTGTTGCTGAAGTTGTTGGGAGAAAAGCAGATAAATCAATAAATATAAAAATCAAGTATTTGAATCGTCCGCTTGTTTTCATTCACCTGGTAATAGCGTTTTCCGACTAGAGTGGAAATTATAGCGCTTTGAGCCTCGTGCATGTATATATAGAGGGATTCGGAACATTAAAAATACATTTTATTATTACTATTATTTCAACGTCCCGTCAATTGCACAGGGTACCTCGGGACGACCTGTGCTACAAACATCCAAAATGATGATGTTGATCGATGAAGTTAACCCCTTCACTACCATGATGTCACATAAAAACGACTTATTGAAGTCCGAAATTTGAAACCCTTAAGCCTTTTTTCTTTTTCTTTTTTCTTCTTCTTCTTCTTCTTCTTCTTTGCACTGGCATGTGAAAGAATCTTCATCAAAACGCATAGCATTGAAGGTAGATGTACGTGTTATAGGACCGGAAAATTACTGTTTGCAGGCTCTTCCGTGCATCGAAGCCCGGAAATTTTACAGGCTGGGGCAGTGAAGGGGTTAAAGATTGTGGTCAAAATGGCGATGACCATAACCGTAGTCGAAACTCTTTATCATACTGGCAGATGTCGATCATGATGATTTTCATCATTATCGTCATCCTGCTCTCATCATCGTCGTTTTCACTTTCTAGCTGGTAATAATGGGGTAAATAGCTGATGGTAGTAATCATAAAAATAATACATACATTTTGTAATAGCGCTATTCCACGCTGAGCGAGCTCAATGTGCTTAGTTACGTACATGTACGTAAGTTAATTTACTAATAATTTACAGTTAATTTACTAATATATACACACGCAGTTACATAGCATAATAATACAAGTTACATACTTAATACCTTGCAGTAATATAGAACAGATACGTATAAAACAGCGAACAAAATAACTATGATAAAACACACACACACACACACACACACACACACACACACACACACACACACACACACAACACACACACACACACACACACACAGAGGCACGCGTGCGCGCGCGCACACACACACGCGCATCTCTCTCTCTCTCTCTCTCTCTCTCTCTCTCTCTCTCTCTCTCTCTCTCTCTCTCTCTCTCTCTCTCTCTCTCTCTCTCTCTCTCTCTCTCTCTCTCTCTCTCTCTCTCTCACACACACACACACACACACACATACACTCCTTACTCCTATCTCTCCGGCTCCCCGCACTACTCTCTCTTCCTTCCATCTCTCCCCCTCCCTCCTCCTCTCTGAATATGACTGAAAAGACCACTCGTTATATTGTGGTCACGAGTTGCTGTCTTTAAAACTGAAAACAAAACAACTCGACCTTCAGTGCTATGTAGCTTTGTTGTCATTGTTATTGTTGTCAATGTTGTTTTCATTTGCAAATCATTGTTTCGTGTGTATTTTGTTATTGTTTTTGTTGTTTCACAGCTGTTTTCGTTATATAGATTTTTTTGTTTTTGTTTTGTTTTTTTAATCGTAACTGGAGGTATTGAACTTTGTGATACAAATCTCAAATGTAACAGAGAAACCTTTGAACACACCGAGAAGTAAAAACATTCTCTTGTGCAGCTGAAAGCGTGCTCGCTCTAGAGTGTTTTGTCTAGCTCGCCCTCTTATATACAACAGGGGCACCATCTTGTTACAGGCTCCAGGTTAATAGAACTGGGGGTGATCAGCGGGTGAGCTTTTTCTTTTTATTGATGCATTTCCAGCTCGCAGCACGGGCCCTAGGTTTTTCGGGTAGTCATGTTTGCACAACACAGGTGGAATGCGATAACGTGATTTTACAGACATCAAAACTTGTGCGTACTTAGCAGATATGCTGCCGCGGCGTATACGGTTAGAAAGGCGGATGATACAGACTACAGAGTTAAAGGAATATCTTTGGCTACCTCCCTGTTGCTTGTTTACGCTTCTGCGGAGGCAATTCTTTCATGTTGACAACGGGGAACGGGTGGGGGAAACTACTTGTTTATGTCTTCGTTTGTTTTTGTGTTTCAAATTTCAACTTTTTATCCTTTTTTTATATATAGAAGAAGAAAGAAAAAGGAAAAGAGAGAAAAAAAGAGAAGAGCTTTGTCCTTTACGCCCTACATGAATTTCGAAAAGAACAGTGTTGTGCGCCGATTTTAACTTTCCCATGTTTCTATCTTAACTCAGTGTAGGTGATGAGATGGCTCCTGTTTTAAATTGCCCACGACATTTCAGTTGGTGCTCCTGAAAGCTTTCTAATTAAAGCATCGCTTTCCTTTAAACTTCAGAATGCTTCACTAAAGTCGATTTCCAGCAAGATCATAATGACGTCCCTTTGGCAAAGGAAAGCATTTTGCCAGTGACATCACAGAATACTTCACTAGAGTCGGATTTCCAGCAAAGGGTCATACTGACGTCCCGTTAGCAAAGGAAAGCATTTTGCCAGTGACATCACATGCTTCACTAGAGTCGGATTTCCAGCAAAGGGTCATAAGGACGTCCCGCTGGCAAAGTAACCAAAAACAAAACCCAGGCCAGCCAAACTTAAAGAATAAGTAAACATGGTGCTTAACGTCCACAGAAACCGTACGGCTTATTAGGGACGGGGAAAAGGGGGGGAGGGGGTATGGAGGTGGGGGAGAGGGAGATTATATACCTATCGCTACACTGTCACCACCAGAATGACTCCTGCATTAAGATGGGCAGAGATGAGAGCTATTTTAATATTTCAGTAGGAAGTGATGCACAAAGTCAAAAGACAGTGTCCACAAACCACAACCTTTTTGAAGAAAAAGAGAGCCGAAGCGGTAGCGAACCGAGGTCCTTCCGCTTACCAGCCTAACGTCTTACCACTAGGCCAAACCGGCTCACACAAACTTAAAGAATGGACACGAGCACAGATAAATACCTCTTTGAAGCCACTGACGTCATGTAGAATCCTTGCAAGACTCTTCTCTTTGACGTCAGTCACCTGCAAAAGATATGTGACGTCAGCACGTCCAAATCCTCCCTGGCCTTCTTGAATTCTTCACTCTTCGGGTTTATCTCCCTTAGAGAATACGCTCTAAACAGGAAATGAGCAGAAACCAGAGACTGAAAAGTATGGAATGGCGAAAGCAAGAAAAGTTAGTGACATTGCATGAGTCAGGGACAAAACATGCAAAGACACACACACACACACACACACACACACACACACACACACACACACACACACACACACACACACACACACACACACACACACACACACACACACACACACACACAACAATTAAAACCAGACAACGTAAAACAAGGGCGCATTTTCGGGGCAGGTTTTGTGTGTGTGTGTGTGTGTGTGTGTGTGTGTGTGTGTGTGTGTGTGTGTGTGTGTGTGTGTGTGTGTGTGTGTGTGTGGTTTCAAGCAACGAGCACACATACAATATGCAAATACCAACGATAAGAGGAAATAACTTATATCTACTGATTTGTCAGCTGTTGATCAAGATGTTTTCGAAGGGCAACAACTTGATTACTAACGTGCCGACAAATGAGCATACTTCTGTATTCAGCTCAAAAAACCACCAGTGTGTGAGTCAGTGGGGCACTCCTAGCTACTGTATACTATCAGCCTGCCACTTCTTTCGTCTCTGCCAACGTTATACTTATAGCATAGCTATAGCCCTAGCTCACCTTCGTTCGACCGTTCGACTTGTTTAACCCCTATTTGTCTCTGGAGAGGTACTGGCGAGGGACCGAGATCCCAGGAGATGGAGCGGGGGGTGTGGGGGTGGGGGAACTGTAGCCTACATCACGCTACACTGTCCCAACAACAGAATCGAAGTGGGGAATCGAAACGACGAGGTCCGCTTAGCTGCAGCCTAACTCTTTGCCGCTGGGCCAAACCGGCTCACGCAGCTTCCCATCCTTTTGGGCTCCGACGGGAGAACAACAGCTTTGCCTCCCACAAGTCAGCCAGTATAAGACACCGACTAAAAACGAATCGCTAGCTGTCAGTTTTCCAGGCTATGATCGTAACAAACTGTGACAGAGACGGAAGGACGGTGAGACTTAGTCGCCACCTGCTTGGAGCCGGGAATAATTAAAGGTTAACCAGATGTCAGAGCCTCTCGATCTGTCTGTTCGATCAGTACTCCCCTCTCTCTTTCTCTGTCTGTCTGTCTGTCTGTCTATCTGTCTGTCTGTCTGTCTGTCTGTCTGTCTGTCTCTCTGTCTCTGTCTCTGTCTCTGTCTCTCTCTCTCTCTCTCTCTCTCTCTCTCTCTCTCTCTCTCTCTCTCTCTCTCTCTCTCTCTCTCTCTCTCTCTCTCTCTCTCTCTCTCTCTCACGCACGCAAGTACGCAAGCACACACACTTACGATATGTGTTTGTAGTATAGTCGTGCTTATTTGTGCTTGTAGTATAGCAAGGACTGGCTGTAAAATAGGTCCAAATGGCCCTAACCCCAGGTACGCTACTATCCTTGACTATTAAAGTTTTCAAGTTCGAGTTCTCTCTCTCTCTCTCTCTCTCTCTCTCTCTCTCTCTCTCTCTCTCTCTCTCTCTCTCTCTCTGAATGCTGTCCCAGCATTCACAATAACAGCAGAGAAACACACACGAACATTGTATTGGGAGTGAGCATTTAAATCAGCCAGTTCCTGACAAATGACCAAAGACGTCCCGTCCGGTACGACATAAAACCTTCGCTCTGGACATGAATAATGATTTGTCCTTGCTGTCATAAAGAGGTCGCCACCGAGCACGCCTTTTTCACCCGTCAGTACTATGCCAAAGTGACTTATAATACTTTCTTCTTTTTTTTTTAATCATTGACATTGACAGAGAGCGAGAGAGAGAGGGAGATGCATTTCTTCTCCGAAAACTGTCATTTGTTTGTTTGTTTGCTTGTTTGTTTTGTTTTTTGTTTTGTTTTTGTTGTTTTAAGTGTTAATCTTTTCCTTTCCGAATGCTTTGTGTATGTACTGTGAATATGGAACGTTGTTTTTGTTTGTTTGTTTGTTTGTTTTTGGTTTTGTTTGTTTGTTACTTCGTTGATTGTTTGTTCGTTTATGTGTGTGTGTGTGTGTGTGTGTGTGTGTGTGTGTGTGTGTGTGTGTGTGTGTGTGTGTGTGTGTGTGTGCGCACGAATGTCTGTGTGTGTTTGCGCGCGCGCGCGCGCCGCTGTGTGTGTGTGTGTGTGTGTGTGTGTGTGGTGTTGTGTGTGTGGAATGTCGTGTGTGTTTGCGCCGCGCGCGCGGGTGTGTTGGTGTGTGTGTGTGTGTGTGTGTGTGTGTGTGTGTGTGTGTGTGTGTGTGTGTGTGTGTGTGTGATGTCTGTGTGTGTGTGTGTTTTGTGTGTGTGTGTGGTGTTTGTTGTGTGTGCGAATGTGTGTGTTTATGCGGGCGAATGGTGTGTGTGTGTGTGTGTGTGCGTGGGTGTCTGTGTGTGTGTGTGTGTGTGTGTGTGTGTGTGTGTGTGTGTGTGTGTGTGTGTGTGTGTGTGTGTTGTCCTAGAACGTGCATCGCGCTTCTTTCAGAAACAGCAACCAAAGACAGTGTAGCTGATAACATCGTGTTAATTAAGTGGGCACACGTACATCACTCCAAAAAGCTCTGCAAGACATTGTAATCGGTCAAAGCTGTGATGGAATATCAGTGGCTTACGAAAATATCGTGTCAAGTTCCTGTGATGTGATGTGGAAGAGCAAAGCAACTGTCTGAATGAACGAAATGGAGCGTCAGAGAGACAGACTGATCTGTTCATTCTTTCCGGCCTACTCTCAGGACGCAATTCTTTCATTAAAGCTCGAAATTCTCTCTCTCTCTCTCTCTCTCTCTCTCTCTCTCTCTCTCTCTCTCTCTCTCTCTCTCTCTCTCTCTCTCTCTCTCTTCTCTCTCTCTCTTTGTCTGTCTGTCTGTCTCTGTCTGTCTGTCTGTCTCTGTCTGTCTGTCTGTCTGTCTGTCTGTCTGTCTGTCTGTCTGTCTCTCTCTCTCTCTCTCTCTCTCCTCTCTCTCTCTCTCTCTCTCTCTCTCTCTCTCTCTCTCTCTCTCTCTCTCTCTCTCTCTCTCTCCCAATGCTTTGAACAGACCTCCTTTCCGCAGGCATCACACCCACCGTTGGTTTTAAAAAAAAATCATACCAACAGACAATTACAGAATATCTTTGGGAGTGTCAAACAAGTAAACTTATATGAGACGCTTAAAATGACAAAAATATCATGTGATTGGTAGGCTAACACTATAACACTAGATTTTCTTTAGAGAGAGAGAGGCGGGGAGGGAAATGGAAAGCGGAAAGGAGAAAGAGAAGGAGTGTGGAGACGGAGAACAGGCATAGCGTTTTGGTTACGGTTCGGTCGCGACTCGATTTAAAACACCAGCCGTTCACAGTAACTTTGCAGTCGTAGCGCTCGATTCAGTCGTTGTAACGCATGGACTGTCCTCTAAAACCGACTGACGCTTCAGTGGCTTCACAGCGGCGTCTGGACCACTCAACGGTCCTGTTCCTTCTGGAGAAAGGAAGACGAAAGAACGACAGAGAAGGAAGAAGGGGAAAAAACGACAGAAGTACAACACGGTGGGACAGACTGGCTGGTGTTTAGATTGTGATCAGGAAGTCATTATGAGAGTGTTCAGTGGCAAATGTTCCGCTAACGAGTCTCTTGATCTGATCATTTCTACTGGATATTTAATACCTCCATCTCGATCCCTAGCAGTAAAGCACGACTTAGTTTATATGGCCCTACCATTCATTTCCCACCCACACGCACGCTCTAACTAACACATTTGACGCCAGCAGTGTGTTTCCACAAAGGAGAAGAGACAAACGACGGCGACGTAAAGACCAAGAAAAAAAAAGATAAAGGTCAGACTGACCGGTGAAAGAGGCGACCTCTTCACCCACCATTCTAACAATTTTACGAGCTCTTGAGCACAGTACTAATGTTTGTGTAAATATCCCAGATAGGGTCAGAAACAGACTTTCATCTCCGCGCTCAGGGGCTCCAACTGACATTATAGGCACAGAAGTAATTTGCTGACGACTTTTCGCCCACCTGAATGCGGCCGAAGTAATTTGGATCTGATGATGGAGCCAAGGGTCGTGACCGTCGGACTGTCTGCCCTGAACGTGATCCCTCTTCGCTTCTCTTCTCCCGCTCCCCCCCCCCCCCCCCCCCCCAACTACCCTAGCCACCCCCCACCCCACCCTCCCCCTCCTCCTCCTCCATCCTTCTTCTTCTTTCTGTCTCAGTGCTTGTGTGTTTCGGCGCTGACTGTTGTTATTCTGTTTTAATCGCTGTTAGGTTGGGAGCCGGTGTAGGTACTTGTTCAGATGGCCGCATTACCGTTCCTCGTGGCCTCTTTTGCTCCATTGGTTTTTATTTGGGGGTTACTTCTTTTCGTTGTTGAGGATTTTTCTCTTCAGTTTTATTTCTATCCCTCCTTTTTTTTCTTTTTCTTTTCTGGCGGTGGGTGGGATGGGTGGGCGGGGGGGGGGGGGGGGGGGGGGGGTCAGTGTTTGATCAGTTGGTTGGTCACGTGTTTTGGTTTTGGTTTGTTGTTGCTGCTGATTTTTTGTTGTTTGTTTCCTTGTTGTTGAGGATTTCTCTTTTCCTGTTTTCTTTTCTGTTTTCTTACCTTCTTTCTTTCCTTTTACCTTTCTTACCTTCTTTCTCTTTTTCCTTCTTTCCTCCTTGGTCCTGAGTGACCCAATGACCCGATTGAAGGGACGTGAAAATCCAAAAACCAACTCACTCCTTCTCAGTGGGTCAAGATCAAATAGGATCAAGTTTTAAAAACTCCTTTCGGTTCCAATGCTATGGTAGACAAAAGTGGTCTTTGAGACGAATGGGAATAGGTCAGGTCTGATTAATTTGTTGGCTTCGCTGCTACAAACAGTGGATTTGAGATCTTTTGGAAAGTTTTGGCTGGTTAGCGCGCGCGCGTGTGTGTGTGTGTGTGTGTGTGTGTGTGTGTGTGTGTGTGTGTGTGTGTGTGTGTGTGTGTGTGTGTGTGTGTGTGTGTGTGTGTGTGTGTGTGTGTGTGTGTGTGTGTGTGTGTGTGTGTGTGTGTGTGTGTGTGTGTGTGTGTGTATGTGTGACACACACACAATATTCGTTGCCTTTAAAAGCTTTCTTTTCCTCTTTATTTCCTTGATTGACGCCGAGTTGTCTCCGAAGAGGTACTGGGGAAAACTGAGATCCCAGGAGGTGGGGGAAGAGGGAGACTATAATTATAATTATGCCTGACGCCACATTATCATTACCGGAATGACTCCCGCATTACGAAGGGCAGATTTGAGAGCCCTTTTGATGTTTCATTCATTGTGAGGGCAAAGTCACAAAGATAATTGTTATTGTCCATAAATAAACCGGAACTTTTGAATTGAAGAGAAAGAAGAGCCGAGGAGGGAATCGAATCGAGGTCCTTCTGCTTACCAACCTGAAGCCTTACCGCTAGATCCAAACATATAAAAGGTTCAAAAGAACGCTATTTATTAGGGCAAAATACGACATGGGAATTTTCGCGGTAATCCCCTTTATCAAACTACAAAATGGCACTTAAACAAAAACAAATGATAAGAAAGGTCCTCCTGCTTACCAACCTGACGCCTTACCGCTAGGTCCAAACACATAAAAGCTTCAAAAGAACGCTATTTATTAAGGCAAAACACGACATGCGAATTTTCTGGGTAATCCCCTTTATCAAGCTACAAAAACGGCACTTAAACAACACTTAAACGGTGAAAAAACAGATAAAAGGTAACAAACAGGTAAAACAGGTAACACACAGGTAAAAATAACAACAGGTGAAGGCCTAGCCTTAGTTACCGCTAGGCCGAACCGGCTCACGCTTTGGGGAAGTTCAGATCGCCCTGTCTTTGTGGCCTAGCTCCACAACCCCAGCTGGAGTATACAGCCCAGCTACCTGATCCTGCTGCCGTATGCATATAATATATATAATTATTGGTATTGTTTGCCGACTGTTGTGTAAAGGAAAATTTCTATTAACTTTCCCAAGCCGGCCCGGGGAGCTTCTTCTATCTTTCCTCGATTTCCAACTGTCAGAAAATGACGGATCCTGCTTTCCTTGCGTCCTTGTGCTTGTTTTATGGTCTGTATGCATAAAGACAGGTAGATTTATGGATGTCAGCCGGCGAGCCTTTCACTTGGCAGCGGTAAAGCGTATTATTCATATCCAGCCTAAGTAAAAGAAGCAAAGTAAAAGAAAAAGTATCTGTATATGGATCTCTGTGGTTTTCACTGTTGCTGTGTTTTGTGTTGTTGTTGTTGTTGTTGTTGTTGTTGTGTGTGTGTGTGTGTGTGTGTGTGTGTGTGTGTGTGTGTGTGTGTGTGTGTGTGTGTGTGTGTGTGTGTGTGTGTGTGTGTGTGTGTGTTTGAAACACACACATACACAATATTCATTGCCTTCAAAAGCATTCTCTTCCTCTTTATTTCCTATTTTTAAATACGCGATCACAACACGCCCACTCTCTCTCTCTCTCTCTCTCTCTCTCTCTCTCTCTCTCTCTCTCTCTCCCTCTCCTCTCTCTCTCTCTCTCTCTCTCTCTCTCTCTCTCTCTCTCTCTCTCTCTCTCTCTCTCTCTCTCTCTCTCTCTCTCTCTCTCTCTGCCCCGCACATGACGTCTCAGTTAGGGATGTCTACTTGACGCAGGTGACCTTTGCGCGGACGAGAGTCACTGCTTACTACGTACTGCCTATTGGGTGACTCGTCCTTCCTTCCTGTTTCAGCAGCTGTTTCTCCATTGGAAGGCACTGTCTTCCGATCTGCGCATGCTTTAATTGTCAAAACGGACGGCAGCTTGTTTGATTTTGCCATGCAGAAAATGCACTCTTAACCCTCCCCCCCACCCAACCCCTCCAACTTCCCCGATAGCATCCGTATGTCTTCAGAACGATGTTTGTTGTCTTTTATGGCATTTCGTTCTTTTTATTGTCATTTTGTATTGAAAAAGATCGAATGGTTTGGGGGGGGGGGGGGGAAGCGGTTGCGTTCGCCCTAGAGACAAATAGACAGACAGACAAACAGAAGCCCATTGAGAAGACGCCAACAGAATTATTGATCCATGTGTTTGTTTGCGAAAGGGTCACCATTTCAGGCATAAGAATTATACTGCCAGGTTCCACATTCTCGACTCTCTCATAACATGCTGTTCTAACATGCTTTCTCCGCTCTGTCATAACATGCTGTTCTGACATGCTTTCTCCGCTGTCATGACAATCTGTTCTGACATGCTTTCTCCGCTGTCATAACAATCTGTTCTGACATGCTTTCTCCGCTGTCATAACATATATGCTGTTCTAACATGCTTTCTCCGCTGTCATAACATATATGCTGTTCTAACATGCTTTCTCCGCTGTCATAACATATATGCTGTTCTAACATGCTTTCTCCTCTCTGTCATAACATGCTGTTCTGACATGCTTTCTCCGCTGTCATAACATATATGCTGTTCTAACATGCTTTCTCCTCTCTGACATAACATGCTGTTCTGACATGTTTTCTCCGCTGTCATAACATGCTGTTCTAACATGCTTTCTCCGCTCTGTCATAACATGCTGTTCTGACATGCTTTCTCCGCTGTCATGACAATCTGTTCTGACATGCTTTCTCCGCTGTCATAACAATCTGTTCTGACATGCTTTCTCCGCTGTCATAACATATATGCTGTTCTAACATGCTTTCTCCGCTGTCATAACATATATGCTGTTCTAACATGCTTTCTCCGCTGTCATAACATATATGCTGTTCTAACATGCTTTCTCCTCTGTCATAACATATATGCTGTTCTAACATGCTTTCTCCTCTCTGACATAACATGCTGTTCTGACATGCTTTCTCCGCTGTCATAACATATATGCTGTTCTAACATGCTTTCTCCTCTCTGACATAACATGCTGTTCTGACATGTTTTCTCCGCTGTCATAACATGCTGTTCGAACATGATTTCTCGATCGTCACTCATACGCAATCATGGCTGGACGATGTTGCGTGTTTCGTGAACGTTCTTTTGATGTCTTTGAATTCTCATATTCATAACAACAACAAAACATTAATATGGATTTGTTCAACGCAACATCAGAGGAATACTGGAATCCGGAAAATTACGGTAAGTGGTTGCTTTTGTCACGTATATCCGATAGTTTTCCTGTCCTACGCACAAGCCTCTGTCTCGTATGGCCTACCTTGGTGTCTGCTTTGTACAATATATCGTTTGCATTGAATCTAATGTAACTTCCAACTCCTGATGCGGTCTTTGTTTTCTGCTCGCTTCCAAGGAGTGCACTGACATTCAAAAGTTACGTGGCATATCTTTAACCATGAGAACGGTTTTCGCTAAATAGCACAATATATTTATTGGTGTCACGTGCCTTTTGACCATCAGTGCAATATATATTCTCCACTGAATATCACTGCGTTCTTTACACTTGTTTATATTTAAACCTGGCTGTATTCACTAAATGCTTTCTGTCTGCTTCCTGTGTACACCAAGCACCACGTCAGAAATGATGTCCGAACACACTGCTGTAGGAGAGAAAAGTTGCAACACAAATGTGCATCAGTACCTCAATGAACCACAATTAGTATACTTTGCCAGTCTGCCTTTTTAGTGTTCTGTCTTGCTCGTTCATTGTCTGTAGTCTGTATTATATGTGTACTGTGTTCTTTCGCTGTGTCTGTGTGTTTGTACCAACTATATTTGGGAGCACATTGTTGTACGCTGATATGCCACCAGCGTTTGCTTTTCAGTCTTCCTGCTTCATCGTCGTCGTCTTCCTGCAATCGGTTTGGTGTTTTACACAAGTCTTTCCCAGTCTCTCCCACTGTTCAGTGTTTCAGGCGTTCAGTTTTGCTCTCTCTCTCTCTCTCTCTCTCTCTCTGGCATTGTTTTTGTTTTTTGCCGAGCCAACAATTGGCCGCCTCTCCGCCTTCTTCCGGCCCCGTCCAGACTGTGCGACTGCAATCTCCCATAACATCCTGACTCCCTCCGCCTTCCTTGTTGTCCCTCTGTGGCTTTGATCTTTCCATTGCTGCGTATCTGTGTGTAAGGGTCGTGCTGTTAAAAGCGAGATACTCAGTCCAGCAGTAGCAGGGTCTGGGGGCTGGGAGGGCCTTTTTGCCTACGTGGGGTTGTTTTTGTAGTAAGATGAAGCGGGAGAAAGATTTTGAACAATCCTGCGTGTTTGTTTTTCTCTTTCTCTTTGAGTATGATCTGTTTGTTTTTAGGCTGGTGTGGTGGTGGTGGTGGTGGTGGTGGTGATGGTGGTGGTGGTTTTATATGTTATATGTATTTAGTTGCAATTGTCAGTCACTGGAGTTTCGTTCAAAGAAGGAGAGACAGACAGATAGACAGGCAGGCAATCAGGCAGGCAGACAGACCGACAGACAGACAGACAGACAGACAGACAGACAGAGACAGAAAGACAGAGACAGAGAGACAGAGACAGAGATTCACACTAATTAGGGGTATTTATCATCAAGTTAATTTTCACCTGTAAGCACAAACATAATTATTGGAAATAAAATAGCAGTATGTTGTAACTATTCTACCCGATTTCCTTGATCCTCCGCCACCTGCCCACTTTCGAGTTCGTCCTCTCCCTTTTCCATATACTATGAGTAGGCAGTATTGTTAAGTGCACGCATGTTTCTGTGCAGAAACCTGTAAGAACAAACGTATAGCTAATAAAATAGCAGCATGCTGTAATTTTTCTACCCACTCCCCTCCACTCACCCCACCCCACCCCACCCCCCACCCCACACACCCCACACCCCTCCTCAACCACTTTCGATTTTGTCCTCTAGCTCCGCCACGTAGCAGCTAGCATTGTTAAGCAGCTAGCATGCTAGTTTCTCTGCAGGCGCCGCGCGGCCTTGCCTCCGCCAACAGACGTCCACAACCATCACATTATCTTTTCGCTGTGGCGATTGAAAGTCTTCACCTTCAGACCTGCAACTGTCAGCGTCCCTCATAGCCTGCGCCGCTTGCAGGATCGTGTCTCTGCATGTTTATTTGGATTCCCCTCCTCTCCATCCTTTCAACCTCACGGGCGCGGTGACCAGCCAGATCCGCGTGGCGGCTATTTGTCTTATTAGGGGAGACCAGGCCTATTTGGCCGCCGGCCAGTTATCGTTTTGGTAACGATGGTGGCCGTGAAAAACGGGGAACACTGTTCGTCTTCCTCACCCAACGTGTCCTGTAGCGTCGTACGGCTCTTAATTACGCCCGTGGAAAAGCACAAACTCGAAAATGTCAAGTATTTTGATGTAAACAAAAAAATCAGATGACTGCTAGCGTTTTAAAACAAGCTCAAAACACATAAACTGTTAAAAACAAAACAAACAAAAAACGCTGCTTTTAATACGACAATACAAAACATGTGCGAAGTTTCGGTGTAAGCCCTTTTTCAAGGCGACAACACAACAGTTACACAACACCGTTTAATTTATCACCGTTTGACTGTT
>JABMCL010003561.1:300000-305000 GCA_018857735.1 Alviniconcha marisindica
AGCAAGGACTAGTTGTTAAACAAGTTTTTGACTGAACCTAAACTACAATCCTTGTAAAATAAAGTTTTCGAGCTCTCTCTCTCTCTCTCTCTCTCTCTCTCTCTCTCTCTCTCTCTCTCTCTCTCTCTCTCTCTCTCTCTCTCTCTCTCTCTCTCTCAACACAAAAACCAAAACAACATGGTGTTGTCTTGCCATAGCGTGCACAAACATTAATTGCTCGCATCGATTAAACGCCACCTTCTCAAAGCGATTCATCTTAGACAAGGGAACCTTTGCTGTAAGGTTAAGTGGAATGCTGGCATGCTGTGATATCAGCCTTGGCTGTTGATTCTATCCTCCCTATGCTGCTCAAGCGGAAAATGAAACTGTTGACATTTCACTCGGTTGGTAGTTGAGGGGATGAGGTAACAAAACACTGAGTATCCGAACTTAATTCAGACAAGATCTCCCCTAGTGGGGATGGGGAATGGTGGGTGGGGGGTGGGGGGTGGGGGGGGTAGATGGGGAGGGAGTGGAGTGTGTGGGGTGGGGGGGGGGGTCGTATTTTGGGCGGGGAAAGGCAAATTAAAATGCAACAACAAGAAGATGCTGACAAGTGATTGAGACTTAATGATTACGTTTGAAGGAGATTAGGTGACAGACGTCAGAGTGAAGGGTGAAAGACGTCATCATAGGGAATAGGGTAACAGCTAGGCCTTGCCGTCAGACTGAAGGGGATAGGGTATCTGGCCTTGCCAGACTGAAGGGGATAGGGTAACAGGCATTGTCAGACTCAAGGGGATAGGGTAACAGGCATTGTCAGACTCAAGGGGATAGGGTAACCTGCCTTGTCAGACTGATGGGGATGGGGTAACAGACCTTGTTAGTGAATGGGATAGGATAGCAGGCTTTGTCAGACTGAAGAGGATGAGGTAACAGGCCATATTAGTGAACGGTAACATGCCCTGTTAGTGAATTGGATACGGTAACAGGCCTTGTCAGTGAATGGGATAGGGTAACAGACTTTGTCAGACTGAAGGGAACAGGGTAACAGTCGTCAGTGAATAGGATATGGTAAGAGGCCTTGTCACACTGAAGGGGATAGGGTAGCAGGCGTTGTCAGTGAATGGGGTACAGTAACAGGTTTTGTCGGACTGAATGGGATAGGGTAACAGGCGTTTGCGGTGAATCGGATAAGCTAACAGGCCTTGTCTGACTGAAGTGGATAGGGTAATAGGCGTTGTCAGTGAATGGGATAGGGTAGCGGGCCTTGTCGGACTGAAGGGGATAGATTAACAGCCGTTGTCAGAGTAAAGGGAGTAAGATAACAGACCTTGTCGGAGCGAAGGGGAAAAAAAGACTTTTTCAGGATTAAATGGATGATATGACACAGACCTTGTCAGGGTGAAGAAGAGAAGGTCACAGAGCTTTGTCAGGGTGAGGGGGTGAGGTCATAGAGCTTGTCAGGGTGAAGGGGGTGAGGTCACAGAGTTTTGTCAGGATAACAGGGTGAGGTCACAGACTTTATCAGCGTGTGATCACAGAACTAGTCAGGGCAAGGTCACAGACCTCGTCAGGGTGAAGGGGTGAGGTCACAGACCTGATCAAGTGAGGTCACAGATCTGTTCAGGGTGAGATCACAGACTTGTCAGAGGTAGGGGTGTGAGGTGGAGGAGCTTACACTGGAGAGCGTGAAGGGGTAAATCCGTAGGACGCAGAAAAGAAGGAAAACAAAGTGGAACAACTAACGAATGTTCTCCTCAGACGGAGACGGATAAAGGTGTACAGACTGCTGTTTACTCCGTATTGCTGATAAACGCGAAGAAAAATCAGCAATGTCCTAATAATTATCATTGTACAACAAAAAGCTTTGGGTAGATATCCAAAGACCGATTACGGTGAGGAAAATGTTAATTAATTACTTATCTGTACAGGGATTTCTATATCTACGGCTGGTTTATACACCGATTTATCAAAGCTGGGATTATTTCCAAGAAAACTGATACAGCCGCCATGGTATCATTTGTGTGTACTTTTTCACGTCCACGGTCGTTGTTCAGTCTATTCGTAGTAGGCGGTAACGCTGGCTCTTTTCCGGAGGTAACCCTGTTTACAACCATTCTAAAACGCCGTTATCATCCACTCGAGAAATAAAATAACCCCCTCCCTCTGGGATGTTAAGACAAGTCGTGAACCTGAACAGTTAGCTCCCTTTCGGTAACAGTTGCAGGCCCTTCCTAGCAAACAAAAATCTTCACTTTCAGATAAACGCTTGATTTGTCTAGACGTCTGACTGAAAGTGATACGTACGCCGTTGACAGAGTGCGGTGCACTTTGGCCGCGGAGGGGGCAAGCAGCTATGACCCATCGGTGATTCAGTACACGTGATTTTTTTCATTGATTTTTTTGCTGTGGCTTAACCCTTCCCCTGTTGTATGACGTATGACGTCATTGCAGTTATCCCCATTTTCTTATGTGGCGTCGTATAATATCCTGCTTGTGTTCCAGTGTCTTAAAATGAATGCTTCTGTTATGCTAAGACGTATTTGAGACCATTCTTATGAGGAACTAGAACCGGCAGTACAAATTCCGCGGTAGGAAAAGAGTTAATTCATTTAAGAAACCCGTGGAAGTCTCCATTCAGCCAGTTCTTTCCGGTGGTCTTTCTTGTCAAGAATTTCTCTTTATTACACTGTACAATGCTCTGTGTGATTGTCTGTGTTCTCTCTTTTTTTCTTCTCTCTTTTGTCGATTAACTTGGGTAACTACACACACACACACACACCACACACACACACACACACACACACACACACACACACACACACACGCACGCACACACACACGCACGCACGCACGCACGCACGCACGCACGCACGCACGCACGCCACACACACACACACGCACGCACACACACACACACACCACGCACGCAATAATTGTTTATGATGTCACGGATACGGACTGCTGGGCACACACGGTCATACTTTCGCCACTCTCAAACATCGATTTCTGACAAACAGGACGAAAATTCGACCGAAAACTCCTGTGCAATTTTTCCCCCCTTCGTTTTCTACCTTTTCTGTGAGCCTTCTTCAGTTAGGTTCTGCTTTAATAATTCCACTTGCGTCGGTTTGTTCATTTCTGCTTACGTGCGGCGAAGTGAGAAGCACTGGCACGCGATGAAAAGGAAAGGGAGAGAAACGGAGATAATGATGTTGAAATGAAACCCGACTGAGCGTTGACGAAATGAGTTTGTGAGTTTAATATAAACTGAATTGCAGTCTGCAGCGGAATTTCATTAAGTTGCAACAGATGGAAAGCCCCATGGCTTGGTACGTTGCCTGCATCTTCCTAGGGCGCCGTGCACAAAGCCAACGCATTCCGTAATCAATATGAATGAAGCAGCTTGAAGGTCAGGGCGCGGGATTATCTCCCCCTCATCTATTTTCAGCCCTCGTATAGTGGTTGCTTCCCTTCTGTGTTTCGCAGACGACAGTAAGAGCGATATGAACGGAATATCAAGCTGGCATTTCGTAGCTTCTTTCTATTCGTCGAGGTGAGAAGTGGTATCTTTACTCCTTCCTCGAGAACTTTTCGAATTTTTGTATTTTTTTCCGGGTATCAGCAGATTTATTTTTTTTTTTTTTTTTTTTTTTTAAACTTGATGCGTGGGTGGCTGAGTTTATGCCTTTGTTTCCAACACAGAAACGGTGTCCTTGATACCTGCTGGCTATTTACACAGAAGCTTTACTGTAACGTGCCTGGAATTAGAGGCGTTCGGAACCTCCAGTTCTCTGCGTAAAACGCTCACGGTCTTCCCTTTTAAAAAACAAAACAAAACACACACACACACAACACACTCTCTCTCTCTCTCTCTCTCTCTCTCTCTCTCTCTCTCTCTCTCTCTCTCTCTCTCTCTCTCTCTCCTCTCCTCACACACACACACACACACACACACACAACACACACACACACACACACACACACACACACACACCACACACCACACACACACACACACACACACACACACACACACACACACACACACACACACACACACACACACACACACACAAGTCAGAAGTGCTGCAAAGTAATCCACGCTAATTAGTCCCACTGTATTGTTTCGTGGGATTTGTTATTTGTTTGGGTTTGGGGGCTGATGTTGTTATTGGGTGTGTGTGTGTGTGTGTGTGTGTGTGTGTGTGTGTGTGTGTGTGTGTGTGTGTGTGTGTGTGTGTGTGTGTGTGTGTGTTTCATTTCTTTCACTACCGAGTGCTTGTTTGCTTTTCTTTGTATGTTTGCTTTTGTTGATAGTATTCGCGCGTTTAAGATATATATTCTCTTAACAAGATTTTGGACCGTACAATTAATATTATGATTATTATTGCCGTTTCTTTCTTTATTAAATCTCCTACGAAGTAGTCAGTGATATGTTTCTCGCTTATAATGACAACACAGAACAACTTTCAATGCTATTAGGCAAAACAACAAAAAAGCCTCTTTTGAACGGCTTAGAGGTATGGTCAACTGGTAGTTGTTTTGTGTTTATTTTTCAATATGTATTTGTGTAAGTGAATAGTATAATACTCTTTACTGACAGCATGAGGGAGAATAACGGCATCATTTTGCACGTGCAAGTAATAATTTGAATATATACTGAAAGAATATCCAGTGAACTCGTAGTCTGCTTAGGACCCCACTGTCCTTCCTTCCTTTGAATCACAAATTCTGTGGCCAAACAAAAAAGGCTGTTTTCGAGAATGGAAAGAGACCTCAGCAACACAAAACTAGACACAAACGTAAAAAAATCGATAATTCCTGTTGAGGAAACGTTCCTTTCTCCATTCCGTCTTTTACAAGAGCCGGCATTTTTAGTGTCACGGTAACCGAGCCTCGTCTTTGACTCACGCCTTTCGAATCCGATTTCTGGTTTTTACAGCCCCGTTCCCATCTTCCTTTGCGTTCTCTAATGGTTCAGACGCCAGGAAGTCGTGACGTTCCTGTCTCCCCCC
>JABMCL010003561.1:307500-332500 GCA_018857735.1 Alviniconcha marisindica
GGAAACAGGAATGGACAAATTACTGAACCTTGTCACACCGGGTTCTCCGCAAGCTGATCGAACCCGGTCCTGAGTGGTGAGTCACGATCGCTTAGTTCAAGTCGCCGTCGGCGCGGACGCAGAAGGTGTTGGAAATTGCGGGTTGGCGTGGAGATGAGGTTCGGCGCTTTGTTTATGGGCTGTGTCGGGCTCGAGAACAGGCCATTTGTTTCCATTCTTCTCCCTTTTTTTCATTTTTTTTCTCATTTTTCTTTTCTTTTCTTTTTTCTTCTTCTTCTTCTTCCTCCCTCCTCTCTGTCTCTGTCTCTCTCTCCCTCTCTCTCTCTCCCTCTCTCTCTCTCTCTCCCTCTCTCTCTCTCTCTCTCTCTCTCTCTCTCTGAATGGAGGGTCAAAACCTTGATTTCTTCTCATCCCGAACGTCTCTCTCTCTCTCTCTCTCTCTCTCTCACTCTGCTCTCTCTCTTCTCTCTCTCTCTCTCCTCGTCTCTGTCTCTGTCTCTGTCTTCTGTCTGTCTGTCTGTCTGTCTGTCTGTCTGTCTGTCTCTGTCTCTGTCTCTGTCTGTCTCTCTCTCTCTCTCTCTCTCTCTCTCTCTCTCTCTCTCTCTCTCTCTCTCTCTCTCTCTCTCTCTCTCTCTCTCTCTCTCAAATGTGACAGAATGTGACAATCCAAGTGCTAACTAAATCACTAATTCGTCCATATATATATATATAATATATATATATATATATATATATATATATATATATATATATATATATATATATATATTACCCACCTGTTGACAATACAAGGTCTAAGAACGAGTTCTCTTTCGATTTGCTGGCTTGTTTTTTGCCATGATGTGGAAGGTGTTCTTGTTGTTGTTTTAACGTGTGATTTAAACGACGTTTGTCCAGAGGTAACCAACCTTATTAGTTATATGTGGTTGACGGGACGCTGAACTCCAAGAACCAGCTAACTAGGAGTACTCGCTCTCGAAAGCATTGACCATAAGGATGGGTGACCGTTACCTGACAGGCTTTGCGCCCGCCCCGAGAGTTCTCCGGAGTCAAACTCTACAAAAGTGCAGGCTCTACAAAAGTCCTTCGGGTGAAAATACAGATCGAGGTCTCCCGTGTGTATACGACTGCAAAAGCTCACATTAAAGGTACGCACATTAACCCCTTCACTGCCCCAGCCTGTAAAATTTCCGGGCTGAAAGATGTACTGATGTGCCTGCAAATAGTATATTATCTGTTCTATATCACATTATGTACTTTCAAGGCTATATGTTTTGATGAAATTCCTTCCACATGAGTGTGTGAAAAGAAAAGAAAAAGGCTTAAGGGTTTATGATTTCTCACTTTTATTGGTCGTTTTCAAGTGACGTCATGGCAGTGAAGGGGTTAAAGATCAGTAGTCAGTGTTGGTGGATTATACGGAAACCTTAAATAACCCAGCAAGCACTATAGAGACGACATAGTCTTCAAAACATGAAGCTGGACACCACACGGAAAAATAAATAACGAGCCCTTGGTGTAGGAGCGCCTGAAAACGGACGACATGGGCCGTCAAAGTCTTCAAAACTTGAAGTTGGACACCACACGGAAGAATAACCAGCCCTTGGTGTAGGAGCGCCTGAAAACGGACGACTTGGGCCGTCAAAGTCTTCAAAACTTGAAGTTGGACACCACACGGAAGAATAACCAGCCCTTGGAGTAGGAGCGCCTGAAAACGGACGACTTGGGCCGTCATAGTCTTCAAAACTTGAAGTTGGACACCACACGGAAGAATAACCAGCCCTTGGAGTAGGAGCGCCTGAAAACGGACGACTTGGGCCGTCATAGTCTTCAAAACTTGAAGTTGGACACCACACGGAAGAATAACCAGCCCTTGGTGTAGGAGCGCCTGAAAACGGAAGACTTAATTGGGCCGAGGCTGGAGGACGTTGAGCTCCAATAAGAGTGTGAGAGGGGTCAGTCGTCCGGCGGGTGGGCATGTATACAGACAGCTAGGCGAGGAGACGCGGTAAAGAGGAACCCACACGCCTCCCAGGCTCCCCAACCTGCGTTGGGCGGTAGTGTTTTGGACATGGGGAGGGCGTCGGGTTTCGCCCGCGGAAACAAAAGGCCAGGGGGTTGATTGCTTCTGGGTCTGACAAAGAACACAGGCTGGGGGTGAGAGAGGAGACGATCAGGTCAGTTCAGAGCGGTTCGGTCCAGCTAGCTCTGTGGATGGTTTCCTCCGTCTCACTGGTGGTCCGTCCTCGTGGTGGGGGACTGTGGACGCAGAAACCTAAGCCCCATCTGCGGAGAATCCAGGTCTATCAATGTTTTGGTTTAAACAAGGATTTATTCCAGTACAGAAATAAAGATGCAATAAAAGCTTCATGAGCTCACCAACAAGCTTATGGCTTGTAACCGGCTGTCAATGTTTTAATCTTTTAAGTCTGCAGTCGGTCGGAATAATCGCTTTGCCGGAAATTTTGCCTTTGTAATTTTTCCTTCCTGTTTCATTCTCCTTTACTGTTTCACAATCCGGTTCAAACATCATGTGACGTGTTGTATGAACAGTAAATCAGAGCGGTATGAATCAGATTTGATGACTTGTGAAACACAAGTCATGCCCTGACATGCCCCTCGAGGTTAACTTGGCGTTACATGTCAAGTGACACACTGCTTCTTCAAACCCTCAAAAATGCAAGTTCTACGACGTTTGATTGTAATGCATCTCATTCTTGTCTCCGTTTATCAAACTCTACATTAATTCAGTCACCAGTACCAAGTTCCAGAAATATCTCGTTTCTTTGCTCTTTAGCATCAGTGTCTTCACACGTGTTCCTCCTTTTTCACTTATCGTTAGGCAGAGATACGAACGGGGTCAGTTTAACACACGTACTTGAATCAACCACCACTGAACTCTCCTGTCAGAAGGCGGCGCGGCAACAGACGGCCTTGACAGAAGCGGATTAACAGAAAGACTCCTGAGCTCTGATCCTGTTTCTTGACCCAGCGCACTTCGGTGTGTAAGTACATATTAACCTAAAATGAGCTCCCTTGGCCTACACAAATGCATGTAAAAATCACTCGTCCCATCACCCGATTTTAAACACGTGGAGTTCTGGGTCGCAAAACAATAGTGCAGCGAGATACGCCATTTGCAAGAAGACGTGTTTCTGTGAGGTTTGAAAGTGGGGGAAAGGGGGGGGGGGGACAGTTTTTCAGCAGCGCCACGTGAGCAATGAAGACCTGTTGAATCGGCCTCTAGGCTGCCGCTGATACAGCACGTGCAATCTGTCTGACGTCTTTGCTCCCATTCATCTCGGTGTGGTAAAAGTAACGTACGGAAGAAAGGCTACACGCCACAATGGAACCCCTCTTTCTTGTGACCGCCTTTTAAATCCAGGAACAGGGAGAGCTGGGTGGAGGCCTTTGGCGAGGGGTAGACGATCAGCCTTGAAATGACGCGAGAGGACGGTCATCGCCATTCAGGGCATCATTGCAACTGTTTCAAAAGAGACAACATTGGGTGTGTTCCGAGGGGCGGGTTGGAGCGCATAATTATGGGCTTTCCTTAACGCGTAGACTGCTGGACTGAACTGACGACGGGTTCGTTTTAATCTACAGGGAAAGTTCGAAGAGGCGACGGACCAGGTAATTACGTGGTCTTTACGTTTATTTCAAGGTGATGGTTCCGAATGGTCTTCCATTATCTGTCCCGCTGTATTGTGGTCAGAGATATTCATAGTAAGTAGGTTATACTCTCTTTGCTGTGATGCTTGATCGGCCGGCAAGACATGGACATATCGAGGGGGTGGGAGGGTTAAATCCTTAGATGACAGCTATGTAGCATCCAGTGACCTCTTTTGTTAAAACATTCAGAAAAGAAAATCCTTACTGGCTGACAAGCATAAAAAATGCTGAACGATTGGTCATTTTTATGGATGCAGTAAATATCAAAGGTATAAACCTCCTCCTACTCTTCGTCCTTCTTCTTCATTTAAAAAACAACCATACTGTTTTGTGTGACACTTTCTCTTTTTTTCTGGCGTCAAAAATCGAGATGAACCACATTGTCGTCGTCCGGAACTGGTGGAATCATAAACTGACTGCCCTGCAGAGGACCAAAAACTGTACTGATGCGGTGGCCGATCTGACTGGATGCAGTGAAAATCAAACCAAAATCAGACGGATAAAGACCGTCTTCTCCAACTACTACTTTTTTTTTTTCCTTCTTATTCTCCTTCTTCACGTCCTTAAGTACCCCCTGCGTACTTCGTAATGTCGATTTTGGCCCTTTTCTCTGGCTCCACTTGAAATTCTCGAGACGAATCACAATGTTATAATTATTCCCAGCGCGTAATTGCTGACTCAGGGTATGAGTGGACGTGATGACAGGAACTCGCTTGACATTCAACCCCATAGCGTTGTGGTGAAGTCCTAAAAACCCACCCTGCATCCTACAAGTGCGCTGGCCAACGCGCGAGGGGCCAAAGCTTGGCAAAACATTAACGTCACATCCGTTGGGTCATTGTGCTCCTGAGGTCGATCGTAACCCACTTACAGGCTCCACGATGCTAAAGCTTGGGCCGGAATTTTGGTAATTGATGAAAGCTCCTGGCGTTGATTTGCCGGAATCTATCGACGACTCCCCCCCACACCCCAAATCACTACTGGTTTCACCCCGCCTCTATCACTTTTGGGCTTGGCGAGGATTTGATGAGAGCTTGGGAGGGACAGACTCGGGTGGGAAGGTGGATGGAACTCGGGTTTAGGGGGAGGTAATTTATGAGATGGGGCAAGGTGGGCCACGGTAATGACCGAGGTCTCCGTGGCTAAGCGAGACTTAACTATGGACAGAAGGTGCCATCGGTTTTGTGTTTGAGAGGTAGCTGCTTGCCGCTTGTTATATCCGGTTGGACAAAGGAGGGGCTGCGTGAAATGAGAAAGAGCTGTGTTTTTGTCTGGCTTTGTTTTACTCGTGTAAGCTCCAGGGTTAAGTGAGATTTTGCGCGTACAACCAGGGTTAGTTTGTGTGTGTGTGTGTGTGTGTGTGTGTGTGTGTGTGTGTGTGTGTGTGTGTGTGTGTGTGTAGCTTGTGTACGTGCGTTGTGTGGTGTGTGTGTGTGTGTGTGTGTGTTGTGTGTGTGTGTGTGTGTGTGTGTGTGCACGTGCTGTGGAGTTTGTGTGTGTTGTTTTGTGTGTGTGTGTGGTGTTTTGTGTGTTGTGCGCGCGCGCGCGCGGCGCGGTGTGCTGTCTGCGTTCGTGGTGCGTTGCGTGCGTGCGTGCGTGCGTGCGTGCGTGCGTGCGTGCGTGTGTGTGTGTGTGTGTGTGTGTGTGTGTGTGTGTGTGTGTGTGTGTGTGTGTTGTGTTGCGTATATGCGTCTGTTTGTATATAAATATCCACGCAAAGCCAACACTGGAGACAATGCAGAGACTGCAGTTTGCCGAAGACTTCATTGTGACGTCCTGAAAGCATGCAAGGACTGTGTCAGTTCCTCGCTAGGTCTCTAGGCCGGAGTCTTTCATTCTTTGGGCCGGTTGTTACGCCGGAGTTTCCACCGGCTATAGAACCGTTCCCTGAGGATGTCCTGCAATGGGAGGCCTGCAGCAAATGTTCTGTTGCCATGCTTTACACACACACACACACACACACACACACACACACACACACACACACACACACATACACGCACACACACACACACACACACACACACACACACACACACACACACACACACAAACACACAAAACAAAGCAAAAACAAGCTCGCATCCAACTCTCCTATCAGCGGCAAAGGGAGAAAACCTACTACGCACGTCGCAGATTCAGTTTCAGTGCACACCTCCTTTGTCAACCCGAGTCTGCCCACACACAGGGCGCAGCGGTAACAAGCTGAGGAAAGGGCAGGACTGGAGCATGCACCCCGAGGTCCGCACGGAATCCAAAGGACAAGGGCGAGCAGCGATTCCATAAAGCATTCAGTCTGGCACGTGGCCACCGTGCGAAGCGTCCCCAATAAAAACCCGCAGGGTCGCCGTTGCCGCGACCCCGGCCAACCGGGGACTGTAAACCACGCCACTTTCGTTCCTACCGCACATGCCACAGCTGTCGACGTTATCGTAAATTTTAACGTGGGAATTACGTTAAAAACTGCTGTTGTGGCATCGAAATGAACAGAAATTAAATTTTCAGCTGGGGCTCCGCAGTGGTCTCTTTGGGTCAGTCTGGGCATTGCGGGAGGAGGACGTGAAGGTCTGTTTTTTAGGAGTCAGAATTAAGCCTGATAAAGCGTCTGTTCGGAAGACGGGTATGTTCTTCTGGAGCCCGAAGTCCGACCCTGGATCTTGAGCAATTTCTGCATTGATATATGGGAATTCTTTCTTTGTTGGGGCCACAGTATAAACTGAGACGGACATAGCAGTGGGCACCTTTGGGAGACGCCGGCGAAATGTCAGCCTGGGCCAGGTCTGGTGAGGTGTTTTGTGGTTAGCAAATCGGGGGAAAGGGGACTGGGCCCTTCATGTTCCTCTTTGACAAAGTTTGACGTCAGGCTCGATAACTTTTAAAAAGATCTGTGCCAGTATCCTTTGTCTGTTGGAGGTGCCAATTGTACTTAATTTCTCCAATGAGATCATGAAGTAATCTTGACTCGTGATGAGGAAGACAAGGCTAGTTCGCGGGCCATTCTGTTCAAACCGATGTTCCATGGTTGTCGCCAAGACAGTGTAGTATCGCACACAGCGCATGTATTCACCTGCGTTGATTTCTTCTGACACAGCACGCAAATGAGTTTGCTTTCATCAGAACACATTTTTGCCTACATATCTTTAGGCAAATTTCTACGTTATTCATAGACAATAAAGATTCTATATTCTGTATTCTTTAGCTCTTCTTCTTCTTCTTCTTCTTCTTCTTCACTTGGACAAAATTAGTCAAACTCAAAATCAATCGTTATCCAGCTGGTGCGGCAGAGTAGTACAACATTTAAGTGTAGTTTGGGGGGACGGGGGAGAGGTGTGGGGGCGGGGGGGGGGGGTGATCTGCGGATGGATGAAAGGAGAGAGGTGTTGAGGAAGTACCTTATTATCCGACGTTTTAATCTTTAACCTGTTCCAGTCGAACCCTCCTCAGCACCGACGGTTTTGAGTGAACTCTTGATGGTCAGTGAACAGGTGACGGCCCGCGGAAGCAGCTCGAGAGCACGAGCACACACACACACACACACACACACCGCACCAACAGCTGACGGCGTGAGACTAGCACGTGCTCCACGTGCCGTCGTCGTTCCCATTGCGGATTACAGACCGTTCACACTTGAGTAAACACAGGGATAACTTCCCTGCTGATGAGCAGGAGCCCCGGAGCTGTTTGACAGTTGCTGTCGAGAGTTGGGGCGAAATTCAATTATGAAGTCCAAGCCTTCTTCATGCGCTCTCTGAGGTTTATCTGGAACCTGGGGCATTCTCCAGGCTGTTGGATGAATATTGCTTTCATATTCGCAAACGTAGATGCAAATAGTCTGCTGATATTTGCTCAGAGTTCAAGCACCTGAACAGGCTGTACAGCGATTACTACTGACTGGTCCTGTCTACACACGATTTGAAGACCACGGGAAGGAACTAGCCCACTAGGCTGTATAATCATTCGTATCCTGTTTTCAGCACCACAGACCTGTTTGTTGCCTCCCCCCCCCCCCCCCCCCCCCCCCCCCACTCCCACCCTCCACCCCCCACCCCACCCCCATCCCCACCCCTCCTTTTTATTTCCTTCCTTCTCGGTTCATTCTAGTTCATTTTTCCCAATCCTCTTCAAACATAGAGAATATTGCAACGCGTGCTGTGTACGGTGTCTTGGTGATTTAATGAACCTGTGTTTTCCCCCTGATAATTATGACCTTCATGGTTGACAGGGCGTTAAGCATATCAAGTGCCTTGTCTATCTAGGTAATAATTATTTCACTGACTGACTCTGTTCAATAGCATGCGAGTAAGCACTCTGAAGATGTAAGATCGATGTCAGTTGTAATGTGCATACAAGGTGAATTTTAAAACACGTTCCGTAATTAAGACGACGATAGTCAGGTTAATTAATTTGTTTTCCCGGCAGGTCTGGGTGTTTCGTGAACAAGATTTCACAAGAGCACGTGTAACCTGGCGCGGGATATTTTTAGTTTTGCGCCAAAGTGAAAGAAAACATGAACAGTCGGGCAACGAGCATTTCCGGTGTCCGTTGACAGTCGTGGGTGCCAAAGGCCGTGTAGCTCAGTTTTTATATCATTAGCTTTTGTTAGTTTTGCAGGGAAATCGGTTCGAAGAAAACGTAGTAAAAACTAGAGGGATAGAGAGCGATAGACAGGCAGACAGTGATACTGTATAATTATAATGATGTGTGTGTGTGTGTGTGTGTGTGTGTGTGTGTGTGTGTGTGTGTGTGTGTGTGTGTGTGTGCCAGTGTGTGTGTGATGTATTATAATGATACCAACGGTACTTAGCTGTATGTAACGACTGACAGACCAACTGAGTGGGCTCTAAAATCGATTTATCTCTTCAGTCCTTTCATTAGTTTTGCGCCAAATTCTGTCCCATGGAAAATATCGATCCGGCTTTAAAACTTGCATTCATCTTGCTGTCTCGGGTGTGTGTTGGGGGGGGGGGGGGGGGGGGCGGCGTGCGTTTGCAAATAGTATTATTATCCGTGAGCAATATTGTTACTTTGAGAATGGACTGTGTGTGTGTGTGTGTGTGTGTTGTGTGTGTGTGTGTGTGTGTGTATCTATATATAGGCCGCATCTACAAATTCACGTTCGGGAAGAGCAAGCCTATATAAATCATTTCCCGCAGTCGGGTATTCATTATTATACAGATACTATGGGCGTCCAGATTTTGCTTTGTCCTTGACAGCACGAGGACCGCGCTTCACGTGCAAGGCCATTCCCGGCGTGAGTCATGCATGGGACACGGCAGTGACTGACGAGGTTGTTGACCGAGCGGCTGATCGAGTTAGTGGTCAGTGACGTGGCCGTCGCCCAGCCTCGATCCTCACGGGCAGTGGTCACTGGCTGGCCCGTCAAGCGAAGGGTCGACAGCGAGGTGGAGTCGGGATCGTTTAGGTTTAATGTCTGTTGATCCTTGGTCTGGGCCCGTTTCGTGGAGGACTGAATAGGCTGTCGTGCGCGTAATTAAATCTGTTTGCGGTGATGGTCTGGACTCTGCGGTGGAAGTGCGGGAGGTAAGTGTATGTTGATGGAGCGTTCCCATCATCGTGTCTTCATTGCTGCTACGGCGCGGAGGTTTTCTGCTTGAAATACCCCCACCCTGCCACCCCACCCCACCACCCACCCTTCTTATTTCTCCCCTCCTCTCTTTCTCAAAAACTAGCTTAATCTCTCTTCTCTCTCTCTCTCTCTCTCTCTCTCTCTCTCTCTCTCTCTCTCTCTGCAATAATTTGTATGCTTCTGCAACTATGGATTATTGGTAGACAATTGCATTAGCCTATTGCTGTTCGTACTTCAAAACCATGTTTATAGAATGGCAAGGAATGGCAGCTAGACGGGTCTAAATTGACCTGATGCGATCCTTGTGTGTTTCAGTTCTCTCTCTCTCTCTCTCTCTCTCTCTCTCTCTCTCTCTCTCTGCACCCTGCACCCCCCCCCCCCCCCTCTCTCTCTCTCTCTGCACCCTGCCTCGTGCCCCCTTCCTTCCCCCCACCCCCACCCCCACCGCCCCACCCCCACGCCCGCCTCCCGCCCGCTCTTGTCCCACCTCTTGCTCATGAATGCACAGCATGCGTTTTGTCTGGCTGGTGTCAAACTGTGCGGTATCGACGTTGACGTTGACAAGATTTGTGGTGTGCATGGAGAGAGTGTGGCCTGGCCCTCACTGACCCACGCATGTACCACCCCGCCACCCCGCCACCCCGGCCCTGCTTCACTCTCACCCTCAGCCAACACACAACATATGCTGGCAGCCCAGTTTCTCTCTCTCTCTCTCTCTCTCTCTCTCTCTCTCAACGTTAAAAGGAATGTGCGTGGCCGTGCGTGTGTGTGTATGTGTGTGTGCGCGCGCATGCGTGCGTTGGTGTGTGTGTGTGTGTGTGTGTGTGTGTGTGTGTGTGTGTGTTGTGTGTGTGTGTGTTCATCTCTGTCGGTTTCTCCTGCTTCATTTCTTACTGTTTCTTCTGCTCTCTCTCTCTCTCTCTCTCTCTCTCTCTCTCTCTCTCTCTCTCTCTCTCTCTCTCTCTCTCTCTCTCTCTCTCTAAGCTAAATGTGCCAATACCGAGGATAGATTTATTCAAGTACAGCCTGGTTTATTCTGGTTCTGCTCTCTGAAACTCATTGCCCAGCTCATTGAGCCTTCCAGTCAGTCCTTCAGTGTTTAAAAAGCGTCTTACGCTTTATATGGTATCTCTCTTAGGTGTTACGTGAAACCATGATCATAGATATATCTCTCCATGTGCTGCTTCCAACCTGTGTTGTGCTGCTTCAGGCAGCCCATACCTATCGTGTGTCTGTGCTCTATGTGCATGTAGTTTTCGATGACAAACATGTTCTTATGCGCGTGCGCGCGTGTGTGTGTTTACCCCAGATTTAGCTAAAAAATATATATATAAAAAATCTCATTATCGATTTGTTTGTCGGTTTACTGGTGTCCATTTCAACATGGTTTGTATAAATGTACATGTACTCAACATACTGTAGCTCATTCTATCCTTAGTTAATAGTAGTTTCCCTCATGGGCGAGGACTGGATGTAAAAAGACCTCGAGTCTTCTCCACTACCCTCGTAAAATAAAGTTCATTCATCACTCTCTCTCTCTCTCTCTCTCTCTCTCTCTCTCTCTCTCTCTCTCTCTCTCTCTCTCTCTCTCTCTCTCTCTCTCAGAGTCTCGCTCACTTCTTTTTCTTCTTTTTAATTTCGAACTGTTTCGTCCTTTCTCTCCTTCTTCTTCGCTTTTCTTTTCTCTCTTTCTTTTTTGTTCTTTTTACTTCTTTTCGTTTCATCCTTTCCTGTGTTTGTTGTTGTTGTTGTTGTTGTTGTTGTTGTTGTTGTTGTTGTTGTTGTTGTTGTTGTTGTTCTTCTTCTTCTTCTTCTTCTTCTTCTTCTTCTTCTTCTTCTTCTTCTTCTTCTTCTTCTTCTTCTTCTTCCTCCTCCTCCTCCTCCTCCTCCTCCTTCTTCCTCCTCCTCCTCCTCTTCCTCCTCCTCCTCCATCTCCACCTTCCCTTTCTTCTCATTCTTCTTCTTTCTCATTATTCATCTCCTTTTGAAATAAAATGAACACTACACTAAATGGTATGAGTTTTCAAGTTTGAAGGCGTGAAAGTGTGCTGACGTGAGATTCACCAACAGCTAATGGCCGCCTCAATAATTTTGCTACAGTTAGGTTGACTGACTTTGCCGGCTCGGTATACTTTGTTGCTACTGATTCTAACTGACCCTTTCCGTGCTGGAAGAAGCTGAACAATGCATTATTATTACGGTGACTAAACTGACTGTTCATGTCGTGTTGTCATTGACTCAAAAGTATCACGACACTGGCTCAAAATCCTTAAAGATAGAAATAGACAAAGCATTATTACTGGCTCGTCGTGGAAATAAAATCATGTCTTCATATGCGATTTTCAACATTACAAGGTGCACCGACGTGTTGCGTAAACTACCTGCATGCCGGCCATGATTCAGATTCACAAATTCCTGGTCTTCGACTGAGCGATACCATAGTTCAGGAGCTGTGTGAGAGTCGAGGTGGCCGTCCTGGGCTATCCGTCCTAATGAGCCTTCTGGTTTCCGTGGACGTAAAGCTATATTGAACCATGCTTCGGCATTGGTCTCAGCTTGTCCCTAATATGTCAGCCGACATCCGAGGACATTAACGCAACACAACTGAACCGAACTGAGCGATACCACGGCGTCCACCAAAATATGAATCAACTATACAGATCACGAGTCCCGTAGCAAGATGAGTGACAGCGTAACCGCGGGCTACCTATCACCATCACCCTGCTTTAATTAGCGCGAGAGAAACAAATAAATGCTGCACCGTCTTCGGCCTTCGGCAGGGGGCGCAACTGAAGGAGGTGCGTGGCACGAGTTACTTCCCTTGCCCCTCAAGGCCAAACCTCGGCATAATTCGATTTGGCGATGATGAAGATAGGCAGTGATGGTGATGGAACATCGATGGACCTTGCTGCCTTTGGGGGCAGTTCTCACGGTCCAAGTCCTTAGGGCCGGTTCGCACTTTTAGCTGCACAATAGCAAGTTAGGTGGCAGTCGCAGTCTTTAGGATTACTGTTAATCACAATGTGTTGGCCTAGGAATGGCAGTATTAATTTGTGGTGGCCTTTTGGGGAGAGAGAGAAAGAATCCATTGCCCATATCAGCATCAAATGTAATACGAGAGAGAGAGAGAGAGAGAGAGAGAGAGAGAGAGAGAGAGAGAGAGAGAGAGTCCATAGCCCATAAAATTATCAGCGTCATTTGTTATGCTACAGACAGACAGACAGACAAACAGACAGAGCGTTAAATGGTTCACACTGAGTCAGAAACTATAAGGGACAGTTTGTTGTTGTTGTTGTTTCGTTGGTGTGTGTGTGTGTGTGTGTGTGTGTGTGTGTGTGTGTGTGTGTGTGTGTGTGACGTGGTGGTGTGTGTGCGTGCATGCCTGCGTGTGTGTGTGTGTGTGTGTGTGTGTGTGTGTGTGTGTGTGTGTGTGTGTGTGTGTGTGTAAGTAAGTAAGTTAAGTAAGTAAGTAAGTAAGTAAACATGGTGCTTAACGTCCACAGAAACCGTACGGCTTATTAGGGACGGGGAGAAGGGGGGGGGGATATGGAGGTGGGGGGAGGGAGATTATAATCGAGGTCCTTCCGCTTACCAGCCTGACGCCTTACCGCTAGGCCAAACCGGCTCACAATGTGTGTGTGTGTGTGTGTGTGTGTGTGTGTGTGTGTGTGTGTGTGTGTTGGTGTTGTTGTTGTTGTTGTTGTTGGTTGTGTGTTGTTTTGGGGGTGTTTCCATTGATTTTTTTTGTTGTTGCTTTTGTTTTTGTTTGTTTGTTGTTGTGTATGTGTGTGTGTGTGGGGGGGGGGGGGGGGGTTGCCTGTTTATTTATTTTTGTTTTATTTATTTATTGTTGTTGTTTTGTTTTGTTTTGGGGTTGTTTTTTGTTTTTGTTTTTGTTTTGTTTTGGTTGTTTTTTGTGTTTTTTTGGTGTGTTTTGGGGGGGCTTTCTATAGATGGCATGATATTAACTGTTGATGTTGGGATTTTGTTGTTGTTGTTTTCTGTTTTTGTTGTTGTTGTTGTTTTACTTGTTTGTTTTGTTTGTTGTTCTTGTTCTTGGTGTGTGTGTGTGTGTGTGTGTGTGTGTGTGTGTGTGTGTGTGTGTTGTTGTTGTTGTTGTTGTTTTTGTTGTTGTTGTTGTTGTTGTTGTTGTTTTGGGGGTCTTCTTTTTTCAATTTCTTTCTCTTTTGACGAGGTGGGAAGTGGTGGTGGGTGGGTGTCTGCCTTTTTAACTTGTTCGTTAAGATTCAACAAAGTCAGTCACCAGACTTTGTTTCGGCCCCTGTGCGGTGAAAAAAGCGTCACCGGTTTGAATTTTTTTTTTCTTTCTTTCCTTTTTTTGTTTGTTTGTTGTGTCATGGTAAATAGAAACTGCGCTGGCCGTAGCTTAAGTCAGATGTGATCAATGCCAGTGCCTCTGTCATTGTTACCCACGAGCTGTTTGTTGGAGAGCGCACAGCAGTGGGTGCTGGCAGCCAGTCAGCTGCTGGCTGCAAGTTGGAAGCAGGCCCTGGACCGCCATGTGACTGCACAGTGCCCGTGGCTGGAGGCCAATTGTGTCAGTGGAGCACGGCGTCTAGCTGTGTCTGACCGCCCCTCCCCAGCCCCCAAAACCAAAAAAAGTGCACGGTGTGCACGTGCAGCGGTCTACTGACTTGGGATTTTTTAAATTTATTTTTTATATATACTTTTTTTGTTCTTCTTCCTTTTTTCTTTTTCTTTTTTATAAAATGAATGCAAAGTACAAAACGGCGTTTGTGTCCAGGGCGCACCCAGTCTATCGGTGTCACGGTGTCTGGCTATATTCCACCAAAGCCCGTCTATTTTAAAATAGACGGGCTAGGATTCGACCGCCCCATCAACCCAAAAGCTGCACCGGTGTGCATGTGCACCAGTCTGTCGAATCTGCCTTTCTTTTTGGTTGGAGTCCGTTCACAATACTAGGTCGCTCATGCTCTACGCCATATCTAACTTCTAAGGACTACGTGTTATGTCCGGTTGCGAGCGACAGTTGAGGCTAGAGGGAAAAAACGCTTCCCAAAGTGTTGAGCATGGAAGAATAGCTAGGTCAGTCCATGCGCGTTGTTTTCGATAGCTTGCACCCGGAAAGAGACAGAATCTACTTTTGATTTCAGTTACTTTTAGCTCGTGACACAGATTTGCCTAGAATTTGTGCTATGAAACATTCAGTCTGTGCCGTTGTGTGTGGTCACACCACTCCAGTAAGTAAGTAAAATGGTGTTTTACGCCCAGTCAACCAGTGCGGTTATATCAGGGCGATACCCCTCTCCAGCCAAAAGCTAAAGATTTATAAAAAGGGACAAAGAAAAAAAGTTAGGCTTACCTGAAAGCGATGTGTTGCACTTTCTTAAAAAATGAGCCATAAAGAAACAAAGAACAGTCAAAGGCTGGAAATCAAAAACAGCATACTCGTACAAAGCGCGATATACCGCTTACAAGTTTTGAGCTTTAAAAAAAATAAAAAAAATAAAAAATAAAAGCAAACAAAGGGAATTAATTAGCGCTCGAAAGACGTCCCGCCACGACCACAACAACAAAGACCCGAATCGCCTACGGCAATTCTCAACGGGCATATGCCGAGTAAATTCAAGGTGCATAAACTGTACCAGATGTACTGAGCAATAAAGACCTGTGATTTTGTTGTTCAGGTTTGGTAGGTATAGCGGAAGCTAACTTTCAATTAAAGTCTTCCCATTAAGTCACAGAGAAAGAAAACAGGGCAACGCGTTTCCTGGTAAGAGCGGTTTTGTTGATTCGCTTTTTGAGGGAGTGTTTGCATGGTCTTGTCCCTATTGCTGCTACCGTTTTACGCAGCAGTGGGAGAACGTGAGATTTTCAACTGAGGAGCTCTAACAACCAAACAAACAACAGGTGCACTGATACCCGGCTATCTGGCAGGACAGCTGCATGAAATAAGCAACTGATGATCAGTTGATGATGATGACGTTTAGGAGGTATGTCGTTGTATTGATTCACTGGTTGGCCGCATGCTTCGTAGTAAACGGAAATGTCGTGACCCAAACTAATAATTATCATCCTGCTGCGAACAGACATAAAATACAACAGAATTTCGTGACCCAAAACCTACGACAGTAATATCATAATCAGAGCAGACGAATTTGTCTATAGCAGTAACTTCTAGCCCCCCTCTGAACCACATAGTTCAGGAGCAGTGTGAGAGTCGAGGTGGCCGTCCTGAGCTGTCCGTCCTAACGAGCCTTCTGGTTTCCGTGGACGTAAAGAATTATTGAACCGTGCTTCGACATTGGTCACAACTTGTCCCTAATATGTCAGCTGACATCTGAGGACATTAAGCAACACTTCATCATCATCACCCCCTCTGACTGACAGACGAGAGTACAAGCACGTCTCCTTAGACATGACCACGGGCTGTCCAAGTACTATTTTGTACTGTTAAAAAAGCATAATATACGTGCCTTTGCTGTTTTCGAACACAACGATGAA
The DNA here is from genome assembly GCA_018857735.1 of Alviniconcha marisindica. NCBI lineage: Eukaryota > Metazoa > Mollusca > Gastropoda > Provannidae > Alviniconcha > Alviniconcha marisindica. The sequence goes on from JABMCL010003561.1 coordinate 323,246, forward strand.
GTGCCTTGGGTCCGTGAGTTTGAACGCATGTTTACTCCACTGGGCTAAGTGGGCGGAACTGGAGAGAGTTTTTGTTGTTGTTGTTTTCTTCTTCTTCTTCTTCTTCTTTTTTTTTTCTTTTTTTTTTCTGTTGTTGTTGTTTTTGTTTTAACATAAATTTCTATTGGTGGAACTTGCTGATACATGCTGTGAGCATGATAATTCTAAGATCAGTCTAACATCACTTATGTGAAAAGACTTTCTTTTCTTTTTTTAATTAAAAAAAGAGGAGCGGGGGGGGGGGGGGGGGGGGAGAAAATAAAGCGAAAGGTCACTTCAGTCCTGCGAGTCCTTCTGAGACTCTATACATGTCTAGCGCTGCTGAAGCTTTGACACACGTGCAAACCGTGCTGTTCGTGTTCTGGTGGCGCGGTTCTGTCGGCGCGAGCCGTGCATCACGAACACTTGTTGTTGTTGTTGTTGTTGTTGATATGGATCATTAACAACAGAGCTTGAAGTACATGCGCACGCCGTATTGTTTTTGGCCGCGGTGACGGCTAGACCCATTGCCAGACGTAATACCATTTTGTCGGGAACAGAATTACGCGTGAAGGTGAAGGCTTATAAGCTTCCGCTGTAGGCTATTTTGCAAATTTTAGCAACAGAGTATTGGGCTTTATTGCTGTGTTTTGCTGAGCATTTGTTTGTTTTTGTTCTACTTCTTTTTCTTTTTCTACAAATTAAAGGGTGCTGTTGCAGTGTTTTGCTGAGCGTTTGTTTATTTGTTTGTTTCTTCTTCTTCTTCTTCTTCTTCTTCTTCTTCTTCTTCTTCTTCTAAATTCAAATAAAAACAGGTATTTTTGGATTCTCTGTCTCATGCCGAAGTGTGGCGTGTTAGTGTTAGAGCCAAACACTGTTCTTTCATGAATGATAACCATATAGATACCGCTAGACAGCAATGAGCCATTTTGGTGCTGGCAGACGCATACAAGAATCCGTGTGTGTGTGTGTGTGTGTGTGTGTGTGTGTGTGTGTGTGTGAGTATGTGTGTGTGAGCGTGTGTGTGTGTGTGTGTGTGTGTGTGTGTGTGTGTGTGTGTGCGCGCGCGCGCACGGGCGTGTGTGTACAGCTGTGGCCAGCTAATCTAGTTGAAGTTACCTTTGTTGTATCGCTGGCACGCCAAAGTGTGAAAATCCATTAAATATGCATATTTTCGGCTTGTTACCACTCTCTGTGAGCCTTAGACGTGTGGAACTGGTGAGCGTGTAAGGGGGAAGGGGGGGGAGGGGACACAGTGCGCCTGTCGTGGGTATGAAAGTAAATTCTCCGCCTTCTGCCCCCTCCCCCCCCCCCCCCTCTCTCTCTCTCTCTCCCCTGCTCATCCCCCCCCCCCCCCCCCCCACTCTCTCCCCCCACCCCTCTCTCTCTCCTCTCCCTCTCTCTCTCTCTCTCTCTCTCCTCTCTCTCTCTGCGTGCTCCCCATCTCCCTCCCTCCTTTCCCCCCTCCTCCCACCTCTCTCTCCCTTCCTCCATGCCTCGTCCCTCCCTCTCTCTCTTCCTCCCTGCTTCCTCCCCCCTCTCTCTCCCTCCTCACCCTCTCTCTCTTCTCTCTCTCCCTTCGTCCATGCCTCCTCTCTCTCTCTCTCTCTCTCTCTCTCTCTCTCTCTCTCTCTCTCTCTCTCTCTCTCTCTCTCTCTCTCCGTAATTTTCTCAGTCACCATCTCCGCTTGCTACTCTGACAGCGGAATAAGATTTATCATGTTTGCTTGAAGTCGTGTCCTCGTCTGGCACCGGTAATCACGCTCTTTGTCTCTCCGGCGGCATCTCCAAAATGAGGAAAGTATTTCTGCCGAAAGTCTCGGTGGGTGCAAAGCACGGCTCCAAGCCACGCTTTGCCCGCCCCGCCCAAGTATATAGTAGTGCTTGTCTGCAGTGGTGGCACTGTGGTAGGGGAAGGTGGGTGAAAGCGTTCTGGGAAGGGTGGATATATTTCGAGAGGAGCGGAAATATGTTTTAGTAGAACTTGCAATGGAATAGGTTATGGTGGTTGTGGTTTTATTATGGTATACACACACACACACACACACACACACACACACACACACACACACACACACACACACACACACACACACACACACACACACACACACACCCACGCACGCACTCACGCACACATACAAGCGCGCGCACGCACGCACGCACACACACGCACGCACGCACACACACACGCACGCACGCACGCACGCCGCACGCGCACGCACGCACGCACGCACGCACGCACCACCACGCACCACACACACACACACACACACACACACACACACACACACACACACACACACACACACACACACACACACACAATGGTATGACAGCCTCATCACCACCACCGTCGTCGTTGTTTGTCGCGGTTATCATTTTCATCATCATCTTAATTTTTTAATGAATGAGGAACAAACAGAAATGAAGTGGAAGGTAGTAAATGGGTTCGTTGTTACAGAACACAGACTGAATGTAGCTGACATGACCTGGCTCTTGACTTGTTTGCATAAACGAGTCACCATTCCGCATTTGGACCGATAATTGGACGTTCGGTTTGTTTCTGCTTCAGCATGGCTGTTTGTTGTTGTTGTTGTTGTTGTTGTTTTTCTTCTGTATTTTCCCTAATGATTTTTTTAATACTTCATTTCTTCATGTCTTCATTTCTTTTCTTCATTCATCCTGTTGATTCTTTTACCTTTTTTGTTTTCTACTTGCTAATTGCGTTGTCGAGGCATTTTGTTCAGCATATTCTGTCTCGGCTGTGAAATGTTTCTGTACACGTAGCTAAAGATCTGTTTTCTAGAGTGTTGTGTTTTCCTTGTTCATTTTGACACACGCTTAATTTGAGTCTCCTTGGTCGTTAGCTTTCACGTTGTGTCACAGATATATACACCGTAAAGACTTCTTTGAAGCACCAGACGGTCGTTCTTAAAAAGCCTGGACAGCAGTACAGTGACTGTTGTATTCAAGCAATTCAGTTATAATTTACGACGAAGAAGAAGAGAAGAAAAAAAGCAAACAGGCGAGGAAGCATGCAAGCAGGTAACAACAACCAAAAGCAACAACTTCAACGCTGATTATGGAATGATCGACGAATAAAATTAAAAAGAGGACCTTCAGTCCAGAGAAGAAAGAAGAAAAGAAAGTGAGAAAGAAACAATCACGGACTGTTCATTTCAGCAATCCGTTTGAGCTTCTGCTCATGGAATCAGCAATACTGAAAAATAAAAGGTCAAATAATCCCATTTTTCATTCACGATGCGCGAAATGTTCAAGCAATACTTTCGAACTTCAGTTCGTTTATGGAACCGATGCTGAAAGTATGGTTGTCAAAGAACTCCGATTCTGGTTCTCAGACTACTCGAGTAGTCGAGCGTAATTCGCAAGAATCAGCTTTTTCGTGGAAGCAACGCTGAGAAAACGTAAAGGTGAAAGAATTCCGATTTTCATCCCCACTGTTGCTCTTGGCAGTGGACAAGGAGTGTGGGAGGTATGGTGGCGAGCGTTGTGTTATAGCCACAAGCCAAAGAAGACAGAATGCAGGTGCAGGCACGCCAAAGACGCTGTTGAGAAAGGTCATTGTTTCAACCCCACGTCCTCGGTGCCAACCACTAGTGCCTTTGGCAAATACATCCGCCCCACTTTATGAATGCAAGGCTCATGCAGCAAATGCATGCATAGTACGCCTTAAGGTTTTGTGTGATAGACTGATTTTTGTTTGTTAGTTTGAGGGGCAGAGGTGAGGAGCGGGGAAGGAACGGGACGGGGAAGGGGTGGGGGGTAAACCTTCGATTTGGTTTTAATATGATTGTAGTGGGGAATAAAAGATACGAGCTGCGCTCTTGACAGCGTAAAACCAACACGCCAATGACGGCCTACTACACACTACGAGTAGTGCCTGTTGCGACACGATTTGTCACCCCAACACGGTTTGTCACCCGGGTGAAAGATTGAAACAAAGAAAGAAAAAAGAAAGAAAAAAAAGATCTGAGTGACAAATCGTGTCGGAGTGACAAATCGTCTCGCAAAAGTTTGTGGGTTTTGTTGTTATTGTTGTTGTTTGCGAGCTTATAGAATAAGGAAATTAACTACTAGCAAGGCCATACGCTTGTGGTCGTGGGAAGGCAAAACAAAAAAACCGATGCGATGTGTACAGCAGCTGTAAGGAAAACAGTATTGTAACGTACTCGCGAAACGTGCAGACATGGAACATAATTCCTGGTGTCACATGTGACGTCAGATTTCAAAACATCACAAGCACATGTGACGTAGACTTGGACGAATGCAACGGGGATCGAGCCTCGATTACGTTCATAATACCGTAACCTTCTCCGTACGTCGTGGGTGAAAAATCACCCACACTTTCACATAAACGGCCGTAACTCGGTCGCCTTTTACACCACGTTCATGCCGCATCCTGACTTTATCCCCGAAGCATTGTCGCACGTGCACACCAAAACTGGCGTCAAGTAAACAAAGATTTAAATAAACAACAAAGATGAAGTTTAATACTGTGAAAGAACATTTGTCACGGACACGTGTGACGTCGCGGCCTCATGACGTCACGTGCTATGTTGCAGATTTTGACGAGTGCAGCGAAGGAAGCCATGACTGCCACGCGGACGCGGAGTGCATCAACATGCATGGCACCTACAAGTGTCGCTGCAAACACGGCTTTGGTGGCGATGGCTTCACCTGCAAACGTAAGTGTGTGTGTGTGTGTGTGGTGTGGTGTGGTGTGGTGTGTTGTGTGTGTGTGTGTGTGTGTGGGGTGTTGTGTGTGTGGTCTGTGTGTGTGTGTGTGTGTGTGTGTGTGTGTTCTGTGTGTGTGTGTGTGTGGGTGTGTGTGTTGTGTGTGTGTGTGTGTGTGTGTGTGTGTGTGTGTGTGTGTGGTGGTGGTGGTGGTGGTGGTGGTTTAGTCTTGTTTATGCAGAGAAAAGTGTTTCTATATGCGGATTTTGTATCAGCTGGAAAGCTGGTAAACCATTTTCCCAGTGACCTGTGCTACTTCTCTCACTGTCATCACTTGCCCTTTTAATCGGTTTTTGCAATCCGCTCTCAGAATGTTGACTGTTTCTGCCATAATCTCAGAGTTTATGATTACACCTAAGTACTGGATCTTTTGGGAAGGCTTGAGGATTGATTTGGTTGGGTGAATTACAAATCCCATTGTTGCGAAACAACTGGAGTGTGTCTCTAGATATGCGGTCCCACTCTATTTGTCCTGTCAGTAACGAGTCATCCAATGAAGATGTTGAAATATGGACTCTTTGTTGTTGTTGTTGTTGTTTTGTTGTTGTTTTTGTTTGTTTTTTTGCTGGTTTTTGTTTTTTGTTTTTGTTTTTTCATCAAAGACGCAAAGATAGGCTTTAAAAGCTTTGTCAATTGACGGGGTGCGAAGGCCAAACCATTTGGTAGAGCATACAACTCAAAAACCTTGCCCATACCTCTCGAACCGTAGTAGGTTTTTGAGAATCTTCATAGATTGGTAGTGAGTAACAGGCATCCCTCGGGTCTATGGATGCCATAAAACAGCCTTGTGTGGTGGACATTTATGTCATTTGTGGAACATAAGTACGTTGTTGTTTTCGTCTCCGTCGGATTTGAGCTTCTCAAGGCATGCTGCACGGGGCAGTGTTTATTTGCTTTTAACTTTTAAGAAGAGCACGAGAAATTTGTTTCATGACGTTATTTCATACTTGTGCGACACTCGCCGGTCTTCTTCATGACGTCACAGACACAGACTACGGGCACAACTAGACGGCGCTCATGGCCGTGTTTTCGCGAATTTCAAACATCGATTATTAACAGAATATGCCATATATCTAATCCTTCGGATGAGCCTGTAAACCAAGGTATGTGTATACGCTGCAAAAAAATAACATATACGCACGTTAAAGATCCTGTAGTCTATGTCAGAGTTCGGTAGATGATGGAAGCACTAAAAATAGCCCAGCATGTTCTGAAAATTTGTGAAGCGCAGTGAGTCTGAGAGCAGAGAACAGTGCTGTATAAAACTTAAAAGTGATCAATAATTATAACGTCGACTGCGGTGAGTGTTTTTTTTAATTCGATTCCTATTGATAGGGCTGGCTTCTTCGTTTAGTGTCCCCTTTAACCCACACTGGGGTGTGGGTTAAAGGGGATAAGCCTCTATCCTTTTTTCTGTATCATATCGTTCATTCCATCTTTTACAGCGGAGGAGACATAGAAAATATCTGATTCTGAAGTGTAAGGCGTATATGCTATACCTTGTTGAAAATCAAGAATGCTTCTTCTTTTGGGGGGATGGGTGGGGTGGGGAGGTTGCTTCCCCCCCCCCCCCCCCCAACCCCCCTTCCATCTTTCAAATACCAGCGATAACGACAGCAACGCGCTGGATAAAGACAGATAAGTGACGGCCCTTTCTTAACGCCTGTAGGGGGCGCTAGCGAAGGGAGGTGAGCTATTTTCATACCCCTCAACCGTCAAGCAGCCGTCAGGACCATTTATCAACTTCTCATTTTTCATCTTCGGTATTCTTTGTGGCCTTCTTCGATCATGTCGAACACCAAAAGGGTTTTTTCTTTGCTTGGCTTTATCAACGACAGGAGAGAGAGAGGGAGAGAGAGAGAGCCGAAGGCCTCATGTTACCAAGGTTACTGGGTAGGTGTTAACAGGCGGGCGTTATTCGCTGTTAGTTACGTGCTAACCGCGTTAGCAGGTAGCGATCGAGCGAAAGCTTTCTTGGCGTTGCAAGTTAATGATGTTAGCATGTTCCCTTAGTTCAACCACCGGGCAAATTTGTCCAACTCGAAGCGTGGCTTTGCAGACCTGAGAGATTCCTGTGTCGGGGGCAAAACGTCAGGCTGATAATTTGAGAGACAAACAGGTTGTTCAGCGCTAGGGATAAATAATGTGTTTTGAGATGCATATTGCCACACAGGTAGTATGAAGGACAAAATTCCCACTGTTCTTATTGATGCTTTGTGTTATATGTTCATCTTTTGCAGATGGTTGTCAAAACATGTCGTTCTTTACTTGTGCCGCCGGCATAACTCTCTTCTTTTTTTTCCTCTTTTTCTTCTTCTTCTTCTTCTTCTTCTCCTTTCTTTCTTGCAATAGTTGGTTTGACCTTGATCATTTGGGTGTGTAGTGCTGCTGCCACCCACGGCGAACAGTAACAAAACGAGAAAAAGCCAAGTGAGTGGTGATCACTGGGTTCGAAAATCTGAACAGTTCTGTTCAGAATTTTACATTGACAATTCGCAAGGACTATTCATGATTCAAGGTCAGCGTGGTTGCCGAGATCGAAAGCGAGGCTTAGGAGTGTAAGCTACCGTACGGACGACGCATTTTCAGCACGCTGTCGTTGCTTTTGCACATCCCACAGCCTCGCTTTCGATCTCGTGACCCGCCGTGACCCAGCTCAGTAGGGATAGTCTGTGTTCTTCTCATTAGTTGACACGGCCACATCGTGTACAGGTAAGTTGTTCATTAGCTTGACACGTTTTTCGGTTGCCCAACGTTCGGCCTGTCATGTGGTGCTTTAACTTGCACCTAGTGCTACTCTTTCGTGTTATTACTTAGCATTAAAGAGTTTTGACCTCAAAGCGGATGGTCGTGCGTAGTCGTGTTTTATATGGCTATTGTCAATGTGGGTTGCTTTTGTTGTTGTCGACGTTCTAGGTGTTGTTTTTTCTGCACGTGCGATTTATGCTCCCTTTGAATGGGAGGACATCATTGGGGATAACGCCATCTCTCTCTCTCTCTCTCTCTCTCTCTCTCTCTCTCTCTCTCTCTCTCTCTCTCTCTCTCTCTCTCTCTCTCTCTCTCTCTGTTTATTCTTACGCTCAAGCCGCTGGTGACGTCTAAAAGTACGCATAAAATGCTGTCTCGCTGTACGCGCTCCAACTATAAAGGATTTCACCCCTGTCAGAGGCAGCCAAAATCATTAAGAGAAAATAAACAAAAATCATACTGTTCTTCTCTTTCACTCTTTTTTTTCTCTCCTCCCCCCCCCTCCCCCTCCACCCCCTCCCCCCCCCCTCCCCCCCCCTCCCCCCCCCCCCCTCCCTCCCCCCCCCAACCCCTCCCCCTATCATCCCCCCATCTCCTCGAATCCACTTTTTTTGCTCTTGTTGTGTCTGGGATGCTGAGGTCTGGATTTCGTCCGCTCGTTTCTGGCACTGTGTGAGGGCCACGAGGACATGGCGGGGTTTTGTTACCCGAGAGAAAACGGTTCTGTGGCTCCGTGTGCCAGCAGACAGCTCGGGGTAGACTGGAACCCCTCACACGGCGACTGTGGGCACGCTGTCCTCTCTCTGTCGTTGGCGGTCACCGTCAAAGGCTGTTGACATCGCTGTTACTCAAGTTCAAGTTCAAGTCAAGAAATTCTTTATTCCTTCAAAGGAAAATGTGTACTGACTGCCATCTTTGTTCTAGACCACAACGTTGGGGCTGAAGCCAAGTGTGGAGTAGCAGCGCCATGTCTGATCCCTTTCAGTTGCAGCAGTCTTCATGACGTGACAAGTTCCCATTACTGGAATCCCGAATTCGGAGTACAGATGCTGGAGTGTCGGACAACACTGCGCTTGAATGTTTAACACTATGTACAGGAATGGAGTCAGTGGCGGACAACACTGCACATGAATGTTTAACACTATGTACAGGAATGGAGTGGCGGACAACACTGCACATGAATGTTTAACACTATGTACAGGAATGGAGTGGCGGACAACACTGCACATGAATGTTTAACACTATGTGCAGGAATGGAGTGGCGGACAACACTGCACATGAATGTTTAACACTATGTACAGGAATGGAGTGGCGGACAACACTGCACATGAATGTTTAACACTATGTACAGGATGGAGTGGCGGATAACACTGCACGTGAATGTTTAACACTATATACAGGAATGGAATGGCGGACAACACTGCACATAAATGTTTCACAGTATGTACAGGAATGGAGTGGCGGACAACACTGCACATGAATGTTTAACACTATGTACAGGAATGGAGTCAGTGGCGGACTACACTGCACATGAATGTTTAACAGTATGTACAGGAATGGAATGGCGGACAACACTGCACATGAATGTTTCACAGTATGTACAGGAATGGAGTGGCGGACAACACTGCACATGAATGTTTAACACTATGTACAGGAATGGAGTGGCGGACAACACTGCACATGAATGTTTAACACTATGTACAGGAATGGAGTCAGTGGCGGACAACACTG
>JABMCL010003561.1:335000-385000 GCA_018857735.1 Alviniconcha marisindica
GAGGGGGGGGGGTTACCCAGTCAGAGAGCCAGTATTGTTTTTTACCCAGCCACTTGGGCAACCACACGCCGTCTTCGGATGATTTATCTCAGTCCATTTCCGGAGGATGTATGCTGTTATGCAAGGAGCTTATCATGGCTGAAGATAGTCCCAACATAACTATGCAGCGCACAGTAACCTTGAACTGTCACCACCAGAATGATTCTGCATGGAGACGGGTAGTGATGCATGTCTCCTCTTTTTTCTTCTGCTTCAGTAATTGTGGCGGGCAAAGCCAGTTACGCTGTGAGCATCAACCACAACTGTGATGTTTCGCATGTAGACGGAAGGAGGGTCGAGGCTTTTGTGCTGACATGCTGTCTGAGTTAGAGAAATGCTCAGTTTCGCAGGGAGGTGGTCTTCGGCGTTACTGCGGCTTTCGTTTACCTTCCGCAGGCAGAGAGCCAGTCTTTCCTCACAGCGGTGGCGGGGTACCGCGGAAGCAGACTTCGAGGTTCCCTTTGCTGTGACTCCAGAAAAATGATCAGAATATAGCTTTGCTTGCTTTCGCCTACTGCCAGGAAATCTGGCCTCCGTCCAGTTTCATTTTTCCGCTCGCTCTGATATAATTGTTTACCTATCATCCGCTTCCCCTCCCCCCCCCCCCTCCCTTTCCTTCGCCCGACCCCTCCCCACCCCCCAACCCCGCCCCAGCCTCCCCCGATCCATCATCCATAACAACACGACATGCAGCACGACCAGCGGATTAGACTTTTTACCTGAGCTGTAATGATTTGTGCGTTAGATACGAATTAAGTGGCTCAGTGACGTAGTCAATCAGACACGTCAGTCCCGAAACATGCAGACGTCAGCGCGAAGCTCCTACGGCGCGCGTGACGTGGTTCAAACTGACCTAAGGCGACCCTCCCCTGACAATCTAGCCTACCTGCCCAGCCATTTTGTTCACTGGGTGACCCAGGCGGGACGGGGAGCGGTCAGTCAGATCAAAGGCTGACCGCCACTGGCTGCTACGCTCAGTCAGGTCAGTGAGGTGAAGAACTCCACGGTGTGGTCAGCTGCCGCCAGCTTTTAGTGCAGCACGTGCCGCTGGCGAAGTGATTGGTTTAGGGGACTGCGCCTTTTGAAGAGCACTTGTGTTGGAAGTGTAAATTGACCTCTGGACATACCTCGCCGACACCTTCTGGGTGGTGGAGGTAATGGTATAGGCCCGGTCGGTCAGCCGTCTGCTGGATTGGAGGTGAGGGCTGGGGTGGATTGGGTATGGTAGGTGGTTTGGGGGTTGGGTGGAGGAGGGAGGGGAGGGGGAGGGAGGTAGAGGTAGAGGGTTGCTGCTGGACCTCCGACTGACCCCTGGGCTGTGGCAACTTGCGTGCCGCTGATGTATGTGATGAACTCTCTCTCTCTCTCTCTCTCTCTCTCTCTCTCTCTCTCTCTCTCTCTCTCTCTCTCTTCCCCCCCATTAACAGAAATTAAGTCGCACGCCAGTAGTGATAGTAACTGTAGTAATTCCGGGACTTTAACGCCCTGCCAACCGCACAAGGTCACCCCAGGACGAGATATCGTTTCAGCGAGTCAGGTTAGTGTTGCCCTTGTTATACATGTGACGTCAGTCGAGCGGTATTAGCTCCCTTTGCTGAGTCAGCGTATATCAGCTAGTTACACCAGTGCTGCAAGTCTCATAATGTTCCAAATTACCGAATTAAACAGCATGAAGTGTGTAAATGAGTGAAAGAGTGTATAAAAAACAAAAAGAAGAAATAAAGAGTCCCTACTAGTGTTGCGTGTTTCATGTAAAATAGAGATTTGTCAGAATGTTTGTTGTTTTTCTTTCTTTTCTTTTTTTCTTTTTTTGTTTGTTTGTTTTTGTTTTTCATCAGTGTCTTTATTGCCACGTGTCAAACAGAAATACACATGAAATGAAGTGTCGTGTTGAGAGCATTCATAGGTATAATATTATACGCACGTTCACAATGACAGGTTATCACATGTGTACGCGGTAAACCTACAAATTGATGAAAATGAGAGATGGCCAAATGCATCCTCGTTTGTACAAGTGAGTCATATCCTTGGGTTTATGCCGTAAGATACTGACGATGAAGGTGTACAAGGTGTACAAGAGTACAGTTTTGTCAATTACGGCTGTACAATGTTTTAAAGACCATGGGCCTATTGTGTTTAATTTTGCGATTGTGGCAGCTATATTTCTGCAACGTGGAATGGCGCTAACTGAATTTTTGTGCTGACTTTCGTCTTCTTTTTACTTAGTCTTTTGACATAGGTGATATTAGACTGATCTTACAATTATCAAGATTGCAACATATATCAGAAAGTTGCACCAAAACAATAACAAACCACAACAACAACAAAAAGGTAAAAGAGTATGATAAACAACGGCAACAAAAGCATGGGAAAAGTTCATCAGCGCAGTGCAATGGGTCTTTTAACCCAGACCTCCAATTTCTGAGTGATACCTCCAATGTCTGAGTGATACCGCCAATGTCTGAGTGATACCTCCAACGTCTGAGCGATATCTCCAATGTCTTGAGTGATACCTCCAGTGTCTGAATGATACCTCCAATGTCTAAGTGATACTGCCAGTGTCTGAGTGAAACCGCCAATGTCTGAATGATACCTCCACTGTCTGAATGATACCGCCAATGTTCTGAGTGATACCTCCAATGTCTGAGTGATACCTCCAATGTCTGAGTAATACCTCCAATGTCTGAGTAATACCTCCAACGTCTGAGTGATACCGCCAACGTCTGAGTAATGCCGCCAACGTCCGAGTGATACCTCCAATGTCTGAGTGATACCTCCAATGTCTGAATGATACCTCCAATGTCTGAGTGATACCTCCAACGTCTGAGTGATATTGCCAACGTCCGAGTGATACCGCCAATGTCTGAGTGATACCTCCAACGTCTGAGTGATACCTCCAATGTCTGAGTGATACCTCCAATGTCTGAATGATACCTCCAATGTCTGAGTGATACCGCCAACGTCCGAGTGATACCGCCAATGTCTGAGTGATACCTCCAATGTCTGAGTGATACCTCCAATGGCTGAATGATACCTCCAATGTCTGAGTGATACCTCCAATGTCTGAGTGATACCTCCAATGTCTGAATGATACCGCCAATGTCTGAGTGATACCGCCAACGTCCGAGTGATACCGCCAACGTCTGAGTGATACCTCCAATGTCTGAGTGATACCTCCAATGTCTGAATGATACCTCCAATGTCTGAGTGATACCGCCAACGTCTGAGTGATACCGCCAACGTCCGAGTGATACCTCCAGTGTCTGAGTGATACCTCCAATGTCTGAATGATACCTCCAATGTCTGAGTGATACCTCCAACGTCTGAGTGATACCGCCAACGTCAGAGTGTTACCGCCAACGTCTGAGTGATACCTCCAACGTCTGAGTGATACCTCCAATGTCTGAGTGATACCGCCAATGTCTGAGTAATACATCCAATGTCTGGGTAATACCTCCAATGTCTGAATGATACCTCCAATGTCTGAGTGATACCGCCAATGCCCGAGTGATACCTCCAATGTCTGAGTGATACCGCCAATGCCCGAGTGATACCTCCAATGTCTGAGTGATACCGCCAATGCCTGAGTGATACCTCCGATGTCTGAGTGATAGATAACTGCGGGGATTAGAGAACCTCTGACGAGGTGGGCCCCTGAGAGTTGACAGGAGAGGGGGTTGGGGCTGAGGCGACTGAAAATATAATCATCCATCACAACTCAGAAAGGGAGGGGGGGGGGGGTGTGGAGGGACATTCGGCTAGCCATCACACCAGGACCGACCGCTCATTGGTGGTTTAGGTCACATGATATACCTTCTAAATTTAGCGCAATAGCTAGCCGCATGTGTGGTAGACGTAACAGGGCAGTGAAACACATGCATGTAAGCCCACTGTTGAGACATTTTGTTGTCTTAGGGATAGGACTGATCCAGTCACAAAATCGTAACCCTCGCCCAAACACTAGCCTTTCCCTAAGCATGCAAAACGTGTGGTACTGAAGAGCATTGTATATAGCTATATTTAGAAGGTACATCATTTGACCGAAACAACCAATGAACGGTCGGTCCTGGTGCGATGGCTAGCCGCATGTGGTGGAGGGTGAACATGGACCGTTGGCTGTGTGGACACGCGAGCGTTGGTGCCAAGTGACCGTGTACACTACAAAAGCAAACGGCCGAAAACAATCCCCCAATGTGTTTGGAGAGAGCTAGACTGCAGGCATGCATCCATACAGACCGTACACACACAAACAGTTCTTCTTTATGATAGCTCAGTCAGTGTGCGCTGGCTGACGTTGCTCCCGGGCAGTTAGGGTCAGTAGCCTTAGTTCCTACAACCTTTTGGGTTTTCTAGCTGTGTGTTAGAACTACGTAGTATAATGAATAGCGTGCGCTGTGTGTGCGTGCGTGCGTGTGTGCGTGCGTGCGTGCGTGCGTGTGTGGTGTGTGTGTGTGTGTGTGTGTGTGTGTGTGTGTGTGTGTGTGGCGCGCGCGCGCGAGTGTGTGTGTGTGTGTGTGTGTGTGTGTGTGTGTGTGTGTGTGTGTGTGTGTTGTGTGTGTGATTCTCTGTGTGTGCGTGCGTTCGTGCGTGCGTGTGTGTGTGTGTGTGTGCGTGCGTGCGTGCTGTTTTTACGTTCTGTATTAAGCAGTCCTCTCGCTGGGGCGGGGGGAGGGGGAATGGGGGGGGGGGGGGGGGGGGGACAAAACAAGCAAAAACGACATCACCCCTCTTACAATACCTCATCATGCATCACCCTCCCACCTAAATCGAACGAAATGCCTTCCTTTGAGAAAAATCGGATTACGTGAGTACGTTGTTATGATTAATAGCCTACATCACGCAGTGCACAACATACACACGTATAGTTGCAGGCCCCCCCACAGGCCCTATTGCCGTCCAGAAATGGAATATGAAGAATGAAACCATTATCATGGCCTTCTCTAATCTTATAACCCCCCCCCCCCCCCCCCCCCCCCACCACCACCACCGTCCTTTTTTCTCCCCGCCTCTCTTTCTCTAAAACTAGCTTAAACTCTCTCTCTCTCTCTCTCTCTCTCTCTCTCTCTCTCTCTCTCTCTCTCTCTCTCTCTCTCCCCCTTCCCGCTCTTGCATGACCGTCGCTGCTGTCTGGGTGTCAGAAGTAATTCTCTCGCTCACTCGCTCGCTCGTGTGTTAATTGTTACCAACTTCCGTTTGACTGGCTTGTAAACTTTGTGTTGATCTGGTCTGTTACACAAAACAGCGCTGACGTCGTGTGTGGTAATTGCAGTTTTGTCGTGGTTTTGTCGCGTCCTCCCAACGTCGTTATGTTTACACAGGGGCCTGAGGCTGTATGCCTCGGACAGGGAAGTTTTAATATGTCTCTTCTGCAAAGAACCCGCTGCTGTCCAATTTTCCCTCTGTTAAAGGAACTGGCCCTCCCAAAACACATTTTGTGCAGCAGTCTTGTTAATTAGCTGTATTTTAACGCCTTGTCAACCGCACAGTGTCACCTCGATCATGACGAGCATGTTCAATTCAGTTGGTATTTGTGTGCTTGGAAAAGCCCATATGCGCTTCACCCCGTTTCTCGGTAGCTTCCTTAATGTTGCCTTTGAAGCAGACCTAGTGTTTGTCTGACTGACTATGGCCCTTTCTCGTTCTTTCAAGGAAGATCGTCGAGCGCTTCCTCTTTTTGCGCCTCTCTCCTCCAGGTGATCGATAGAGTGATGTCTTTGGCTTCTGCACGCAGATAGTATCTCAAGCTCCTCAGCACTTCAGATCCTCCGAGACGCAAGCCACTTGTGATGGGCTTCTTTGCCCGCCAGTCTATCTGCTCGGTTATTTCCTTTGACTGCGGCATGTCCAGGACAGTATATCACAGGAGTCTCCGAAGGCGGATGTCGAACATTGGCACATGCAAGTCTGGGCTTCGCAGTCCACTTTTCACTGTTTGTAGCAAGCTCATTGACTCTATGAGGATGACGGCATGCGTGGGCTGACAGCCACATTTTGAAGCAGTCCAGCGGAGAGCATGTGTGACTGACTGCATCCACCTCCATTGTCAAGCTGGAGGTTGAGACCGTATAAGCTGCACCGTCTTCGTGGAGGGGGGTGAGGGGGGGTAGCACATTGTTTGACAGTGAAGCAGGACGACCCAAGTCTGTACCCTACTCATTCTCACGTGTGTAAAACTATACCCAGTCAGACCAATATACAAACTCAGTCCAAGCACATGTTTATCACAGTGGAAGTCCCAAAACATGCCAGAAAGGTTTCTCTACATAACTATAGATATACAAAAAAATTATATCTAAAAAATTAAACTTCAGATCAGTGTTTTCGTTTTAAAATGTCTCGTTGGTTTCGTTTTGAATTTAGAAACCTAGTGTCGTGAGTGACGATTAGCGGAACTGGATGTTGAAAACACAGTGAAGGGGCCTAGCCTAGCTGGCTGCCGCACGCCGAGCCCTCTTTGATGTTAGGCACAAGAGCTGCGAGCGCACGTCATTGGAGGGTGTGGTAGGCGTCCGGCCAGTTGTAACACTTGATGGTATTTTGCTCCTCTGATCCCTTTAAATCGTCAATCACGACGCTAGGTCTCTCTCTCTCTCTCTCTCTCTCTCTCTCTCTCTCTCTCTCTCTCTCTCTCTCTCTCTCTCTCTCTCTCTCTCTCTCTCTCTCTCTCTCTAACATAAAGGTGTCTTTTAAAAACAAAATCGTTAATGTAAATTTTTTATTTCGACTACATGATAGACAGTAAGATAAGATAAAATAATACTTTATTGTCCTTAAAAGAAAATTTGCTTTGAAGCTTACCATAAGTGTAGCAAGTGAATGAACAAAACTGTTCAGGAAAACAAAAAGCAAAAAGGTGTTTAAACAAATTTACAATTATAGCTAAAACAAGTTAGAAACAACATAACATAACATAACATATGCACACACGCACGCCCTCTGCTTTGAAGAGGATAGTTCCTTTAAGCCTGAGGTGGGTCAGATTATAGCTTCACTTGTTCCGCCTACTGCCACGAAATGATTCTTTCTGGTTTATGCCTGCGTTCAGCTTCATTTGTATCCACCCCTCTTGTAACGTCGGATAAATAGTACCTAAATCTGAGAGTTTGTGTGTATTCTAATGGGATTTTCTGTTTTTCTGTTTTCAGCTGTGTGTCATGGCGACTGCCTAAATGGAGGGAAGTGCATCGGGCCCAACACCTGTCAGTGTCGCCATGGTTACATTGGACCCAACTGTGAGCTAGGTAAGGCCAGCGTGTTAGTTTACGTGCATGCGTGTGGGTGTATGTACGTGTGTGTGTTGGTGTGAGGCGGTGGGGGTGGGGCGGTGCATGAGTGGGGGGCGGGGGGGGGGGTGCGTATGTATGTGTGTGTGTGTGTGATTCATGGATGGATGGAATGGGGGGGTTGTGTGTGTGTGTGTGTGTGTGTGTGTGTGTGTGTGTGTGTGTGTGTGTGTGTAATTATGTGAGTGAATGTGTGTATGTATGTGTGTGTGTTTGTGTGTATGTGCGCACGTGTTTGAATGAGCGCACGCGTATGCAAGTTTGGGCGTGCGGGTGCACGTGTGTGTGTGCGTGTGTGTGTGTGCCCGTGCGTGCACATGTGTGTGCGTGCGTGCGTGCGTGCGTGCGTGCGTGCGTGTGGTATGTATGTGTGAGTTTACGAGAGAGATGGAGAGACAGAGAGATGGGACGGACAGACTGACGGACGGAAAAATAACTAACCTGTACAGCACAAGACAGAATATTTCATGACAAACACGGAGAGACAAAGAGACAGAAAGTGAGGAAGAGCGAGACAACCACAGAGAAGCAAATAGGGACAGACAGGCAGGAAGGGAGACAAACACAGAGAAACGAAGAGTCAGAAAGAAAGGAAGAGAGACAGAAAGTGAGAAAGAGCGAGACAAAAACACAGAAACAAATAGAGACAGAAATAGAGGAAAGGAGAAACAAACAAAACAGAGAAACAAACAAAACAACAACAAAACAGAGAGGAAGAGAGACAGAGACAGAGAGTGGGGAAGAGCGAGTCAACCACACACAAACAAACAAATCGAGACAGAAACGGTGGAAGAGAGACAAAGAAAGAGCGAGACAGACGCAGAAAAACAAAGAGACAGAAAGTGAAGAGGAGCGAGACAAACACAGAGAAACAAATAAATACAGAAATGGAAGAAGAGAGAGAAAGACAAAAATGAAATAAAAAGACAGAAGGATAGGAAGACAGAGAAAGACAGAGAAATAAAAGAGAAAGAATGATAGGAAGAGAGATAAACACTGAGCAATAAAGAGACATAAAGATAGGAAGAGTGACAAACACAGAAAAATAAAGAGACAGAAAGATAGGAAGAGTGACAAACACAGAGAAATAAAGAGACAGAAAGGTAGGAAGAGTGACAAACACATAGAATAAAGAGACAGAAAAATAGGAAGAGAGATGAACACAGAAAAATAAAAACAGAAAGATAGGAAGAATGACAAACACAGAGAAATAAAGAGACACAAAAATAGGAAGAGAGATAAAACACAGAAAAATAAAGAGACAGAAAGATAGGAAGAGTGACAAACACAGAGAAATAAAGAGACAGAAAGGTAGGAAGAGTGACAAACACATAGAAATAAAGAGACAGAAAAATAGGAAGAGAGATGAACACAGAAAAATAAAAACAGAAAGATAGGAAGAATGACAAACACAGAGAAATAAAGAGACACAAAAATAGGAAGAGAGATAAAACACAGAAAAATAAAGAGACAGAAAGATAGGAAGAGTGACAAACACAGAGAAATAAAGAGACAGAAAGGTAGGAAGAGTGACAAACACATAGAAATAAAGAGACAGAAAAATAGGAAGAATGACAAACACAGAGAAATAAAGAGACAGAAAGGTAGGAAGAGTGACAAACACAGAGAAATAAAGAGACAGAAAAATAGGAAGAGAGATAAGCACAGAAAAATAAAAAAATAAAGATAGGAAGAATGACAAACACAGAGAAATAAAGAGACAGAAAGATAGGAAGAGAGATAAACACAGAGAAATAAAGAGGCACAAAGATAGGAAGAGAGATAAACACAGGGAAATAACGAGACAGAAAGATAGGAAGAATGACAAACACAGAGAAATAAAGAGACAGAAATTAGGAAGAGAGATAAACACAGAGAAATAAAGAGACAGAAAGATAGGAAGAATGACAAACACAGAAAAATAAAGAAACAGAAATTAGGACGAGAGATAAACACAGAGAAATAAAGAGACAGAAATATAGGAAGAGTGACAAACACAGAGAAACCAAAGAAAAAGAAGAGAGACAAACACAGAGAAACAGGGAGAGATCTGAGACTTACGGATGGACGGGCGGACAGACAGACTTCGGACGGACAGACAGACGGGTGGGAGGGGGGAGGAAGAGGACAGACAGGCAAATAGAAAAGAGAAGGAGGGAAAAATTAAACTCTGGTGCATCTGATCTTGGGTAAGTTATGAAAGCAAACTAGACTAAACAACTGCCTGCGCTCGACTCCTTAACAAACAGAAAACAAACGAATCAAAACAAAACAAAAAAAGAGAGAGACTAATTTATGGTTGCGTTTTGTTTTAAAATCAGATAGGAACCTGCTGTGCGGGTTACGTTCGTCGAAAGCGTTATGTGTCTGTGATTCTCCCTCCTTTTCCTCCTTCTTCCCCCCCCCCCCCCCCCCCCCACCCACCCCTTCTTCTTCTTCTTCCTCCAAGTTACAGGAACACACACCTGATTTTGAAGGGGGGGAAACCAGCACTGAAATACTTGTATCATAACGATTTGATGTCGCATTCTCAAAATGTCTTGTGTAAGTAACTTTACACGACCTCATGCAAGAAATTCATTGAAATTTAAGTTCCTTTTGGTTCCCCCGGTGTGATCCGTTGATGATTCATCTTTGTACTGGGGTCTTTCTGCACGATATTATTCCCTGCAATGCAGAATCAGTACTAAAGCGAATTCAAAACGGAAAGAAGAAGAAAAAGGTTACACATGTTTTAGTGGGTTTTTTATTGGGGGGGGGGGGGGAGGTTTCGTGTTTTTTGTTGTTGTTTTTAGGTATATGATATTATACCCTGTAGCAGGTGCAAAACAGTCGCTTTGAAAAAAATCAGCAACATAAAAAAATCAACAACAAAGTATGTAATACAATTAAGTGTCCGCATTCATCTATCCACTTTTTCGCTTTGAAAAAAATCAGCAACATAAAAAAATCAACAACAAAGTATGTAATACAGTTACACAGTCCGCTTTCATCTATCCAATTTACCACAGATGATAAATACTCCACAAGATCTCCGGAAACTAGTCCCAATGTAACCACGAAACACGTGTAGCCACGGCATCCCGCTGTATGGTACAACGGACGCAGAAATTAAGGTCCCCCTTGTCTGAGAGTCCAGAACTGTCAGAGATACTCTTTTTCACACATGGGGTAGATCATATTGTAGCTTTGCTAACTTCGCCAAACTGCCAGGAAGTATCTTTCTAATGTCTGTCCACCGGCTTGTTCATTTCTCTCTCTCTCTCTCTCTCTCTCTCTCTCTCTCTCTCTCTCTCTCTCTCTCTCTCTCTCTCTCTCTCTCTCTCTCTCTCTCCTACCTATATAAAGTGGCTTGTCATTAACAGCTAGATTGTGAACTGTAAATCGATGACTTGCATTTCGCCCAGAGATGCGACTAGCCGTTGACTGGGCGTTAAACACAAAGACTGAAACAAACAAACCGGAAGTGATTGTCGCCTTTCCACGATATGGCAGCTGATCAATGCAGTTCAGCTGTTTGGTCAGCTCGTCGTTGGTTTGACGGGTCGTTGCGGACGAAGTTCAAAGGACACACGTGAACGTGATTCAAATAAAAACAACACAAAAGGAGATGTGCAGCTGCTGCTTTAAGTGCAGCGGGGAGATTTAGCTGAGACTGGGAATTAGGCGTACTGGCTTCAAACACAAGCCAGATGGCAGAACCACTTTCCAACATCTATCAAGAAGTTTAAAAGCTGTTTCCAAGACTCAACAAAGCTCAGAGGTGAGCAGTGTGTTGGCAACAGGTTGTCCCTGGATATTGCAGTTCCAAAACGATTGTTTGAGTTGAGAGAGTGAGGGGGTGGGTGGGGAAGAGAGAGAGTGTGTGAGATGGAAGGGGAGAGAGGCAGGCAGGCATGAACAGACAGACGGAAAGTAGAGACAAAAAGAGACAATGAGAAAATGATATCAGAGAGAGAGAAGAGAGTGATTGTCGAAATTTGCTTGCTAGTGTATAGAAACATTTCAAACATTCTTATTTAGTACTGATCTAACCTGAACGGTTGCCGTTACTGCCAGTTGTCCTGATGTGTCCATGGTTTTCGTTTTGAACCATGCTGTATTCTCCATTCTTTCACTAACTTTCTTTCTATTTTTATTTCTTCTTTTTTTCTTTTTCTTTCTTTTCTTTTTCCTCTCTCTCTCTCTCTTCTCTCTCTCTCTCTCTCTCTCTCTCTCTCTCTCTCTCTCTCTCTCTCTCTCTCTCTGTTTTCCCGACGGTCTCTGTGTGTTTATTCTTCTTCTTCTTTTTTCTTCTTTTTTTCTTTTTTTCCTTTTTTTTGGGGGGGTGGGGGGGGTCTTTTTGTCCGTTGTTTTTTGTTTGTGTTTGTTTTGTTTATTTATTGTTTGTTTAAGCTTTGTCTTGTCTGGTTTGGTTTGATCTACTTCGAAACCCTTTTCGGAAAATAATCGTGTGTGCGTGTGCGTGTGTGTGTGTGTGTGTGTGTGTGTGTGTGTGTGTGTGTGTGTGTGTGTGTGTCTTTGGGAATGCTATTCTCTTTGTTTTTTAGTGTCTTTCTTTGTTCAAATTCCCGTTTCAAATGTCAGCTGCTGTATAAAATCTTTTCCTAACATTGTGTTTTTAGTCTCAAATTGTCAACAACAACAAAACACCACTTGTGTACATCACTGTTAGCAAGAATAGCTGTCATGTATTGTCTGCCCTTCTTTTTGGTTTTTGTTTGTTTTATTGTTCTCTCTCTCTCTCTCTCTCTCTCTCTCTCTCTCTCTCTCTCTCTCTCTCTCTCTCTCTCTCTCTCTCTCTCTCCATAATTCAGCTCAGTGGAAATCATCCCTTCACTAACGGATGCAGGATGTCTCTGTGTTTTACAGGTTCGCCCCCAGAAAAGACATCTATTATGTTAACGGTTCCACTGTTTTTGTCGACTGGGGGTAGTTTTGGGGTGTGATTAGTGGAGAAAGTGCCGAGAGCTGCCTGTCTCTCATCCCTCTGTTGACTGGAGGTTGAGCGAGAAATAACGAGAGTTCTGGACGAGAAAGAACGAGAAATCACCTGTGTGGTTCCGCTTTATTTCTGTTTTGTCTTCCAGAAAAGACAAATGAACACCCACCCTGCGACTACCAACCTACCTCCACCCCCTCTCTCTCTCTCTCTCTCTCTCTCTCTCTCTCTCTCTCTCTCTCTCTCTCTCCTCACCCCCACCCTCTCACCCCCCTCCTTTCTCACCTACACATACCCTCTTCTCTCCCCTCCCTCCTCACCCCCCTCCCCCCTCTCTCTCTTCACTCCTCTCTCTCTCTCCTCTCTCTCTCCTCCTCCTCTCTCTCTCTCTCTCTCTCTCACCCACCCTCCCCTCTCTCTCCCACTCTCGCACCCCTCACCCCCTCTCAACTCTCTCTCTCTCTCTCTCTTCCACTGTACCCGTCTGGTGTCGTTACTCCACACTACTAATGTTCTTACGTGCTGCGTGCCTGTGTTTGTGTCCACGTGTGCCCGTGTGGTGGTGTAGGTGTTCGTACATTGTGTGATTTGTTAGCGTGGTGGTGTGTGTGTGTGTGTGTGTGTGTGTGTGTGTGTGTGTGTGTGTGTGTGTGTGTGTGTTTGTGTGTGTGTGTGTGTGTGTGTGTGTGCTCGCGCGCGCGAGTATGCGCGCGTGTGTGTGCGTTTGTGCGTGCTTGTGTGAGACAACACAATATTACCCTCAGTATACATGTAATATACAGGAAGTATTCAAAGTTGTTGTTGTTTGTGCCCTATTGACAACCGCCTGTTGTTTGGGGTGCCCTGTTGACAACCTCCTATTGTTTTCGTGCCCTTTTGGCCTACCTCCTGGTGCTTTTGTACCCTCTTGACAGTCTCCTTTTAATATGTTTGCCCTCTTGACAATTTCCTGTTGTTTTCGTACCCTCTTGCAAGCGTATTGTTTCTGTATCCTCTTGACTGTCACCTGTTGTTTTCGTACCCTCTTGCAAGCGTATTGTTTGTGTACCCTCTTGACTGTCACCTGTTGTTTTCGTACCCTCTTGCAAGCGTATTGTTTGTGTACCCTCTTGACTGTCACCTGTTGTTTTCCTACCCTCTTGCAAGCCTTTTGTATGTGTGCACTCTTGACAATGTACGTGTGCACTCTTGACAACGTATTCTTTTTGTTGCCTTCTTGGCAGCTTGTTGCTTTTGATGCCCTCTTGACAACCTCCTGCTGCTTTAGGTGACCTCTTGACAACTTCCTGCTGTTTTGGTTTCCACTTGACAGTAACTTCCTCTTGTTTTTGGTGCCTTCTTAACAACTTCCTGTTGTTTGGGGGACTCTCTTGACAACCCCCTGCTGTGTTTGGTGCCCTCGTAACGACGTCGTGTTGTTTTTGGCGCCCTCTTGACAACTTCCTGTTGTTTGGGGGACTCTCTTGACAACCCCCTGCTGTGTTTGATGCCCTCGTGACGACGTCCTCTTGTTTTGGTTGCCTTCTTGACAACTTCCTGTTGTTTTGGGAACTCTCTTGACAACCCCCTGCTGTGTTTGGTACCCTCGTGACGACGTCCTGTTGTTTTGGTTGCCCTCTTGACAACTACCTGTTGTTTTGGGGACTCTCTTGACAACCCCCTGCTGTGTTTGGTACCCTCGTGACGACGTCCTGTTGTTTTGGTTGCCCTCTTGACAACTACCTGTTGTTTTGGGGACTCTCTTGACAACCCCCTGCTGTGTTTGGTACCCTCGTGACGACGTCCTGTTGTTTTTGGTGCCCTCGTGACGACGTCCTGTTGTTTTTGGTGCCCTCTTGACAACTCCCTGCTGTTTGTGGTGCCCTCTTGACAACTCCCTGCTATTCGTGGTGCCGTGTTGAGAGCCCCCTATAGCATTTGGTGCCCTCTTGCAGACATAGACGAGTGTGCCCTCGGCATCTCAGCCTGCCGAGGTAACTCGGTGTGTATCAACGAGCCAGGCTGGTACCACTGCGACTGTCTGCAAGGCTTCCACTCCATCTGGCCTGACAACCACTACGGCAGTCTCTGTCTCGGTATAACAGCTACCCGACCATTTTCTGTCGACGTTTTTCGTTGCCTGCAGTTCAGCCATTCTCTGGCTGTTTGATGTTGTGTGTGGTTTGCTTTGCATCATCTTGATTCGGTTCCACTTGTATTAGTATACCGTGCTCTCTTTACTTTTCTTTCCTCTTTTTATTTGTTGTTGTGTTGGTCGTCGTCGTCGTCTTCTTCTTCTTCTCCTTCTTCACCTCCCCTCTCTCTCTCTCTCTCTCTCTCTCTCTCTCTCTCTCTCTCTCTCTCTCTCTCTCTCTCTCTCTCTGGGGTGGGTGAAGGGCTGATTTTCTGTACCTTCGATTTATATTTTGTTCCGCTTCAGTTTGTTTCATTTTCTTCACCAGTAATAATTGAACATGCTTGACCTTTGTTTGGCTTTTTTAACCGTAATTGACTTGCGTCAGGCCTGCCGATTTCATTTTGCTTGCTTTCAGTCAGTGTCCTTGTGCTTGATTAGTGTTAGTTATAGTGGTCTTTGGCGAAGTCTTTTAAAGTTTTGCCTTCATGTCATAGGTTTTGTTCTTAAACTAATAACTGTATGGTTAGGTATTGACTATGGCATGTGAAAACGGCGTCATGTTTTGGGGATTTATGCGTTATTTATACCGCAGAATTAGCCAGGAGGTTGGGGAGGGGTTGGGAACGGGTACTCTGAATGATTACACAAGCTTTGTTTCTTGTAATTGTTCGATCCTTTGACAGAAGCTAGTGATGAATAACTATGATCAGACAGTGAAAAACTTTCATTGCGTTGCAGAAAACACCTTGTCATATTAACATTCGTGTCTCATATGTCGTCTCTTTATTTAAACTCTTTACAGTGCATGAACATGTTCACAGCAGAAATTATGTACTGGTACGCATGTTTGTCCCAATAATTTGTGCCGTGCAATTTTCGGCACACGTTAAGTATTCACGATGTAGCAAAAGACGTTCTCTTCTCTCTCTCTTCTCTCTCTCTCTCTCTCTCTCTCTCTCTCTCTCTCTCTCTCTCTCTGTGAGTCATAGGTACGTCTGAGATGTGAGACATGTCTGTCTCCTGCACCCATAAGACAAAAAGAAGAGGGTGTACACTAGGTGACCAAGGTGAGCGTAAGCCGCTTTAGTTGCTTTGAAGTCCTCCCTGAAACTGACGACGATCAATGAAGCGGTCTGAGCCACCAACAATTGCCACTTGTCCGGAATTAAGGCCGTCTGAAACTCTCTCCGTGTCAGTCTGGCGCTGGTTCGATGAGGCAGATGCCCGAGTGGTTACGTGAGGAGAACTGGTCATCAAATTGTGGTCGGTTTTAGAATAATTATCACTTTCTTCTGCGTTTGAGCATGGTTCTGCCTCAAATGCTCAGTCCGGTGGTTTGGATGAAGGTTGAGGTCTTCAGAAGGTCCTCCGTGTTGCCCCACAGCTGTTCTTGCAGCGTTGCTCCATGGGGCTACTGCTGCCTTCTTGCTTTCGTCTGAAGGGGGGTGGGGGGGGGGGGGTGGACAGAACTACAGAACATGCTCTGGGGACTGTGGTCCTGTCTGTTTTAGAATATATATAAACGTAGGGCGTGGACGTTACTGTTTCAGTTTTGTGCGAGTTCTTAACGGAAGGTTTTCTCAGGGCTGTGTGAAATAAAGTCACCCTGTGATTTGTAATTGGTATGATTTTGTGTAATACTTTCTTCTTCTTCTTCTTTTTCTTCTTCTTCTTCTTCTCCCTCTTCCACTACTACTACTACTACTACTACTACTACTACTACTTCTTCTTCTTCTTCTTCTTCTTCTTCTTCTTCTTCTTCTTCTTCTCTCTCTCTCTCTCTCTCTCTCTCTCTCTCTCTCTCTCTCTCTCTCTCTCTCTCTCTCTTCAACACAAACCTAAAACAGAGACTCACTGTCCGGTCCTTCAGACGAGAACGATGAGCTGCCGGACTCTTGTGCATTTGAGCGTGCGCGTAAAATACCCCTGGGCAGCTGGACTTGTTCACGTCATCATCTGCGACGAATCAGAGTGATCCATTGTTAACCCGGCCGACGGACGAGGGCTTTCAGTCAGTCAGCCATGTGATGGGACTGGTGTAGTAGAATTGTGAAGGCGTGATTCGTCCTGAGGTGACCTTGTGGGCTTGACAGGTCGATAAAATCCACTTAGGTACTAACAAGCTATGGTGGGAAATGAAGGTCCTACTGATGAGAGTCCAGACCTATCAAAGGGACTCTCTTTTAAGACTGGAGGCCGCTAACCCACCGCCGTGCTTGCCGAGCGTGACCAACGCTCCAGCGCGGCAAGTGCCTTACTCCTCTCACCTTAATGCTAACAAACCCCATAATATGTTACTAACCTATGTAAGATTACTACTTGCGACCTTTGCATAGTATGAATATCCAAATGCCTATGTTTTTAAAGCCACGAGACGATGGTCTCCTTTTAAGATTACTATGCGACCTTTGCATAGTATGAATATCCAAATGCCTATGTTTTTAAAGCCACGAGACGATGGTCTCCTTTTAAGATTACTATGCGACCTTTGCATAGTATGAATATCCAAATGCCTATGTTTTTAAAGCCACGAGACGATGGTCTCCTTTTAAGATTACTATGCGACTTTTGCATAGCATGAATATCCGAATACCTACGGTTTTTTAATGCCACGAGACGTGTTGTCTCCTTTTAAGATTACTATGCGACTTTTGCATAGTATGAATATCCGAATACCTACGGTTTTTTAATGCCACGAGACGTGTTGTCTCCTTTTAACTGTAAATAGATGTCTATCCAAACAATGGATTTTTAACAGTAGCAGGCGCGTCGTTGTCGCCCAGAACATGTCACGCATGTTGACTGGAATGGCGACCGACTGCTGTCGCTCCTGTCGCTCCCCGGCTGCGTGGCTGGGGAGCAGAATGTCTCAACCATAACCAGCATTTTAAGGTTTCTTCCTTTAACAAAAGCTGGATGGATTAACAATTTTAAATGTATGCTGCCCCTTACAGGCCCATTTACAGCTGTGAGCAGGTGGTCGTCGTTTTTATCCGCAGTAAAATGCACCCCAACGACAAAATGTCTTTTTATCCAACAGTAGGCGCCTTGCTGCCCCCGGACATGATTACACGTACTGAAGCTGAAGCGACCCCCACCCCACCCCAGCGAACTGTAAGAAACTTACAGTTTGTCCCTAATATGTCAGCCGACATCCGAGGACATGAAGCCCACATCATCATCATCAACTGCGATACCAGTCCCCGACTCTCTTTGAAGAGTTTTTCTTCTGCTTTTTCTTCTTGTTCTTCTTCTTGTTGTTCTCCTCCTCCTCCTTCTCCTTTCGCCCCGATATAACCGCAATGGTTGACTGGGCGTAAACACCAAGTGCACTCCTCCTCCTCTTCCTGCTCTGAATCCCCCGGTTCTTTTAAGACTGGAATAAGACACTCTCAAGACGGGAAGAATCCCTCGCTATCCCACCCCCCTCTCCACAAGGGACTGTCTTCTAAGACTGGAATAAGCCCTTCTCCCCCAAAAAAAACAGCTGTGCACGCTTCGCCTACTTCCTATCTAATCTCTGTCTTCATGGTTCATTTGACTTCATTTTTCCCGAATCTTCTTCAAACATGAAGTGTCGTATGTCATGATCAGTCAATGAGACCTTTATTTCTGACATGACGAAGTGTATTTCGCCCTGACCGTCTCGGTTCACTGGCGTTAAATATCCAGAATCAAAACCAGTGAACCAAAAACGGTGGGTGGAAGGGGAGTGCGCTTTTGTCTTGGGTACGTACGCTACTGATTGTGTGTTGCGTGATGTTCGTGAGATATGAAAACATTGCTTGGGTACCGTTTTATACGTACGATCACCCAGTGAATTCATGGGGGGACCGTACTTTTCCACACTCCATCTTTGGGTGCAGCAAAGTGTCCCTTAAAAGAAACTGGATTGTTGATTAAAACAGATGGCGGTGGGTGGGTGGGGGCGGAGGGAGGGGGGTAGGCGGAAAACAGCTGGCTCGATACATATTTACCTTTTTATGAATGACGTGGTCACTTCGACCTTGCCAAGATTACTAGTAGTGGTGCTAGAAGTACAAGTGCATGAAAAACAGTATGGCTAGTAAGTGTATAGAAGCAGTGTAACCGTCGTCTTTCGGTACCTTCGTGCAAATCACGTCGGCTTCACGGATGGATAGTCTTCAGGCGAGGAGTTTATTCTCACGGATATGTCCTTGGTGGTGGAACTCGCTCGCGCAGATGGAAACGTGGACTGATGCACGCGAATGGAAAGATGGAGATTTCACACACACACACACACACACACACACACACACACAAACCCCCGGGGAAGGCAGTCGCCCAAGATTTGGGGGTAAAATCCAGGAGCTGAATTCCTGGAAAAGTATTTTGGGTCACAAATATCATCACAATCGTTAAATGGGGTCCATATCTACCGATTATAGCCAAAATCCGCAACAAAAGGTGATTTTTTCATATATTTTTGTCTTTGATTGTCAGTTTGAGTCGGCGCATGTTGCCCTTTGACGTTTGACCTAGTTTCCCAGTAACAACGTGAACGCTTCCTTAGTGCCGATTTTGGCAAGACAGTCGTACTCACGACGCAACGTTCTCAGATTGCATTTTTTCCGTACATTTTCCATGGTTTTAAATTGCCGTAGCTTGTTTAACGAGGCCGCTTACCTAGCAGCACTTCGTCGGTTTCGTTCGCCATTTGCAATCCGTGACGCCAACTCGAAACAATCAAAGACAAAAATATATTTTTAAAAATTCACCTTTTGTTGCGGATTTCGGCTGTATTTGGTAGATATGGACCTCATTTAATGATTGTGGTGATATTTGTGACCCAAAATAACTTTTAAGACGGTCCAGGAATTTCCGACCGTCTCCTTGGATTTTACCAATTTGGGAATTTTAAGCCAAATGTCTTGTTGTTGGTTTGATTTTGTCAGTTTTATATATATACACGTATACAAAGCCGGAGGTGACATCTAGGACCCTCTGTCGAGAATGGCGGCCATTCCTAAGGGACTCCAATGCGAAAAAAAGAAATCAAATTTACCTCCGGAAGTTTGGCAACGGCTAGGCGTCCATTTCGGGACACAGACACAGACGACAAACCTTGAGAACAAAATTGTTCACCGAGACTGGCGTGGTTTACCGAGACCCGCCTAATCCCGGTCAGGTAACTCGTATTGAACGAAGGCCGTCTGTGTGTTACTCGTTGGTCAGCTGGTCTCGTGTGGCTCAATGCCAGTGGTGCGTTCGATCGTTGGAACCTTTTTTGGCAGCACAGCAGTTATGGGGTGGAGGGGACTGAGCTGTCGTTGTTATTTATCTACAGAGGAGTCTGATTTGTTTGTAGGTGCCTGCAGTAGCGTTTCATTTCGGAAAGAATCCCCACCCCACCCACTCTCTCTCTCTCTCTCTCTCTCTCTCTCTCTGCAAAAACCAGGAGTTAAAAAATGCATAACTGAACTTCGGTTTTACTGTTTCGAAAGGCCAAAAGACATCATCCAGCTTGAAAACGCCATGCCGCTGTTGTTAGTTTTGTTGTTGTTGTTTTTCTTTGATCGTTGAGTTCACATCTCATATAATTATTACAAAGCTTTGGTCGTGTTTGGAGTTTCACGCCATAAAACTAAAACTGTTTTTGTTGGCATGGACCGCACATGTTTTGTGATTGTTAATATTGTTTTCTTTTCATTGCACCTTGTTTTCTTGCTTGCATAGATCTAGATCTATTTTTCTTTTGCCAAAAAGCGAATGCTATAAAGGAGAGCACGAAAGCCTACATCTGCCAACGTAGCGGTTTCAATCTAAGGGAAGTAACAAATCACTGCACAGTCCGCAAGAGTTGTACTGTCTTTGTGTGAGTGCATGCCCTTCGTTTGATTTGGTGTGCTGAATTGTGTTATTTCTGAGAGTATTGTTGTTGTTGCTTTCTTCGCAGAGGTAAGTGCTGGTGGCGCTGGAGTGCAGTTTCATATAGCTAGACTTGTGCTATGCAAGTTTCGTTAAACAGCATGCTTAAATAATCCTGTGTGTAAGCTGATTTGCACTCTCGTTTGAGTAACTTGATGTGAAGTCAAGTTGCTAAAACGGGAGTGATATCCTTCTGTCTTTTGCTGATTGTTCTCAAATTTTTACTGGCTTTTCAAAATATGTTTGTCCAGCAGGTAGAAAAATTCAAAATGAAGGACTTTGTTTAAAATGGCCCATTTACTATGTTTTAAAATAGCCCGTTGATTCTGTCTCGAATTTAGAACACAAATTTCGTGAGTGACGATTGCACACCGTCAAATTAATATCCTAGTTCGCCTATCGCACACCGCGGCCCCTTTGAAGTTCTGCACTACAGCCGCGTGTTAATCTCGCCCGAGAAAAAACATCAAAGAGGTGGCGGTAGGCGTCAAGGCAGCTGTCATATTTGTGACAGCGGTTTGTACATTTGATCCCGCTAATCGTCACTAACCAAGTTAGATTTCTAAATTCAATACAAAATCAACATTAAAATTAATCCTTTTTTAATCCTAATTTTCTGTGTTTTGTGGGGGGGTTTGGGTTTTTTTTATTTTATTTTTATCTCTTTTATATATTGAGCAAACATCCAGCACTCCGTGATATTTTTTAGACGGCTGGTTCCTTGAAGTGATCTGTTTTCTGTGTCCGCACAGTGCTATTGGTGGTGGGGGGGGGGGGGGGGGGGGGGGAGATCATGTTTTAAAACATAGTTGAAAAAGGGAGAGATTTTTTTCTCTCTCAAAATGTCAACAAGATTGTTGACTTGAATCTCAATCTCGTTTCTGATGCATTAATTTGCAGACGTGAACGAGTGTGTGGGTGAAGGTGAAGGTCACACGTGTCATCCCAGCACGCAATGCGTCAATAAAGAGGGCGGCTACTCCTGCCAGTGTGGCTCAAAGGACAACTGTCTTCACAGTGCGTTTGTGTCTGGTGTATCACTCCCCCTCCCACCACCACCCCTCTCTCTCTCTCTCCTCTCTCTCTCTCTCTCTCTCTCTCTCTCTCTCTCTCTCTCAACATGACTGCATAGATTTGCGTTACAGCAGTAACAGCAATTACCTTCTTCTTAAGTTCGTGTGTGTGTGTGTGTGTACGCGTGTGCACACAATCCCTAAACAACATTAACTTTTTTTCATCCTTTTCATGTAAAATGCCACCCCTCTAACCATAAGTAACTTGCTAAAGGCAGTTTTGCCAAAAAATTGCACTTCTTTGTTTATTTGTTGGGGGGGGGGGGGGCGTTGTTGTTGTTTTCGTTTGTTTGTTTGGGTTTGTTGTTGTGTTTTTGTTTGGTTTTTGTTGTTGTTTTTGTTTGTTGGGGTGTTTGTTGTTGTTTTGGGGGGGGTGCCTTTGGGGTGGGGGGGGGGGGGGGGGGGGGTTGTTTCGGCGAATCAGCTGTACTCGTGAGCTAAAATCGTTTGAGTTTTGATGGTTTGTGTGTCACATGGATATTGACATCCGAGTTGTGTTGTGCAGGTTGCATTTTTCAAGGGGCTGAACACAAGAACGGCAGCGGCTGGGTGTCGGCTGTGGACAAGTGTATGACGTGCGACTGTCAGGTCAGTGCACTGGACGTTGTAGACATCGGGTTCCCTCTCACGTTGTGGGTCGCAGCAGGCACATTTAAATTAATTTTTAATTGTTGCCTCGGGGGTGTGCTGATCTGATTGTTTTGCATTGAAGTGCACGTCCACCATGTAGTACTAGCTTTGATATTTGATACGCCAGTTTATACATACACACACACACACACACACCAGCACGCACGCACGCACGCACGCACGCACGCACGCACGCACGCACGCACGCACGCACGCACACAGAAAGATATATATCACGCATGTGATGAATGAGATAACGTCTATGGCCGGTGCTCTGCAGTGAGGCCAGCGCTGTCTAAACATTTGCGGTAGAATGGTGTATCTTAGCTACTTTTGGTGTTTTATGTAAGTTTTAGGAAAGTATACATACCCGACTTTGCGTGAATTAGCATGCCTCGTGTTAACGTCAAACGTGACAAGATCTTGTCTTTTGGTGTTTCAAGTTGTAGCGACGTGTCACCGTATGCCGTGTGATTTGTGAAGCCTGAAGTTTATGACGTGCACAAGTCTC
The DNA here is from genome assembly GCA_018857735.1 of Alviniconcha marisindica. Classification (NCBI taxonomy): domain Eukaryota; kingdom Metazoa; phylum Mollusca; class Gastropoda; family Provannidae; genus Alviniconcha; species Alviniconcha marisindica. Next base: position 357,484 of record JABMCL010003561.1, read on the forward strand.
ACGATGACGTCAAACGCGACGCGATCTTGTCTTTTGCTCGGTGTTGCGACGCGTCACCGTATGACGTGTAACTGTCAGGCTGATGACGTGAACAAGGGATGATGACGTCATACGTGCCACAACCTTTCTCTGTTTTGATGTCTTCAGTCCGGCGTTGCCACGTGTCACCGCATGACGTGTAACTTTCAGGCCGATGACGTGAACAAGGGATGATGACGTCATACGTGCCACACCCTTTCTCTGTTTTGATGTTTTCAGTCCGGCGTTGCCACGTGTCACCGCATGACGTGCGACTGTAACGCCGATGACGTGGACCTGGCATGCTGCCCTCGCTGTGACGAGTCGGCCTCGTGTCCGCACCAGGAGTTTTCTGTGTCCATGCAGCACGGCGAGACCTGGGTCTACCAGTGTCAGATCTGCGAGTGTCTGGTCAGTGTCTGCCGGTCTCAGTGTCGGTCTCTTTGTGTGGCACAATAGTCGGATTTTGTTTTTTGATTTTATAAATATACTTTTGTTACTCAGTTTTTATGCGTATGAACGTATAATTACACCAAGCATGCACATGAATGCAAAATTAATGTGAACAGACTAAACCAGTTAACTAGCCAGTCATAGATTAGAGAGAGAGAGAGAGAGAGAGAGCCGCATCGCATGCCAGCCCTGAGCGCTTCAAAGGCCTGCGCATTTATCACACTCAAAAAACACTCAAACACGGATACAAAGACACACGCGCACGTGCGCGCGCGTGCACACACATACACACACGCACACACATACACACACGCACAAACGCGCGCGCGCGCACACACACACACACACACACACACACACACACCACACACACACACACACACACACACACACTCTCACTCACTCACTCACTCACTCACTCACACACACACACACACACACACACACACACACACACACACACAGGCACAGAGGAGAGGCAGGCTTGTAGCCACTACTTGCTCCGACTTCCCAGCAGGCCAGCAAACACCGACTCACCCGCCTCTTTATGAAGAACCCCTCTTTGATTCGTGTTGGTGAGCCGGTGCGGCCTAGCGGTAAGGCGTTAGGCTGGTAAGCATGCAGGGCTTCGGCTCGATTCCGCTTCGGCTCTCCTTTCTCTTCAAAAAGGCTGTGGTTTGTGGACACTGTCTTGTGATGACCTTGGCCCTCACAATGAACGCTGCCCATCTTAATGCCGGAGTCATTCTGGTGGTGACAGTGTCGCGACAAGTGCATAACCTCGCTCTCTCTTCATCTCCGTGCAGCTGTCCACAGACGCGGTCAGCGCCCTCCGAAAGCGCACTCACAAGACCGTGGAAGCAGTCTAGTGCCCAAGCACCCACGTAAACACGAGGCGCATCCACCCCGTGTACAAAAAGAGTTCCGTTTCGATTCAAACGATTTGGGTTTTATTTGATCTGGCGTAAGCAACATGGTCAGTTGTAAAACAAACGTCTGATATAATCTGAGTTGTTTGTAACAAACTTACTACTGTTTTAGCACCAACAACAACAACAAAAAACTGCTCGTTAGCTGACAGTTTCCTGGACCCTATGGCGTACTAAATACGGCAGTGGTTGAAGGAAGAATGTCGTAAACCAGTGCTTGGAGTTTGTTGCTTACTTTGACTCGTGTTGTCTGTGCGGTCTGTCAGCACGGGGAGACGGACTGCTGGCCGCTGGACTGCCCTCAGCTGACGTGCCAGAACGCGGTGCAGGAGCCCGGCGACTGCTGTCCGCGCTGCGTAGAGGCCAACCCTTGCTCCAACCCCCTCCTGCTGCAGGCCGGGGGCCGCGACAGCTCCAGGGACACCTGCATGTACATGGGCGCCATGTACGGGCACGGCGACTCCTGGGTGCTGGAGTCGGACCCCTGCACCAGTTGTGAGTGTAAGGTGAGTTGGTAGCCTGTGGCGACTCGCTGAGTCGCATCCCTGAGCCAGTTGTGAGTGTAAGGTGAGTTGGTAGCCTGTGGCGACTAGCGAGTCGATCCCTGCACCAGTTGTGGGTGTAAGGTGAGTTGGTAGCCTGTGGCGACTAGCGAGTCGATCCCTGCACCAATTGTGAGTGTAAGGTGAGTTGGTAGCCTGTGGCGACTAGCGAGTCGGATCCCTGAGCCAGTTGTTAGTGTAAGGTGAGTTGATATCCTGTGGCGATTCGGTAAGTCGGATCTCTGAGCCAGTTGTTAGTGGAAGGTGAGTTGGTAGTCTGTGGCGACTAGCGAGTCGGATCCCTGCAACAGTAGTGAGTGTAAGGTGAGCTGGTAGTCTGTGGCAACTAGCGAGTAGATCCCTGCACCAGTTGTAAATGTGAGTTGAATTGCAGCCTGTGGCGACTCGTGAGTCGAATCACTGCACCAGTTGTGAGTGTGAGTTTAATTGCAGCCTGTGGCGACTGGTGAATCGGACCCCTGCACCATTTGTGAGTGTGAGGTGAGTTGTAGCCTGTGGCGACTCGTGAATCGGACCCCTGTACCAGTTGTGAGTGTGAGTTGAATTGCAGCCTGTGACGACTCATGAGTTGGGTCACTGCACCAGTTGTGAGTGTGAGGTGAGTTGGTAGCCTGTGGCGACTGGTGAGCTGGATCACTGCACCACTTTGAGTTGGTAGCCTGTGGCGACTCATGAGCTGGATCACTGCACCAGTTGTGAGTGTGAGGTGAGTTGTAGTCTGTGGCGACTCGTGAGTCGGACCCCTGCACCAGTTGTGAGTGTGAGGTGAGTTGTAGTCTGTGGCGACTCGTGAGTCGGACCCCTGCACCAGTTGTGAGTGTACGGCTAGTTGCGCTCTGTGGCGACGACAGCGTTTCAAAGATTGACCGTGTCCCTGTTACGAGTGCAGACGAGTTGCAGATGAGGGGTAAGCTGTGGCGGCTCGTCGATGCTGTAGCTGATGGACATGTGCAGCAGTTGCCAGTGTGGAGTGATTTGAGACGGTAGTTTCTGGCGGCTTGTAGCTGGGTGCACTAGATGTGGGTTAGAGCTAGTGCTTTGGAACTATGGCTATCCTTTCGCGACTTGTTGGTGCTGGGGTCAGACTTCCACACCTGGTGTGAATGTGAGGTGAGGTTTTGAAGTCGGAAATAGCCTCAGGCGACCTACCCAGCTGTGAGTGTCGGTGACTTGGAACTGGAGGTAGCCTATGGCGACTCGTGGGTGTTGGAGTCAGACCGTTGCACCAGTTGTGAGTGTGAGGTGAGTTGAGGCGGTAGCCTGTGGCGACTGGTCAGTGCAGTGGATGCACCAAGTGTGGAAGAAAGGTGAGCTGCTAGTGTGGGTAACCTAGGACGACTCATGGTGCCCTACATCAGTTTACAGTCTAAGGTCGGTTTCGTGGACGGCAAAGACAACTTGTGGTTGAATGCACCAGTGACTTCAGTGGTAGCCTATTACGACTCGTGGTATGGTGCACCAATGTGAACTGGCGGTAGAGAGTCCTTTGATGATAGTCACCAAGCATATGTCTGTGTATAATTCATGTGTTCGTTCTCTCTGTGTCTGTGCGATTGACAGGACATTAAAATGCCTGCTCTCTCCTCTCTCTCTCTCTCTCTCTCTCTCTCTCTCTCTCTCTCTCTCACCACACACACAACACACACACACACTCACTCTCTCTCTCTCTCTCTCTCTCTCTCTCTCTCTCTCTCTCTCTCTCTCTCTCTCTCTCTCTCTCTCTTTCACACACACACACACACACACACACACACACGTTTGTGGTTTTCATTGTGCATATTACATTGAATTTGTGCATGCATACCATGTGTTGTGCTTTGCCCCCAATGTTATCAACATGCTCCCTCCCCAGCCCTTCTCTCTCTCTCTCTCTCTCTCTCTCTCTCTCGCTCTCACCCACCCACACACACACACACACACCCCAACCCCTGCACACCCCGTGTGTGTGTGTGTGTGTGTGTGAACCCACGTTTCCTTGCTGTTTGTCCATTGCAGGCGGGTCACATTTGCTGCTCCTACAGCCAAGGCTGTGACGCCACTCAGTGAGGAGGTGCGCACGCAAGGACGCCGCACTCTCAGTGTTGACTGGAGCACGCCCATGACGTGTTTCACGTGCTGAACTCACTCTTGCGCCGCAGTATCTTCAGTCTTGTCTCGTCTTGTCTTGTCTTGTCTTGTCCAGTCGTATCTTTTGTGTGTACAGGTGTAGTGTATGTTATAGCTTCTTCTTCGGTTTTGTGTGCGAGCGTGTTTGTTTTTCGTTCATTATCGGACGGATGGTTCTTTTTTTTCGTCTTTTCTTTTGTTGGGGGGGGGTGAAATAATTCTCAATTCAACACAGTTTGTGTATAATAAATTACTCATTTTCGTAGAGATGTTTTTTGTTGTAGTTTCTGCACGGTTCTGGTTTTTTGTTTTGTTTTGTCGCGCTTTATGCTATGCATTGTACAAATGTCCCTCCATAGCTGAAAACTACATCATGCCGGTATAAAACGCCTTTGAAATTGGAGTTCCAGTCGAAAATTGTTTCATTTGATTGTGAGGTGTTTCTGTTTTGTTTGTTTTTTCCATTGGGGAAGGAAACTTAGCAGTATTTTATATACTTGGAATTCTAGCTGGAAGAATTTTTTCTCTCTCTCTCTCTTCTCTCTCTCTCTCTCTCTCTCTCTCTCTCTCTCTCTCTCTCTCTCAATCCATTCATATAACGATTTTTAAAAATTGTGTTGTTCCTGTCCGTTCCTTTTTTCATATACTTTTCTTTAATCTGGTATCGATCAATCAGACGGAATGATTGACACCAGCATGTCCTACATATGCTTTTTTTTTTTTTTTTTTAAACAACGGTAATTAATAGTGAAAGGAGTAACTCTTCGAACATTTGTATTTGCTGTTTGTGTATGTGTGTTTTGTTTAATGATTGTGTAGAGATGGATTTGACTTGAGAAAGGGTTTATATATAAAATTATGAGAAGTGTTTGCAAATGTGCATTGTCCTGAGGTGACCTCTTCTTCTTCTTCTTCTTCTTCTTCTTCTTTTTCTTCTTCGCTGGAAGCTCTGTCCGTCATTATTTGTGTTGCCTGTTACATATGCATCACAAAATATTTGGTACAAGCTTTTGGGTTGTTGATTTTGTTGTGTTTGTGGTGGGGGCGGTCGAAGTGTGATTCGTTGTTATCGGATGCATGCTTTCTGTTGTGAATTTTTATATAATCTAATTTATGAATAACTAATACAGTTGAGTTCTATGTAATCGTCTTTAAGCTTTGGAATCTTGTAAATATTTTGACTTATTATCACTTTCTCCCTGCCCCCACCCTTCCCACCCTCTCTCTCTCACACACACACACACACCGCATACACACGCACGCACGCACACAGACATCCACACACACACACCACACACACACACACACACACACACACACACACACACACACACACACACACACACATCCACACGAGGTAACGTTGCTTTTTGCATGCTATGAGATGTTCACACTCATGCATTATCTGTTGTCATACATTGTACAATTTATTATTGTGTGTGATTTCATGTCCGTAGTTTAGTAAGTCTCTCGCTCGGAAATGTATATTATGGCTGCCTTGGTGATATAGTCACTTCGTTTTCTCGTGTTTTTCTCGTATGTTTTTCATGTTTGGTCCGTCACCTCGTGAATGTAGAAGCCATATTAATGTTGTTTCCTGTTCACGATGACGCGGTCGCGCGCGCGTGTGTGTGTGTGTGTGTGTGTGTGTGTGTGTGTGTGTGTGTGTGTAGGGACTCCTATAGGAGTGATTGCACCTAGCATAAAGAATTGAATCAGTCCCGGAAAGGGCCTTATGCTCCTAAGCAGGTTCTCTCTTTGAAGGAAATATTATTATTATTCCTCTTCTTCTTCTTCTTCTTCTTAAGTGTGCGAACAGCTTGTATCGTTTACCCACCAGCTATAAAAGCACACTCAGTTCTCGAAAAGATTGCGTTGCTATCTGGTACAGCTAGATCTAGTTCTTTCCCTTTCGTAGGCGCACTTTCATTATCTCTCTATATTACATGTATAAGATATTCTTCAACGATTGACAGGTATGCGACAAAGCCTTGGTCAGCGTTGTTTTGCGGTTTAAAATCAGACTGCCTTCCTACGAAAATATGCTGGAGTTCAGCCCGCTTTCCTTGGACCTTGGACCTTTCCAGTGACCGCTTTCAGTCGTGTGCATGAGAGAGAGAGAGAGAGAGAGAGAGAGAGAGAGAGAGAGAGAGAGAGAGAGAGAGAGACTTTGTTGCTTAACGTCCACGGAGGCGAGCAGGCCTATTAGGAACGGGGACGAGTGGGAAAAGGGGGACAGAAGAGTGAAACCTCGAAACAGGCGCCAACCCGGAAGACCAAGGCTTCCGTGGACCGCCGCCAGAACAACAGAATGTGAAGGCAGTGTCCGTCCGGCATTGCGCAGCGACCACCGCACCCGCAATTGCTGTCCCAACTGCTATGCAGAACAGAGTCACAAAGACAATGTCCGTAGCTCCGCCGTTGGGAAACAACTGAAGCAAAAGGAGTCCAACTCTCAGGCCCAGCACCACCTCCCTGCTCTTGATCTCTTCTGGGCTGACTTCTTCGTGAGAGTCCCGCTCACCTCCCTCCTCTTGATCTCGCCTGGACTGTGCCGTGTGCATGGCCTTGGCCATGTTGCTTTACGTCCACAGAAGCGAGGTTGCTTATTGGGGACAGGGGGGGGGGGGGGGGGGCCTCCCCTGTTGGGGGGAAGAGGACGAAAGAGTGAAGGCTCGACCGCGGATACCGCCCGAAAAAGACCGGAGAGACTGTGGACCGCCGCCAGAACAATGGAACCGTGTGCATGCACTGACGGCTGCTTTTGTGGTACAGATTCACTGAAGACACTCAGCCCGCCGCGGTAGGTCTGTATAACCTGTCTCCGTCTACACCACCCGTTTCACCAGCCAGCAAATGAGACTATCCTTCAGGCAGCGCGAGAGTTGGTTTAACCCTTTCACTGCCATGCTTGCCGCGCCGTCACTGACTCGGAAAACGACCAATAAAAGTGCGAAATTTGAAACCATTGTGGCTTTATTGCCCCCTTCGCATGAGCATGTGAAAGGATTTCTATCAAAACGCACAGTGTTGAAAGTGAGATTTGTTACAGGACCATCAAATATACTGTTTGGAGGCGTGTATGTGTGCACTTTTCTGCCGGGAAATTTTACAGGCTGTGGTAGTGAAGGAGTTAAACAAAGTTTATTCATACCTCGTAATCATAAACTCAACAAACAGCTGGTATAGAAAGCACAAAAGCAATATACTTATTTAAGTGTTACCTAGAACACAGTGCGAGAGTTGGGCGAAAAGGAGTCAGGATAGAGAAGAGAATCCGTAGCTTTCTTGATGCTTAAAAGTCTACTGAATTTTTGGCCAGGGCGTCTAGTACGAAGAGAAAACTTCGATAATGAAAATAAAGGAAATGATAATGAAATTGAGTAAGAAATAAATATTTAAATGGTGGCATGGAGAGCGGGGAGGGGAGGGGGATGAAGAAACAACTTCAGAAACTTTGGTGTGCTCCTAACCACGATTCCTCGTTGTAGTTTTTCTGTTTGTTTGTTTGCTGTTGTTGTTGTTTGTTTGTTTTGTAATGTTTATACACGTTATGAACGCATGGCCACTCTCTCTCTCTCTCTCTCTCTCTCTCTCTCTCTCTCTCTCTCTCTCCCCCTCCCCCCCCCCCCCCCCCTCTCTCTCTCTCTCTCTCCTCTCTCGCTCTCTCGCTCGCTCTCTCTCTCTCTTGTATATTTTCTTTGTTTGTTTGTGTCCTTATTTTTGTTTTTGTTTTACTGGTTTCGGTTTTGTTTTCTTAACCTGCCAACTTCAGTGCATCCCCGCGTTTACCGCTGGCGTGAATCGAGACGTATATCACGTGCATACACTGTCATGGTTTATTCTGAAAGAAACTGAATTAATTGTAATATCCTTAGTGCCAACTCCGTAGCTCTCTTTAAGTTCAAAACATATTCGCATGTGCATGCGCGAGTGCGAGTCCGCGCGCGCGCGCGCGCACACACACCACACACACACACACACACACACACACACACACACACAAACACACACACACAAACACAAACTCACACACACAAATTAGCACGCCCTATGGGTGTATACCTAGAGTTTGTAGTTTGTTGGATTCATTTGTGGTTATTAAATGTGTATATTACTCTAAATTTGTGCATGCATACTATGTGTTGTGCTCCCCCCCTCCCCACCCCTCCAGTGCTATTGACATGCCCCCCCCCTCCCCCCCCCCTCCCCTTCTTCCTCTGTCTGTCTGTCTGTCTGTCTCTGTCTCTCTCTTTCTCTCTCTCCCCCACACACATACGCACACACACACACTCAGTCTCTGTCTCTCTCTCTTTCACACACACACACATTTGTGGTTTTCATTAATTGTGTATATTACATTGAATTTGTGCATGCATACCATGTGTTGTGCTTTGCCCCTACTGTTACCAACATGCTCCTTCCCCAGCCCTTCTCTCTCTCTCTCTCTCTCTCTCTCTGAAACTTGATCCGAAGAATCTTCGGGTCAGTTTTGCTGCACGTGTACGCGCAGGCTTTTCAAAAACGAGAATGTACGACCATAATGCGCAGATCTAAATGATTCAGTTGATGAACTGTTCATCTTTCCGGCTTCTTAAATTTATTCTCTCGGCTGAAGCGTCATTTGGGTTTAGTCGATACGTCGCTTGGTTTGGCCGATGCGTCAGTTATAGTCGTTGAGTTTAGTCGAGACGTCTGGAGGCTTAGTCAAAAGGATGTCGTGAGGCTTTGTTGCTGTAACGTTGGGCTTTATGTAGTCAGCTGGGCATCTACTGTGGTCTTTGGGTTTAGTCGCGGTATCGTTGGGTTGAGTCGCGGTATTGTTGGGTTTAGTCGACACGTTGTAGGGTTCAGTCAATGTGTCGTATGGTTTTGTCGATACTGACATTGTCAGTTTAGTCGACTGATACGTATTCCTTAGGTAGTTCAGTAGAAACATAGTCCGTAGGTTCAGTCGATAATCGGCAGCTGTCCTCGGGTTTTGTCGGTATGTGATCCTGGGTTTAGTCGAGACATAATCCTTGGGTTCCATCGATACCTGATCCTTGGACTGATTTAGTCGATACGTATCGAATCATTGGATTTAGGTATCATTATGATCTTGGGTTAATTTAGTCAATAAATTTTCTTTCGGTTCGGCGTCGACACGTGATCTTGGGGTTTAGTCAATAGGCTACGTATCGAATCCTTGGGTTTAGTCGGTAGGCTAGGTATCGAATCCTTGGGTTTGGTAGGCTACGTATCGAATCCTTGGGTTTAGTCGGTAGGCTACGTATCGAATCCTTGGGTTTAGTCGGTAGGCTACGTATCGAATCCTTGGGTTTAGTCGCTGGGCTACGTCAGTATCGAATCCTTGGGTTCAGTCGGTAGGCTACGTATCGAATCATTGGGGTTAGTCGGTAGGCTACGTATCGAATCCCTTGGCTTTAGTCGGTACATTGGCGGGTTTACATTGCTGCCACAACCACAAGTAGACTAAGAAGCACCAGACGCTGGACGACCAACGTGAGGCCAATGTTTACAGCAGATTCATATGCAATTTTAACTGTTTCAACAAAATCCACACAAGCATGAAGTGACCGTACAGCCTGGTGCGCTAGCCTATAATTCTCCGCTAGTTTTCAGCACTCTGAGTCGTGAGACACACTGAATGATCAGCGTTAACTTCGGCTGTGTATCTTAAACTGAATTCTAGGGACAGTGGCGTCAAAAGTGCACCCCCCTTGTCATCCTCTGCTCCATTTTAAGCCGAGCATCGTAAACATCCTGGATATCGCTCTACGTGCATGAATCATGACAGTCGTGTTGTATCTTATATTCTTGGTGTTTTTATGTTATGTGTGTCTTAGTTTTTAGTTTATCTAGCTAGTCATCAGTTCTTGGGTTGACAAGAGACAGCAGTGGTCAGTATGTAGCGGCTCCCTTTGCGATTGTGATTATATCGTGCATGTTTTAGTGTTGCTGTTGTTGTTGTTGTTGTTGAAAGAATACGATAGATGTTGATTATAGTAGTCGAGTGTTGCAACGAAACGAAACCCAAACGATGAGACCGCATGAGTAATGTTCGGTACCATTATTGTACCGCAAGTCGAGTTGAGCGTGTCAGCCAAACGAAACCCAAACCACGAGAGCACGCGTAACGTTGGTACCATTATAATACGACACCGGTAGCCTGGCTTGGGTTGAGCGTTGCAGCAAAACGGAACCTAAACTATGACAGGTTCATTATAGCACCATTATAGTAGTTGAGTTGAGCGTTGCAGCAAAACGGAACCTAAACTATGACAGCACTTGTAACGTCAGCACCATTATCATGAGTAGTCGAGTTGAGCGTTGCAGCAAAACGGAACCTAAACTATGACAGCACTTGTAACGTCAGCACCGTTATCATGAGTAGTCGAGTTGAGCGTTGTAGCAAAACGGAATCTAAACTATGACAGCACTTGTAGCGTCAGCACCGTTATCATGAGTAGTCGAGTTGAACGTTGCAGCAAAACGGAATCTAAACTATGACAGCACTTGTAACGTCAGCACCATTACAGTAGTCGAGTTGAGCGTTGCAGCAAAACGGAACCTAAACTATGACAGCACGTGTAGCGTCAGCACCATTATCGTGAGTAGTTGAGTTGAGCGTTGCAGCAAAACGGAATCTAAACTATGATAGGTTCATTATAGCATTATAGCACCATTACAGTAGTCGAGTTGAGCGTTGCAGCAAAATGAAACCTAAACTGTGACAGCACTTGTAACGTTAGCACCAGTATCATGAGTAGTCGAATTGAGCGCTGCAGCAAAACGGAACCTAAACTATGACAGGTTCATTATAGCAGTATAACACCGTTATAGTAGTCGAGTTGAGCGTTGCAGCAAAACGAAACCAAAACTATGACAGCACTTGTAACGTTAGTACCATTATCATGAGTAGTCGAGTTGAGCGTTGCAGCAAAACGGAACCTAAACTATGACAGCACTTGTCACAACGTCAGCACCAGTATCATGAGTAGTCGAGTTGAGCGTTGCAGCAAAACGGAACCTAAACTATGACAGCACTTGTAACGTCAGCACCGTTATCATGAGTAGTCGAGTTGAGCGTTGCAGCAAAACGGAACCTAAACTATGACAGCACTTGTCACAACGTCAGCACCATTATAGTAATCGAGTTGAGCGTTGCAGCAAAACGTAACCTAAACTATGACAGCACTTGTAACGTCAGCACCATTATCATGAGTAGTCGGGTTGAGCGTTGCAGAAAAACGGAACCTAAACTATAACAGCACTTGTAACGTCAGTACCGTCAGCTGAAAGATGTCAGCGAGACTTTAAATTTATTCAACTCTTCTGCACAGAATTAGGTCCCACAAAATTCTGCCATAAAAGCGGCTGTGCTGGCGCTGCAAAATATTTCTGCGTTTTTCGTTTCGTTTTGTGGAGAATCTAAACTTGCTCAGCTTTGTCGATACACCCAGACCAAATTGGCCTCACTTAGGTATGCTGTGAGGTCAGTATCACTACACGTGTAAGTAACAGAGAGAGAAAAAAAGGAGAGAAAAAGAAGCAGCAGCAGCTGCGAGCCATAGTAATTAATGCACTTGAAGTGAGATGGTTACTTTATATTGCTAGATATAATACTAGAACAAGTAAAAAAGACCTTCAGATGTAAGAACCAGGAGAGTAATGATTTTGGCTGTTTGTTTGTTGTCTGCCATCAAATGCATATGGGCAATCATTTGGGATGTCAAAATCTTCATTTTGGACAACGGTGAGAATGTGTCAAATTTGAATATTTCACAGAACCGTGTAAACAAAAATGGGAAAAACAACTAAGAGTGTTACTTTAAGTAACACTTAATTACACAACCGACTAATCCAAAGTGAATAGCTTTATCGAAAGAGATTAAGTGCTTCTCCAACAGTAAAGATGTGGGTATACCAGCTAGATGGCAACGTTGGGTGAGATTTTACGTGTGCAGCAGTTCTCCTGCATATACATGAACACGCATATATATATATATATATATATATATATATATATATATATATATATATATATATCTGTAGTTTCTTCCGGCATACAGACGGATGTTACAAGTTGATGTGGCAGCCCAATGAAGCTGTCTTTTCAATGACTGCAAACTGAACTTGGACATCAACAACAGAGACGCTATATAAACAACATTAATTAGAGGCAGGTCACTGGGAGGCTGATCGGGAAGTATACAGGGGGTTTGCCAAGAGATGTGATGGAGAAGGAACTGTTGTTGTTTTTTGTCGTTGTTGGTTTTGTTTTTTGGAGTGTGTTCATTTAGTTGTTGTATATTCATTCAGTGTTGTGTTGTCTTTTGACAATAAACGTTTTAGAAAAGAAAAAAATGCAAGAAGAGTTCTGAAAATGAATGGATCGGTGTTACCTAAACGGATGTGATTCAGAATTGTTGCCTGTGTCAGGTGTGCATTTGTGTGTGTGTGTGTGTGTGCGCGCGCGTGCACGCGCGCGCCCCTGATTGCATGTGTGTGCCTGCCTGATTGCTTGCGTGCATGCGTGTGTGTGTGTGTGTGTGTGACACACAAATATGCGCTATCACCTGCCCATCCTCATCACGTATGCACACACACTACAACATGGCTTCACATCACATATGCGCATACACATACACATCACATATGCGCATACACATACACAAGCAATCGTGCATTCACACATACACAGTCTCTATCTATACACGTGTATGCAAACACACGCATTCACACACACACATCTGTACACAGCATAGACACGCACCATCACATAGGCTATGTACACACACAAGCACATATCTGTACACATAGCATCCTGATGCACACACATCACAATTATCCAGAGGCATACATCATCACAATCATGTGCATGCACACACAAACTACCATTTCATCTGAAGCATTTTATTTGTTCGCACCTGATTCAAACCACCACCAACTGTCAAAAACACATTTTCACGTATGCAACGTGTTTTACTCTGTTTAAAATCTTGATAAAGTACAAAACAAAATTAAAAGCATATGTACACAGCTACAAAAAAATACATATTTTCCTTAAATAGCTGCTGCAGCTTTCAAATTCTACAAAGCCTGGAGCCCCCCTCCCCCCCCCCCCCCCCACCACACCCCCCCCAACAATAAAAACAAAACAAAAACTCTACAAATGCACAATGGCAAAGACCCATGCATATAATATGCATGGGTTTTGATATGGCAGCAAGATGCACCTATCACCCACCAACTATCATCTCCTAGCTGCCAAACAAGAGCCATACCAAAAAGCCCAACTCTTTAACTAAAAAGCTTTGAGAGTTTTCAGGGAGGAAGGCGAGGAGGGGGTGGGGGCATGGGGGTTCAGGAGAATGGGCCAGTAGCACAAAAATGACAAGACAGAAAGAGCAGGAAAACTAGGCAGAAAACAAGAGAGGACATAGGAAAGGGAAATCGAATAACAGCCCTGAGGTTCCAGACAGTCATCAGACCCAGCCTCCTTTCAGGGAATCAATGTGAGAAATTTTACAGCATTTGGATGATGCTGATAATGATATACATACAGTGATAGTACTTGGGTATAATGATCTTGTAGCTATCTTTTAACACAGGGTATGTACATTAAAGAGGAACTTATCGCCAATCTCCTTTCCATCACAAAGCAAACATAACTGATCTGCTGTTGAGTGTCCACATACCTCCAAAGCTGAATTGGAAGCCCATGTTGACTTGATCTAAAAAATGAAAACTTATGTAGGATGAGAAAAAATATAAAGCTTGTCAAAAGTTCCCACAAAGATTTTACTCTTATTAAGCTTTGTCCGGAAAGGAATACAAGTAAAACTAGACACCATTTCATTCACAAAAGAGGTCACATCAAGCAAAGACATACCACGCTAATAACAGTTCACAATACTAAAAAAGCAGCATGTATAAAAAGCATTAATATATATATATATACATATACATATAACGCTCAGATGCCTGAGGAAAAGCCCATCTGGTCAGTGTGTGTGTGTGTGTGTGTGTGTACTTTTCAAAGTGTTTTTTTTTGGGGGGGGGGGGGGGGGGGGGGGGTACCTCATTATCCATTGGCATTGTGGGAGGTTCTAGTTGCCTTACTTGGGTAAAGCACAGCAGCCACTAGAGCAGTGCTACCCATTTCTACCACTGTAAGCAGTGTTTTTGTGTGTCCAATGCTATGGCTTCCAGTGTTTGGGATTTTTGACATGTGCACAGATGTTGATGCATCATGTGATTGCACACAGGGGCTGTATGGACACCCTAAGAGTTTAAAGGGAGTCTGCACTGGAAGCTGGAAGTGGGAAAAAGTCCCTTGCCACACCAGGGTCTCAAACCCCTATCATTATTTGCACCTGGCTTTTCAGTCAGATGCTCTACCAGCTGAACTGTTCCTGCCCTTTCTGTTCACTCACCCTGACTGTAAGAACCGATTATGGTACTGGGGAATCTGCTTAATCAGGACACTGAACTATGCAACAGTTAACTTACATCATATGTGTCAAGCCAGATGTACAAAAGACCTAACTGATCCAACAATGAATGCACAATTTTTAAGCATATTTGAAGCATTGTGAACACAGCATTATTAAACAAAGACTGACTTAATCGTAGCATTAGTGTTTCAGTATTACTTGATCTGCTTCTATTATCAGTAAATAACCTGTACCAGAAACTTAACATTCTGCATTTTCCTTCTAGTGGCACTGGAAATTTACCCAGTTCGCTGAGAACATACATACATGTCAGTGTTCTATTCCTTACATTCAAAATTAAATTTCATGAATTTAAGCTGCAATTTCTCACACATTACCATACACTCAAAAGCCCAATTTCCACAGCTATACAGGACATACATGCTTTTCAAACAAATCTAACTTAAAGTCAACAGGCAAGTCTAGTACTGTCTTGTTTTTTTTGTTTTTCTTCTAATTTCAATGAGAAGAACGTGGCTCTGTTAGCTGACCTCAACTGATTTTTTTCAGAGCTTTCTTAAACCTGTTATTACAATAAAACACTGTATTAATTTCTACATTTTCAGGAGATACAGTATTAATTTTAGGTCAAGTGTAGAAAAAAAAAAGCAAGTAGCTAATTGTTGAGGCATTGTATTTAGATCTGGAAGACCTTAAACGGAGTAAATCTGATCAAACTTAAAAGAAGGAAAAAGAAAAATTATAAAAAAGGTGATATAGTATAAAATTATATATTGATTACAGTGAACTTGACCTTGAAGATAGTATAAAGTTATATACTGATTATACAAGACCTAACAGTGAACTTGACCTTAAAGATAGCAAACCAACTGTTTTGCACAACACTCAGGGTCATCATGACAACTATCTAAAAGATGATGCAGACCTGTAGCTTCAAGCTGTAGAAGTAAATAAGTAAACATGGTGCTTAACATCCACAGAAACCATAAGGCTTATTAGGGACGGGGAGAAGGGGGGAAGGGGGTATGGAGGTGGAGGAAACGGTACACTGTCACCACCAGAATGATTCCTGCATTAAGATGGGCAGCGATGAGAGCCATTTTAATGTTTCAGTAGGAAGTGATGGACAAAGTCACAAGACAGTGTCCACAAACCACAACCTTTTTGAAGAGAAAGGAGAGCCAAAGTGGTATCGAAGTGAGGTCCTTCCACTTACCAGCCTAACGCCTTACCGCTGGGCCAAACCAGCTCACCCAAGCTGTAGACGATGATGATGATGAAGTGATGCTTAATGTCCTCAGATGTCAGTTGACATATTAGGGACAAGTTGTGACCAATGCCGAAGCACGGTTCAATAATTCTTTACGTCCATGGAAACCAAAAGGCACGTTAGAACGGACAGCCCAGGACGGCCACCTCAACTCTCACATAGCTCCTGAACTATGACCAAGCTGTAGACTTACACAGGGAATCTCTTATCCGATGTGCACAGATGCATGGATGTGGGTGTGGGTGTGAAGGGATAGGATGAGAACGGTGATACACTTGTGCCTGTTACATATAGGTCATATTCTTGTGTGTAATGCATCACACTTCTAATATTTCATTTGATAATGCTTCTGGTAGTAATCTTAACAATCTGAAACAGAACAACACCCAGTAGATACATCTGATAGAACAACATCCAGAGCACCTGTGCAGACATGTGGCATCTTTTGAGTGCTAATTAACTCCCTTGTTGGATTCTGGTATTAATCTTGCCTGTCTGTTGTTGCACGCTCTTAAACTGTGAATCTTTTATATATATATGCCACTTCAATGGATATTCAAAAACATGCCATTTGATTAAAAGCTAGCCACTCATTTAGAATCCCATGCGGGCGCAGTGAGTCTGCCCGAGAGTAGAGAACAGCACTGTATAAAAGCGATCAACAACAACAACAACAACAACAACAACAACAACTTTCCCATGAAACACTCTTTCAAGCGTATCTGCCCCTCCAAAATGCCACCCCTCAAACCTGAATTGATTCTGGACAAAGTATGGATGGTAAATGCTGTAAATCATTTTTCATGCTGGTATCAAAAAAAGTTCCCCTGTGGATATTTTATCATTGCTTCAGGAAAATTTAATATTACATATTAAGTCAAGTACTTCTTTATTCCATTTAAAAGAAAATGTGGGTGTCACACATAAATAACAAACAACATGAGTGGGATTCTAAATGAGTGGCTAGCTTTTAATCAAATGGCATGTTTTTGAATATCCACTGAAGTGGCATACTAATAGCATTGTTTGATTGTTACATGGCTGGTACCACGTGAAACTACTGCCATCTTGACATGTTCTGTGTACACCATTACCATACAATCATGCACCATATCACATAACTTCATGCAAAGCCACATACCACTCCTGGGACTCAAACCCACAACCTTTCAATCACAAGTCCAGCACTGTAACCACTGAGCTATCCCTGCTCCCCAAGTTGTGTTGGGGTCAGCAAAAAGATTTGTTCCACAAACTGGTGAAGCAAGACTGTGACACTATTGCTAGTATCAGCTGCTTTCACTACACTGCAGTTCCTCTTTGTCCCAACAGGGCACCGTCTACTCCTGTAGGGCGATTGTCTGCACTCCTGGTGGATTTTACACATCTCCAGACTCCTACTCCTAGTCCTATTAATAAAAAGACAATCGTGCCCACTACTCCTATGACAATGTCAGCTGCATGTATCCATGCTGGCACATCCCAATAGTCGATTTCATCCCTGTCCCTGTTGTCCAACTTGCATCCATGGTTTTTGGGTGTGACATTTTGGGAAACCACTGTCTTTTTGTCCACTGTGACTCTACACTGGTATGTGCCAATGGCCACACTTACCACACTATCAAGATAACACCCTAAGACCCACA
Organism: Alviniconcha marisindica; assembly: GCA_018857735.1. Classification (NCBI taxonomy): domain Eukaryota; kingdom Metazoa; phylum Mollusca; class Gastropoda; family Provannidae; genus Alviniconcha; species Alviniconcha marisindica. The sequence continues at coordinate 374,932 of JABMCL010003561.1, forward strand.
CTCTCCTGCTGACATTGAACACTGAATCACACACTGATCCTGGAGAACTGTTCGTCTCATCCAAAGTACTTGAAGCTACCAGGAGCTCCTTTTTGTCTTCAGTGGAAACTTTCCAGATTGACATGTTTACTTGTTGTAACTGCGAATCCATAAGTAGCATGTCCCATTCACATGTGAAGGCCAGCCCTTTTCGAACAATTAAATGAAAATCAAATCTAGGAACCTTCATATCTGTCTTGCCAAACTCGAGATCTGCGTGCAAACTTTTCTCAGTACCGTTTGGGTAATAAAACAATTGGCATCTGTATTTCCCATATTTGGTTAAGTAGTGGACATCAAATATGGTCAGGTTAAGCCACATGGATGTTTGACTGGACAACACTTTGTACCTGGGGTACCACTCCTGCTTTACAAATTTTGATACAAATGGCTCTTGGCTGGTAGTTGTGGTGGCAAGAATCTCAGGCTCTGGGTCCAGTTTCACTATCTGATGGAAATAATATAAAGAATCCATTGCTTCAGGTTGCAGGCTGCCTGTGCTGCAGGCCAAAGTCAAGTCTTCTGTTTCAGAAACCTCAAGCTTTGGATCTGAGTCCTCATACACTGGGTTTTCTTTCAGATCCGAGTCCTCGTGCATTGGGTTTTCTACCAGTACAATCACTGACATGAACACTAGAATCATTATCTGTATCCTCTGTTGAGACATTGTTACTAATGTTACTGTTAGCCCACTTGGTGAGAAATCACAATCTACACAATCTCACGTCTGCTAAAATTTAAGGATACTTTGCTTCTGGTATAATTTTATTAACGCTTTCTGTTTTGTACTTGCAGAAATATTTAATCTACAGTACTGAATGTGACTTAGCAGCCTTCATTCCATACACGACAGTTGCAGAAACAGTTAAATTGACTTACTGAGTGGCACAGTAAGTTCCAAACACAGAGCAAATGAGAACCAATCCAGGATAATAGTGTACTTTAGTCGACCCAGTGCTTCATCACCAAGGTGCAGGCCTGTATAAGTCTATGATTATGAAGTTCTGCCAGTTTTGCATTTTCAGCTGCAACACAGACAAAAAACAAGTGTCTTATGCTACTGACTTGTTGAAACTAACATTCATGCAAAAACGACAATTGTACAAGTGTGATAATAAAACTTAGTTTCAGATTTCACTTTCCTTTTGTTACATAAAATAAGTGACAGAAAATGCATACATGTATCCTTGTATGTAGCCTAATATGGGCTACATACAGTGACACATGACTGCATTTTCTATCACTTATTTTGGGCCAGTAGGCAGTCATTGGATGGGGAAAAGGAAGGGTGATAGAGAGTCAAGAACTGTGGATGGGCTATACCACTGTAATGGAGTGGAGTGGTAGAAGGACAGGACACAGGCAGCGGAGTCGGTCAAAATGGAGACCACAGCAGGCGGCGACGGCAAACAGGCTTTTATTCTACAGCAGCAGACAACTTTTCAGCACACCCAAAATCCTCACGCGCACGCATAGATAAGAGAACTGCGTGGGCCGCAAGGAACACACGCTATCGCTACCATGAAATCGGCCCTCTGGACCACAAAATGGCTGACAATTGTGTTTCCTTGGCCCACACAATTTATACAGTTTCCTCTACAATAACTAAACTAATTAAAACATGAAAAAAATCAAATGAAAGCTACAATTACAACCTTTTAAACCGTATAAACAAAATGTACACACATGACTTATTTTGTTTACAACAAGAGTGGGAAGCGTGGCTTGCACCTATCTATAAGCAGATTTGTACAACTAAATCACAACTAACACAATGTACAAAATATTAATGTTACTAAAACTTATATCACAATAAAGTGCACGCTCCCACGGTTAAAATGGTACATAACAATTACAATACAACGCTCTGTAAGAGAAGCAAGACACACTCAAAGACTAGCACTAAAACAATCGGTGCGAACTTTCGCCTGGGGCGCGTTATTTTAGTCGCAGCAGCGCTGATAGTGATACCAAGTAGTCTATGAATACAACTTAGCTTCTACAGTACACAATACGTAATAAGTTAATTTAACCCAAAATAAACACTAAACATGAAGTCAGCTAAGCAAAATACTATACGACAAAGCATTGATTGACACAGAATTACTTTCATCGAGTCAAAACAATGATTCACTACTATTCACTAGTACTACACATAAAATGCGCCATGCAGACGACGGCTATAAAAAGAATGGACCTAGAGAGGCATCGGCTACTGATTAAGCTCGATCCTACGTCTAAATAAACGTTGGATAAACATTCTAAGATACCAAATTATATTACACATGGCTTAGTGCATAAAAAGGACTAGGTAAACAAAGAGTAGGTAAACAAACAAGCGGTCAAAATATTAAGGGAGTAAACAGATTTGAAAATGGCGCACACCAGCAGCTATTGCTGGTCAGCTGTGAGAAGGCCATGTGGCGTTACACAACACGCAGCCGCGCTTCAAAACAAAAGCGTCGTCTGCTCCGGTTCCCAGGTTACTAACAGTACAGTAATGAAATTGCATGGATCTGATAACCGGGGCGGGATTATTGTAAAAACATACAAAGAGCACTTGCTCACACCATTACCAGTTAAAGTTAAACTGTTAAAGTTTAGAGGGAGACTCAAGAATTGAGGAAGGGCTAGGGCCAGTTAAAGTCATTGCACATTTTCGAGGGAGATCCAAGAATTGAGGAAGGGTTGTACTGGTGAGTTAAAGTCATTGCACGGTTTAGAGGGAGAGTCAAGAACTGAGGAAGGGTTGTACAGGCGAGTTAAGTCATTGCACATTTTAGAGGGAGAGTCAAGAACTGAGGGAGGGTTAGTACCAGTTAAAAGTCATTGCACGGTTTAGATGGACTGGAGAGTCAAGAATTGAGGAAGGGTTGTACCAGTTAAAGTCACTGCACGGTTTAGAGGGAGAGTCAAGAATTGAGGAAGGGTTGTACCAGTTAAAGTCAATGCACGGTTTAGAGGGAGAGTCAAGAACTGAGGCAGGGCTAGTATCAGTTAAAAGTCATTGCACGGTTTAGATGGACTGGAGAGTCAAGAATTGTGGAAGGGTTGTACCAGTTAAAGTCATTGCATGGTTTAGAGGGAGAGTCAAGAACTGAGGAAGGGTTGTACCAGTTAAAGTCATTGCACAGTTTAGATGGACTGGAGAGTCAAGAATTGAGGAAGGGTTGTACTAGTTAAAGTCATTGCACGGTTTAGATGGACTGGTGATTCAAGAATTGAGGAAGGGTTGTACCAGTTAAAGTCATTGCATGGTTTAGAGGGAGAGTCAAGAACTGAGGCAGGGCTAGTACCAGTTAAAGTCATTGCACGATTTAGATGGACTGGGGAGTCAAGAATTGAGGAAGGGTTGTACCAGTTAAAGTCATTGCACGGTTTAGAGGGAGAGTCAAGAATTAAGGAAGGGTTGTACCAGTTAAAGTCAATGCACAGTTTAGAGGGAGAGTCAAGAACTGAGGCAGGGCTAGTACCAGTTAAAAGTCATTGCATGGTTTAGATGGACTGGGGAGTCAAGAAAGAGGAAGGGTTGTAGAACTTGTACTGGTGAGTTAAAGTCATTGCATGGTTTAGAGGGACAGTCAAGAACTGGGGAAGGGGTGTACCAGTTAAAGTCATTGTAATGTTTAGACGGAGAGTCAAAAACTGAGGAAGGGCTGGTACCAGCTAAAGTCATTGGCTTATTGCACAGTTTAGTGCAAGTGTCATAAAGATCCGAGTTTTCAGCCTTTAGATGAGGAAGCAGAGGATTATTTTCAAACTGTACGATGTGCCAGGCCCTTGCTTACTGACAACAGATAGAGATATTGCAACGGTAGTGGGGAAACTGGTTTTTCTTTTTGTGACATGGGCCTTTTCTTCTGTCATTAATTTTTTGTTTTGTTTTGTTGTCAATATTTTATGGACATGACTGACAAGACCAAAAAAAGTAACAAGTACTTAACTGAAAGATTTTTTTATAAATTAAATGGGAATGAAATAACACACACACACACACACACACACACACACACACACACACACACACACACACACACCAAAAGCCAGGTCAGAAGCCAAAAAAGGGGGTAGGAGGAAGAGAGTGAAGGCAAAAAATCGGTAACACAACATAACATCAAACACACATATGACCTATCTGAGTATCTGGCTCATACCTGCCTAAGTTGGACAGATTAATTTATTTGGTATTGTACATGTATGTCACACACACACACACACACACACACACACACACACACACACACACACGTCTACACACACACACACACACACACACACATCTACACACACACACATACATACATGTACTCTCTCTCACACACACACACCACAGTGCAGCAACACAAGAACCAGCAACAACAGCCTCTCTCACATTAGTCCAATATTCCACAGCCCCACAACATGGATAACTTGTCAGATCATGAATCTGATTCTAACTCTAAGTTTAAGAATAGTAACTAAGTAAGATTGCAAATTGTTTGCATTAAAGGAACTATAGCCTTTAGTTCATGTTTGTTTAACCTACTCGAAGCACACACGAAATTCAGCCTGCGATGGACAGTTCCTTTAATGTTCAAAGCATGATTAAATCACTTAGATGTAATCTATACACATATTCATCGCATATAATACAAATATTAATCGCATGTAACAAAAATTAAGCAATGGACTTTTTAAAGAAAAGAAAAAAATGTACCATTAAAGCAAAAATTCCTTTGCAGGGTAAACTTCGCAGGTTAAACAAACATGATCTTGATTTTATGTCGATGTTGTAAGTTTTTGTTTTTGTTTCTTTTCTTTTTTAAACACTAAAAAAATTTGTGGGGTACATGATTCTATTTTTAACTCAATGATTGGTAAGTTGTTGGTAAAAATTCATTAGCCGGCAGATGGAGAGAAAAAATAATGAAACAGACAAATCAAGACTAAAGTAACTAAAAAAATAAAATAAAATAAAATTGTTCCCCAAACCTGAGAAGGCTGCTTCCTAATTGCCTCTTTGTAGATTGGCGTCTCAGTGTCGTGTGTTGTGCAAACCGGCTAGAACCGTGACCATGGCGGCTAGAACTTTCCAGCAAGTGAATCAAACATCCCCTTGTCCTCTTTTCCGCCAAAGGCACACACCTCCGGGAACAAATACTGCTTTTAGTTTGGCGAAAAGACGCTGAACTCTATCTTGCTCTGCTGTAGTTGTGTCAGTTTCTTCAGTGAATACTTTGTTATTCTGTCTACCGGCACAGCCTTCTTCGACAAAACGAACGCGCTCTTTGCAAATAAACAATTTTAGTTCTGATTTTTTTTTTAACCTTGTGACTCCACAAGGGGAATTAACTTAGGTCGCAGTGCAGAAGAAATAAAAAAGTTTCAGTCATGGCGGGATATGCTTCTGTATCGCAGTAACTTACCGACAAGGTTGAGCACACAGCCACACCGCACTTTACAAGATCAACAAAAATGTATGGATTAAAACCTAAAAAATAATATTCCTCATACGCCACTGACACTGACCGGCCGCATGGCCGGCGCACACTCAGTCAGTCACACACTGACACACGGCACACACACCGCTGAGACACACACACACACACACACGGGCGCACAGACTGAAGGACTCAATGTAATGAGGCGAAATGACTGACACAGCCTGGATATTCCTCATACACCGCGGCCACTGACACTGACCGTGCGACCGCCGCTGCCAAATAAAATAACAACAGAATTTCAGTGCCGGAACTATTACTTGACAGTTGTGGCTTTGTAACTAAGTTCAAGTCAGTAATAAACGTGCTCAGTCAGTAATGTCCACCGAAACAAGCAGGCTTATACAGGGAAGGGGGTACAGTGGAGGTGGCGTGGGAAGAGGGAGAGCCGTATATATACCTATTGGCACTACACGGCTGTCATCACCACCAGAATGACTCCTGGCGGCATTAAGATCGGGGCAACGATGCGGCAGTGAGACATTTTATGTTCATTAATTTTCACATTAATTTTCAGTCAGTGAAGTCGGGACTACAAACTGTCACAAGATCATATCCACTGACAAACCACAACCTTTTTGAAGAGAAATGAGAGCCGCAACAGAATCGCGCTGAGGTCCTTTGCCAGCCTAACGTCTTAACGCTAGGCCAAACCAGCTCACATGGCATCATTTGCGTAGAGGCGAGATTTCAGGAACGCACTTCAGTTTGAAGGCACAGGAGAAATGTGACGCGGAGTGTCAGAAGGGAGCGAATTCCATTCCTTTCCAGGAGTAAAGCTCACTAGTAGGAGAAACAGCACTAACCAAAGTTTTTTTCCCCTCTAACATGGGGCATGCATCCATGTGTCTGCCAAAGAAAGAGCCTTGCGCATAACTGAAACTGTTCACCGACTGTCAATGCTGAACAGGGCAAGAAACGAGATTCTCAGTGCTGTTAACTGCAATAGGCCAGTGGACCTTGTATAACTTCGTAGTTATCATAAAAATGTGCCATGCATGCTTTCCCTTGTTTCCTATAATTGATGTGTTCATTATCATCATTATGACTGTGAGGATTATTTTTCAGCATGACTGTGTGTGCAGTGCACGTGTGTGTGTGTGCATGAGTTTATGTGTGTCTGCGTGTCTCAGTTAAAGGGTGCATCTCGTCAGCCAAAATTATGCCGTTTGGCTTGTCATTAGTCGATAAGCTATATCTATGCTTTCTTGCCCTCTCCTCACCACCCCACCAGCCTTCTTGAGTCGTCTTGTTTGAATGCGTTCTCACCCCAACAAGTCATTCAAAAAGTTAAAACACTGCCAGATCGTAGCTGTACAAAACACCTGTAACTGAACCCTCTTCACAGACATCACCTGCCGATGCCAATGGAATCTTCACCAGCTCAGCAGACTGGTAACCAGCTGAATTACTGAATGACTGAATTACTCATATTGACGGTGTAATTAAAATAATCCTTTTCACTACCACCCCCACCCCACCCCTTCCTCGACTTCCCTGGTTCAAAGCTAGTTCAGCATTTCTTTTGCTTTTCAGCCTCTTCCTTTCAAACCTTTGGGCGCTTCCTCCCTTATATGTACGGTAATCAGCAAAAACGGGGCACATTTGAACCATGCCAGCCGCCTCACTGTGATGACAGTTTATGCAGAGGCGCCTGCACTGGCCTGGCCTTTTATTTCCTGCGACTGCTTTCACCACTTTCTTTGCAAGCTTTTCTCCACTGACACCCAAGACAGAACAGGCAGGAAAATGCATTTCTTGACTCCCGCGTGACAATCCTATCATTTTAGTTCTTGGGTGATTTTACATCTAAGGAACAGCGTTATGTGCAAGGTTCTGACATGTACACAGTGAGGTCAGAGAAATAGGCAGACAATGAGTCAGAGAAGTTGTGACAGATAGTTGACACCGAGTTTGTGGTCTGTTCTGGCTTGGCGGACAGGTAACCAATGAACAGAATTTTATTATAAGCTAGAACATGCTGGTATGAAACACTCCATCTGATTTATTGATTTTTTTAAAAGGAATGGACAGAACAATTTTAAACAAGTATTATATGAATGCAAATGCCAGTGCCATACGGCAGCAAGCTATACATACCACCTTCCAACTATCATCTCCTAGCTGTTCAATAAGAGCCATACAAAAAAGCATATCTCTTAACAAAATGGACGATGAGCAGAAAAATGATGAGACAGAAAGAGCAACTGGACTAGATAGGAAAACGAATGAGGCGATAGGAAAGAGGAATCGAATGACAGCCCCAAGATTCCAGACAGGAGGATGACATCAGACATCCCTGGCACCCCTTCAGGGGATCACAAGAATAAGATTGATCACTTTTATATATATAGCACTTTCTCTGCTTCTGAACAGACTCACTCTGCTCTAGTCACGTAGGATTCTGAAAGAGTGTAACTTAACAACGCGTTTTGAACAACTACTGAAGTGGTGTACTTACAGTAATATTTGGTTGTTATGAGTCGATGTTCAAAATGAATAGAACAGGAGTAGCAGTAACATCATAAAATTTTATACCTTAATTTCAGTACCCATGCAGATATGCCTAGGACCATGCATCATGTATTTATAAAATAAACAGTATAAAATATAGGTTTAATCTCTGCAGCATGTGAACAATCTTAACAGGTGACTGTCATTTTACAAAAAATATCACACAAAAGGTAACAGTTATTCTTCAAGACATGATGTGCACAATTTTGACACATCTGCCCCTCACAAGGAACAGTCAGTCATTCTTACACAAAAATGATGAAAAAACACTTACCAGTGGTCAAAATTTAAGTTAATGTTTTTTCACTGCTTTTGTCTGAAATATTTCTCTCTTGTAAAAGATATACTGAACATTTCTAATCTGTATACTGAATGGTCTAAAAAGTGTTCAGTTGGAACCATTTGTGTGTTTCAACTTGCACTATATGCATTACAAAACTGCTTTACAACAAAACATTGAAATGCTTTTGAGTTGCAGTGCACATACACACACCTTGTCCTTCTCAACTAGTGCAATATCATCAGCTGGAATGGACTTTGAGAAATCTCATGTTAAATAGCCCCACCATAAAACACAAAAAACAAATTTTACACCGACACATAATAAATTACGTCAAACTGACTCAAAGATGTCTCACAATTTTTTTTATTGCATAACAACATTTACAAAATGTAAACCTATACTACCACCTCTTCATAACAGCAGTCACCAGCACTTGTGCGCAAAGTCATATTCTCAAATGTGCCCTTCAGCAAAGTTTTCATGAAATCTCTGCTATTTACTTGGCATCATTTTCATGAAATCTCTGCTATCTCTGCTATCATGCATACCTTTTGAAGTGGAGTGGAGTGTGCAGTCAAAAAGCATTATTTTCAAATAAAACGCAACACAGGAACTTTATTCTCATCAAGTAAAATGTACAAGGAATACATTGAAGAAAAAGTCTGGACATCAGTACATCTGGAATTGTTGCTTAATGGGTGATTTAAAAAAAAAAGAAAAAAAAAAAGGTTCAGCTCCTAACCTGCTACATTACAAGCATGTTTCCCTTCACAAGTAATTTTAACTGTCTGTGCTCAAGCTGTGGGCCACTGTAGATGCACAGATCAAGGTCCCCACAGATAGGCATTCAGGGCTATCACAGCTTTCCTCTTTAATCTTGGGAGTAGGTCAGAATACAACTTTGTAGGTTTGACCTACTAACAAGCATTCTACCTTTCTGGATCATTCATCTTCAGTTTTTCTTCCAGTCCTCTCCAAGCCTGAAGTGGCATGTGTTATGATCTGTGAATCAAACTGTTATCTGTAATTTGAAGGATTCTGTTTCACCCTGACATCACCTATGTGACTGAATGGACGTCAATAACGAACTCTCAAGCAGCAGCTCTTCACAGTTCCAGCACAACCAAAAGTCTTTCCGTCTTCCACAGCACAGCCAGCTTACATTTACTTGGCATCATTAAATTCCTGTTTCTTCATAATATACTATCTCTCGTCCACATCTCAGTCAAAACCAAAACACAAGAAGCAAATGTTATGCCTCACATCACAACGCTTCAACACACACAGCGATACCCATACCCCCACCCACACAGAGTGCTGCCACCCCTTTCTTTCCCCCTGTGCGTTTTAGGGCATACAGCAGGGTGACAAGGATGCGTGCGCCGGATGCCCCAATAGGATGACCAAGGGCTATGGCCCCTCCACTGACATTCACCTGCAAAAAAGATACTAATTTTAAGAGTTTCAGTTAAAAATTTATCATACCAGTACTCTGCACTGAATTTCAGACAAATTGGGGTTAAAACCAACACGGGCTGGGCCAGGCAAAAAAAAAAAAAAGAAGAAAAAGAAGAAAACAGGGTAAATAATCTGTTTTGCCAAACAAAATTAGAACAAGAAAGAACATACAGATACGAGATGCCCAAAGGCAAAGAAACTATTGCCATTTTAAACCATAACCTGAGTTTCCTCCCTTGGCCTGAATTTTTACTCTACCAAGTGCCAACGCATTTTCTTCTCTATTCTGGCTTCC
>JABMCL010003561.1:390000-450121 GCA_018857735.1 Alviniconcha marisindica
GTTGAACTTTGACTTCGCACATCTTCACCAGACTATGAAAACTGTCTCCAGTGGTTTTGTTCAGGTACCTGTCCTGGACTGGATGATGACAGGGACAATCTCCTGATCAAAATGCCCTGCATTTTGAGCAGCCTCACACCTCTGCTGAGACTGCAATGCAAACTCATCCTGCTCCTGTCTCGTCACCGTCCACTGGCGAGCAACATTTTCAGCTGAAACCAAAGCAAGACTTTTTTTCTTCCTTCTTTGCTTGATGGGGCATGTTATGCACCAACAACAGTCAAATCTCAAGTTCATATCAAGCATAATTCATAAAGAATCATATCCTTAAAAAATTCTTTAAAAGATGTTGATCTGTTTTCCAAATCCTTAAAAAATGCCAAGATGAATACAGACAAACCCTTCCCCCTTAAATGAATGACAAATTTTCCAACACAACAAATTCTGTCTTGATTTAACAAAGTTGTTTTCAGGGTCTAGCATACACACCTGAACCTTCGTACCAGAAGGGGAAGGAGGGAAACAAATCTAAATGAGCATCTTTAAATGACCTACCTGTTAAACCCTTTTAAATAATGAAAAAAATCAGTCAGTCCATCTTTCATCACTGGAACTTTGTAACAGTTTTTAGCGCAACTGGTTCAAACATCCTTACATTCAAAATAACGGAGGGGGAGGGGTGGTGGAAGACAAATTTGAAGAGCACCTTCCACTGACCCACCTGTTAAGCCCATATGATAGTTGTTGAAAGCATCTATCAGTCCGTCCTTCATCATTGTGTCCACCAGGCTCACATCACCAAACTTGGTGCCCGCTCGCATGTGTACACAATGAGGGGCCTGCAAACCACACACAATTCCTGCCCTGAACACAAGTTCACCTGGTAATGTGATTACTGGTTCAAACCTTACCTACGCAACTGTGCAGGAAGCAAAAACATGACTAAGTAAGAATGTTACTGAATTTATTTAGCAAAGCAAATAAGACTCTTTTTTTTCCTCCATACTCTGAGAAAAGAAGTCAACTTTCCCCCTGCAGTGTTGTTGCCATGGTCATGCCAACATATACAGTGCCTCCAAAACCCATGCTAAAACAACGCAGCTTGTATCATGAAAAGACTCAGACAAAAAGATTTTGATCCTAATCTCTGTGCCTGTAAAACCTGATGCAAGTAGTAAAGCACTGTGACAACAACTGATATGCAATCCCCTTTAAATAATAAAACTTTAGAACATTTGTAAAAATAAAAAAAAATACCTTGCTCATGCTCTCCTGTCCTCCAGCCACAACTACCCTGGCATCACCTGTACGCACAGCCTGAGCTGCCATGGCAACGGCGCGAAGGCCAGAGCCACACAACATGTTAATGCTGGTGGCAGGGACGGTGTATGGGACCCCAGCGTTGACACTGGCCTGACGAGCCGGATTCTGCCCCTGGCCTGAGAGAGCGTTTAAAAAAAAATTAAATGATAAAAAATAATATTTAAAAAAAATGAACTTGTTCACCTCACAGTTGCACAATATAACAAGAGACTTCGCCCACTTTTAATTTTTTTAATTTTTTTATTGGGGTCATGACTGAAAGTAAATCAAGTGCATTTTTTTCAATGCTAGGCTGACACCTGTTTAACCAAAATTATTTAACACTGTGATCATCAAATGCCAATGCCCACTTTTGGAGCAGTTGCCTACCACAGTGGATCAGTTTCTGGATGTCCTATGGGTTAGTTTGACAATGAGCAGTTCATGAACTTGGTGAAACAGAAAAAGGATCGTCCTAAAGATTCAACTGTGTAAATCAATAGTTCAGTTAGGCAAAATGTGGACAGTCATTTCTACAGCAGATCAATTCACACCACCACTGAAATTCAGGAAGAATCCATCAGCTCCTTTTTCTTTTCTTTTTAATCCTAGTAAAACCATTCTTGCCATAACACAAAATCAAAATGTGTGTGTGTGTGTGTGTGTGTGTGTGTGTTCCGTGACATTTCATGTCATCTCGAAGCAGCATAATCAATGTGTAACTCAGACTCATTTTCCATCACATAAACCTACTGCACTCCTTGAGCAGCTAAGCAAATTCACACCAAGGACAGCAAATACCTAGCCCAGGGCAAATCAAGTTTTGATCAACAGTATATATATATGTAGATGCTGAGGCATGAATCACATAATCATTGTTCACATCTGTGAGTGTGACCCAGTCTACTGCATGACCCAGCAGTGACAACAATCACAAATCTCACCCTGATGCCCCAGGGCACAGCTGACTCATACACCCCACCCCCTCCCCCCTATCATGTCAACTTCCCACCACCCTATTACCTCAATCAAAACCAAAAAAGGCAAGATGATGGGAAACGATTTAAATCTAATGTCACCATTGCCTAACTAAGATCTGCTGTAGGTCCATGCATTAATGCTTTTATAACATAACCTCAACAGTGTGTGTGTGTTGGGGGGTGGGTGGGGGGGGCCAAAAAAAAGGGTCAAAAGCTGTCATTTCCATGTCAATCTGTTAAAACAATCTTTGTTTGCAGACAAGAGCAATATTTTTCTTTGATAAAGGAAAATAAACTTAAGACATAAAAGACATAAAAGAATGTAATGACAATGCTATCAACCCTCCCCATCTACTCTAAAGACACTCAATGGGAAGTTTGTTAAGATAACATAAGCAAATAACTGAAATTCATTTACACAACTGAAAATCAAAATCCAGACCTATACTTCAAAATAATGCTTACCAGTTCAGTCTTCTGTAATATTGTAACTAAAATCACGATGGGTGGCAATTTGGCATGTTTTCAGCAGTTACAACAAACAAATATTTAGCATGTTTTCAGCAGTTATAACAACAACAAAAGTTGAGATTGGTTAATGAATGTCATTTGACTGCCCATTTTCACTGTAATGGTGAGTAGGTTTAGACCACTACAGAAAAAAAACTGAGATGCCTTGAAGTGAGAGAGCTATCATTTTCCATGAACCAGTAAAGTTAGAACTTCCCGGGGCTTATCAGTGGTAAGCACATGTTCCAGGATAAAAACCGCTACTTCAGACTCACCAGCAGTGAGCACCTGTCCCAAGATGACCTCTGACACCTCCTCCCCTTGCACCCCTGCACGCTTCAGCGATTCTTTGATGGCGATACTGCCAAGGTCATGTGCAGACAGGCTTGACAGGGCTCCATTGAAACTACCTGAAATTTAACAAAATTGTCTTCTTATTATAATACTTCAGATAAGCCCAAAGCGCATCACAATGGCAACTAACAGCCAACAGACAATGGCTACTACTAATGCACAATTTACAGTCATACAGGGTAAATACTGCGCAACTGCATGTGCACAGGCATTTATTTATTTACCACCACCCCCCACCCCACCCCACCCCAAATACACACACACACACACACACACACACACACACACACATAAATAAATGTTAACATCCTTATCACCACTCCTTGACCGAAAAATTATATATTCTGTTGACTGGAAAGTTCAGTTTTTACAGCAGCTTTGGAAGAGTTGATGGAAAAAGCATGCCTGCAGGAGTTTGTTCCAGACTGCAGGACCTTGATGTGCAAAACAGCACTGGCCAGATGACTGTTTTGACAGAAGGGATTTAAAACAGACAAATGTCTGAGGAAGAATGAAACTGTCGGGATGGAACATTATTTAACCAATAACTTGAATAAGTATTGGTATTGGTTGTTGGATTTTTTCATAAACCTGAATACTATAATGTAAACCATTCAACTTAAAGTTCAGTTTCACTCCTAATCTTTATGAATCATAAATGCCATCATTTTCTTCTCTGTCATCATTCTCTTGGAAAGGCAGATTTTCTTTCAAACATCAGCTCATGTCAACTGTCATCCAGTCTTCCTTTATAACTTGCCACCAGTGTTGAACAGTGCATTCAAAATGTGGATATGTTTGTAACTATAAACACTCTCTCCCTTTCCCCCCCACCTCCATAACCCCTTCCCCCCTCCTCCCCGTCCATAATGAGCCTTATGGTTTCTGTGGACGTTAAGCACCATGTTTACTGACTATAAATAATTAAAAACTCTCACCATAATATTACCTTTAGGCAGTATTAAATTGAAGTGACATTTACCGAGTTAGATGAAATAAATGTACAAGTCAATGTATTGTAGGCATATATATCTCTTGCATTCCCCCCCCCCCCTCCCCCCCAAAAAGAACACACACCTGTTGTATCAGTAAATGAATCTCTCTCTCTCTCTCTCTCTCTCTCTCACACACACACACACACACACACACACACACACACACACACCACACACACATCCGACGACACACGCGCACGCATACACACAGTTTCTGGTTAACTCAGTGTCTTTGGTATAATATCTTGAGAGAAAACCTGACCGCATAAGGGATAGATTGAATGCAATTTAGTCACTGCACATGTTACGTTCAAGTGATGTCGACATGCCGTCAACATGGCGCGTTACGAAGATTTCCAACATTTTTTGCAAAAGGGATTATATATCCGCAACACACATTAAAGTTTGTCATGTGCAAAATGAGCAAAATAACTAGCGAAACGTGTACAGCTTCACACGTTTGCTAAGAACCAAGACGACACACTTCGAAGGTAAAGCTCTGTCTTGCAAACAAACCCTCACACTAAATACTAATAGCGTCTGCTACGACCACGTCACAAAGTGCCGATGGTTCTGTTTCTCTTTATGGCTTTGGAATCTGTTGTCAACATCTGAATGCATAACACAAACGTTTGTCTGATTACAGTTTATCATACATAAACTCACCGACAGGCGTCCGAGCAGCAGAAACAATTAAAACATCTTCCATTATGCGTCTACGTTTGGGCTCGGATGTGTGTCGTCTGCCGTGAGGCTTTTGAGTGAAGACGTGCGATGAATGCAGACTGTAACACGATTGGCTAGGAGATATGAAGCGAGTTTTGTAGGGGCCTCAGATGGACCGTGTTACGTCGGAACAGTGGTCTGATCACAGGCACTTGACACTAACTGAGGTCAGTTCACATCAGTAGATTTTATTTTGGCGTCATTTTTATTATATATCACGCAGAAGATTATGCAAATTATGTAGAGCTATGGAAAGCACAACGCACTTACAAATCACTTGTGTCAAGTGCCTGTGGTTGTCGCTAACTTGTAAAATTTCACAAATGAGGTTTTGTGTTCGTGCATGCTTTGCATGCTTTACACAGAAGCTAGAACAAGTTTGACTTTTGGAGTTGTTTGCATGATTCGACTGGTTTGCTTTTGAACTGAATTTCAAGCTTGTTCTGTTTTCAGTGGTGGCCGGTTTGTGTGTGTGTGTGTTGGGGGGGGGCGTAGGGGGGAGCCTAAAGGGTATTGGAAAACATAAACGTGGTTGGGAGGGATTGGGAAAAGCATCAGTAGCTGGGTTAGCACTGAGTTTGACGAGCAGCATAAATTATTAATAGTCGTAAAAATATAATACACAGAAGGTTTTTGTTTTGTTGGTACTTCGGTTTGGCTTGCTATAGGCGGCGGGGGGGGGGGGGGGGGGGGGGGGGGGGTGTGTGTACCTTTCTGTCAAGGGTGAATTTTTTTACCCTGGGTGGGGGATTTGTGTCTTTTCCCCCAGAGCAATGTAAAACGATGTACATATGTGACAGCTAGCACCTATATAATTATAATCATTGTAATAAAAATGTATAAAAATAAATAAATATCCTAACAGTAACATTTCTTAAATCTCACCAGACATGGATCAATCTTAAGAATAGTCATAAAATGAAAAGCAAGATTGCTGGGCACAGTGCCAACTGACCCGAGGTTACTCTCAGTGTAATGAGCTAGGTTGATCAAGGTGGGTAATGAGATCAAAAGCAAGGTGGGAGTGTGCAAAAATGACCATCAAATCGGTTTTTGCTTTCAGTTTCACACTGTTTCATGACCCACCATGAGCAACCTCTTTCAATCATCTGGCCCATTTGCCAGCTGGAAAGGGATCACTTAATGAGCGACTTTGCTGGCTTGAGCATTGCACTGCCCAAATAGGCCCAGCGCCACCTGGGTAGTGTAGGGGAGATCATTTGCAGCTGACTTGAGCTTTGTCAAAGCCCCAAATATGCCCAGCGCCACCAAGCAGGGCGATCCGCAGCTAAGTCGCCCATTCCTGTGTGGGTTTTGTAACATAGGTGCACACCTGTGTTGCACAGAGGACATTAGTTATTGGTGTGGTGTTTTTGTTTTTTAACTCATCCAAAGGATTTATAGTCACCGAGTTCACAATCCTGAGATTAAGTGTGAATCTATGAATCAGCCCCACAGTGCTTCTTTGCTTTAGTTCCCGTATTTAAGAGGGGAGAAAAATGCTTGAACCAGGATTTGAACCTGCAACTTTTTTCTGTTATTTCAACCACAGTGTCTTCACTGCTTTGCTATGTCATTTTATTTTATGTTGTTTTGATCTTTGTGTTTTCACTCTTTGCTTATTGTATTCTGTCGTTGTATTTCAAACTTAGGGCTGTTGGTGGCAGACAAACCCACAGAAAGAATGGCTCAGTTGGTATAGCATTGGACCAAACAGCCAGGTGCAATACTGGTGAGGGTTCAGTTCGCTGGTGCGACACAGAATTTTTGTCTGAGTCAACGTTCAGTGCTGACTTTCTTACAGTTTTTGTACAGCCCCCGTCTGCACTCATATGCATCAACGTTTGTGCACACATTAAAAATCCCAAACTCTGTAAGCCATGCCATTGTTAGGCACCAGACTCAAATTTTTGTGATAGTTCAGTTCAAGATAGTATCAATGCACTCGGAAAAGCCCATATGCGCTCCACCCCATCTCTCAAAAGTTTCCCCAGTGTTGCCTTTGAAACGGTTCCAATGTTCATCTGATTGATGATGGCCCTCTCTCATCCTTTCAAGGAAGATCATCTAGCTCTTCCTCTTTCCATGCCTCTCTCCTCCAAGCAATCAATGGTGTGATGTCCTTGCTTTGTACCTGCAGGTAGTGTCTCAAGCTTCTCAACACTTCAGATCTTCAGAGAAGCTGATACAAAATATGCAGTTGTTTGCAGCAAAACCGAAGTAGTTGTGAACTTATCAGTTTGTAACCCAGGGCAGAACAAGCCTGGTGGCTGCATGACACACACCAGTTGTCTTCATCTTCACCAATCAAAGGATCATAATAGATACACATAATAATAATAATGAATACTTAGAGCGCCTAACCCACACAGGCCCTAAGCGCTTACACGTTCTGTACAAATACATATTTGTCAAAATCCAATGCATACAACATGAATGCACGCACACAGGCATGCACACACACAGACTTGCACACGCACGCACGCGTGCACACGCACACACACACACACACACACACACCAGTCGCATGTCAGGACTATCAAGGCAATGAGACTGAAGAAAAGGTTTTTAAAAAGAGAAAGGTTTTCAAGGAAGAATTAAAAGAGCTGACCAACACATAATCACATTGTCTCAGTTAAAGTCTGTGTCATCAGAACGAGCATGATATATTGATTCAAGTTCATTGGCAAACTGCATGGTTAGCATGAGGATCAGCTGCTGTTTGTACAACACCACCCCCCCCCCCCCAAACACACCCACCCACACTTGCTATGATGTTCAGTTCTTGAAAAATTAAGCTTTTCTTATATTGCCATATATATGTGAATTTCTTGTCCACACTGAAGTTCTTCTTTTTCTGTATAGTGTCCAACTTTAACGCTGATGACCGACACTTTTAGTGCATGCTGCAGCTGGTTATTTTAGTGTTTCTATAATCCACCAAACTATGATGTGGACCACAGGATCTTTAATGTGCAGATGTAATCTTTTTGCATGCATATATAATATATATATATATATATATATATATATATACCCATGGGGACCTCAGTTTATGGTCTCATCCAAATGGCTTTTGTAGTGTCTCTACAGAATCTGACTCCAGATAAATCTCAGGGTGGGAGCAAAGCATTGCACATAATGGTTGCCTTTCCATTTCGTGATCACACTCAATTGTACTCAACTTTGGCTTTCGAGAGCAAGTTCTCTTGCTCTGGGCCACCAACACTTAGTTTGTTCATCTCTTTCACTTTGTATGGGTTGCCCCATGTAAATACATGCTCTTTTTCGTTTTCAAATAATAATTCTAATGAATACTTAGAGCGCCTAACCTGCACAGGCCCTAAGCGCTTACACGTTCTTTACAAGCACATATTGTCAAAATTCAGCGCATACAACATGAATGCACACACACACACACAGACGCACACACACACACACACACAAACACACACACGCACACACCAGTCACATATCAGGGCAATGAGACTGAAGAAAAGGTTTGTAAAAAGAGAAAGGTTTTCAAGGAAAATTAAAAAGCTGACAGAGGTAGAATGGCGGACAGAAACAGGGAGTTGGTTCCAGATAACTGGAGCCTGCATTTTGAAGTGTAGAAACAAACAAGTGATTGATTGCTGAGGCATTATGCTAGCTCTGGAAGACCTTAAAACAGAGTAAGATCTGACCTCCCCCAACAACAAAAAATGAGAAAAAATAACCTACTGGGTGCATCAGTCATTCCTGGAGCTGAATCAGATATTACCTTCCCAAAAACAAAAGAGTGTGCAAAAGTGTGGGTTATCAAAAATCTAATTCTGGTGAGAACCATTATTATGCTGGTTGCCTAGATCAGACACATGTTTCGCTATCTGGGTAGCTCATCAGTGACCATTGGCACATAAAGGAGAGAGGATATATTATCCATTTTGAGATCTTTGTCACACAAGTTTTGGAAAATGGCACATAATGGTGAGAGGATATATTGCGCATTTTGAGATCTTTTGCCATCCAGGGCTTGCTGCTTGGATATACACCAAATCTCTTTTGCTGGTATTAATAAAACTAAATATATGAAAGTGATACATGTCATTTAGTTCATCCCAGATTATGCAGAAGTCGAAGAAAACCTGTTATCATTGCACACTTCTTTCCCTTCATGCTAAAAGTTACTGAAGATTTGCCGAGCCCAGTTATTCTTCAGTGATGCCTTGCGAAAACAAACATTAATTGTCTGGTTGCAATTCACCCAGATAACAATGACTGCTGGTATAAAGTGCACACAGAAAAATAATATTACAGATGAAAGACCTCGGGTGTAACAGCCTTTATTCACAAGTTCACAATCCTCAAAGTCATGTTTGCAATCTTGAAAGTCATGAATACACATGATCAACAGCATAATTATGAGCACAACAGTATCCGGGAATTGCATTCATGTACACTTATTTACATTTCTTGACAGTAGTATTCATAGTGCTTCACTACTCTGACTACAATGGAGGATACATTTGCTGACCATCATTACCTCAATAATTTCAAAGTTAAAAAACTATAATGAGTATTTGCTAAAAAATTATATATATAAAATAAAAAACTTACTAAATATCACCTTACACCTTAAAAAAGCCCCATAATAAATATTTTTCAAACATCATACTAAGTATCACACCTTACATGCATTAAAAAGAAAGTCACTTATAAAAAGTATTTTTCTAAATAATCTTAATAGATGTTACCTTACTTAAAAAAGTCATTTATATAAAAGAATACACACACACACACAAATAAAAGTCATTTATATGAAGCAATATGCCCACTTCAGCCAGCTCTTCCACAGGAATGGCCAACAGAGTTCTGTTGTGGAGAAGAGGATAAAAGAATTTGTCTAGCAACTGATATGTAAAGAAAACAAGGGCAAAAAATTGGTTGCACCACAATTTAAACAAGAAAATGGTTCCGCATTTAAAATATAAAAAATAAAAAATAAAACAGAGAAGAAGAAAGAAACAAAAACAAAATAATCAGGTCCTACCAGGAATTGAATCCAAATGCTAATGCGAATCTTGAGTGAAAATAATTTGATCACCAGGCTACCTGACAAAGGGGGACAAAGTTAAGCTTATGTCAGCCTCCCTTTACTTTACAGCGACTCAGAGAGAGAGGCCTAATTGTTTGTTCACTTCACACACGGAGACCCATTCATTCACTTCAATAATCTCAAGTATTATTGTGTGAATTAGTGAAAGAAGTGTTACCCTTATGAAAGCCTAATTTTACCCTTGTGTCCCAAGGAATCTTCACACCAAGTTTCATCTCAGCAGGTTCAGTAGGTGCAGTGCCAAACTGTAGCATAGACAAAGACAGACTCACACAAAGATTCTCCTTCATTTATAAAATAAGATTTTATTTTATTTTCAAAATCATTACAAGTGTTAAATAAAAGCCTTTGGTCTTTATAAGGTTTCTACCCTAAGCTATCAAAACTGACAGAATAATTAAAAAAATAACTGAATTATTAAAACCATTTTCATGTGCGATCATTTTTTTTAAAACTCCTGAATGTCTTTAAGCTCAACTGCTAAATGTCAGTGATAGATGATATTTACAATTCAAACTTTTTTTCTTTTTTTTAATCCTACATACCTGATTTGTATTTGTGCTATCAGGTCAGACTGATTCAAAGACAGGTTGATTGTATGAGTGACTGACTGATTAAAGTGAAGGATGGGTGCAAAACATGTTTACTGTACAGGTTCCACTCACTCGAACAGCACCAGTCTCAAAAATGAAGAACTGTCATTTACAATCAATCAGTGTTTAACAATTGGGGGAAAAAAGGGAAAGAAAATATTCAAATTGTGGAACAATAATATACCCAAGGTGTTTGCATCACACCTCCAGATGTGCATGTGTGTATCTTGTTTATTTTTGCCAATCAATTGAATATGTTTTGGGATGGTGTAAAAACAAAGTTAATTTGATGCTGGAAAATAACAAAATCAAATGCAGATATGGAAATGCCAGTTCACAAACAAAAATGGCACAAAAATTCATGAACCTACTAATAATAATAAGAAAAATATAATGTAAAAAGGAAAAACTTAGATGGAGAGAGTGAAAATGAATGAATGAAAGAATGAAATGTCAGTTTACAAAGCACACACAAAAAAGACTTCACATTCACAGAATATGTTCATGACAGTATAAGAAACAAAGAGATGTAATTTCACAATTATGGCATAATGCTGGGTTAAGCTTTACATCAACTGTAATAGAAAAAAAGAAGAAATAAATATACTGTGTGAATTGTTCATTGTCTCAACTAATGCAAACACAAAAAAAATGCCTTCAAAATTCAATACAACAAACTGAATAATTATACATCAGCAACTGATTAAAAAAATCCAATAATATAAGGACCACTGCAATTAACAGTGCGTAATTAAACAGCTAAAAATATACTGAGTCTTTGCTGCAGCATACAAAATGTACCGACAATTAAAGTCAATCCATTCCAGTACAAAACAAGTCAACATGGACCAAACAGGTCAATAAATAAAACATATCCAATCTCCTCATCAGCATGTTCTTTCCCCATATCACAGTCACCTTTGAAACAATTGTTTTCCATCATCTAACCTAGTTTTTCAAGGCCAAAAACATAGCATTGCCTAAAATTGTCCATTTTCATGTGTTCACAGGACATAGCCCTTTGTGTTCAGAACTTGTAGTTGACGATGCAAACGGCGCCCTTGTAAATTGCCGAGCAGGAATGCCATATGGTGGTTTTTCCTCAAACATGCGCTTTCTCTGCAGCTGCATCTCGTGTTCGACGACGTGGGAATCGAAAGGAAGTGAGGACCACTTGTTGAAATCGATTTGTGTCTGTGTGCAGTTTCCTTTCATTCTTAACCTGTGGGAATAAAAATGAAAACACTCATGAGAAGTTTCAAAGGTAAGATACTCACAACAGGCTTTCTACCACATTTTTATTTCCAGGTAATGGCTTTATTTAACTCAAATTGCCATGCTTAAAGGAAAAGTCCAAGGTTTTTAAGTATGCAAAATGACCATCGAAATGATTGACAAATGAGTCACTAGTTTGAGAGTTAATGAAATAAAAAATGTTTTTAAAAAAAAATCTTGGTTTTTAATCGATTTTATTTTCTGTAGGCTGGCCGAAACTGCTGTCTCCATCAGTCACGTGACTTTCTCGGAAGTGACGTCAGTCTGGGGAATCAGTGTGGTTGCCATCTTAGACTGTTCATTGAATGTGTATGCGTGTGGTCGACAAAAAGCTCTACCATGCTGGCCTACTGTATGGCAGCAAACTGTAACAACTCACAAGCAACCCAAAGCATAACTATGCACAAGTTCCCATGGAATCGACCCGCTGTAAGGTGAAAATGGGTCAAATTTGTACAATTCAAACGAGCTCTCAATTTATGCTGCGCCGCCTCAGTCACGCCCATTTGTGTAGCGAGCACTTCACTGAGTGCGATTTCGTAAACTTTATGACGGAATACCAAATGGGGTTTGCTTCAAAGCAGAATTTGTAGGGCTGTCCACAGGATAACCGACTTGCACAAAAATCCAGTTCGAATCTCCAAGGATGAAGCTGACGAGCAGCAAGCGCACAGCATGATACCAAATACTGAGAGATACACTGATACCCTGAAACAAGCGCTAACAAGGCAAAGACAAAAAGTCTAACACGAATGCCTACGGCAGAAAAGGTCATGAAAGAAAGAGACTGTACACAAATGCCTGTGACAAAGAAAGAAAGAACAGACCACAAATGCCTGTGGCAAAGAAAGAAAGAGCAAACCACAAATGCTGGTGGCAAATGAAAAATGGCTTCCCTAATCAGTCAAGCAAACAGCTGACACCAAATGAAAGAAAGAAAACAGCTGAAACCACCTCAAAACCCCAAACGGTTGCCTACCTGCAAGCATAAGGTGGGGAAAACCCCCAAAACAAACACACACAAAACCCACCAAATCACAATAGTCTAATAGACTACTGTCTGCAACAAAGGAGTGGACGACTACAGCCATAAGAGCACAGAGCAAAAATAACTGTGCCAACGACAAACAGATGGAAAGCCAAACTTTCCATAACTAACTCTAAACTAACCCTGCACTAACCCGGCTTCCATCTTGAAAAACAAAGGTTGCAGACTGATAAAGCAAAACGCTAATCAGGACTAGCCCAACCCCAAACCCTAACCCTGGGAGGCCACGAAATCGCTAGTCTATTGAACTAGAACGAACAAAACTTTTTCATTTTTACATATGATGAAACAAACAAGGATAAATTGGGAAAATAAAATAAAACCCAATAAAAGGCAGGCACCCTGATGAGGTCTAGCCTGTTGTGAAAGCTAGAGTAAACAGAGCGAAAAAGACTGAAACGCCAATGCCACAAGGTTCGAGAAAGATGAAATAACAAGGAGGAAATAAACAAAGGCCCAACTACTAACAATGGCGTCAGAGCTTCATCCTTGGGGATTCGAACTGGAATTTTTTCAAAGTCAGTTACCCTGTGGCGACTAGCCATTTTGCAGCGACTCCCCACCACAGTGATGTAGTGCACATATGTGCACATGATTTTCAGCGTCATGGCGACACTTTCGGTACGACAGAAAATGCCTGTTTTCGTGCATTTATAACCCTCAGATCACAATTTCACTTACATGATTGTTCTCAGCAAATTTTAACAGAAATCGTGTCAAAAATCACCCCCAACCTTGGACTTGTCCTTTAATCATGTTAACTGCTCTTAATTTGGGTCAATGAAATTAATAAATCTGACTCATCCATAGCACATTCTGTAAGCACACACACACGCATGCACACACGCTCGCACACACATGCATGCAGGCAGGCATGTGCGCACGCACACACACACACACACACATCTGCCACTCTTTCAGCATTACACAAATGTGTTCACCTGCACCATCATGCATATCATAATACCATGTGCTGACTATTAGTCCCTCTTTTGTGCACAGCAGTACTCACAGTTACAATTCCTATGGCCCTTCATGCACAAGCAGTTACATACAGTGTACATGTTCATTAGGGTGCAAACCATTATAATTTATAGCATGCTCATGGTGACAAATGTTTTCAGTGCGTTAGCCCAACAGCTGGTAATCCTTTAACCCCACAAGGTTCCATCTGTTCTCATTTAGAGAGTACACTAGATAGTGTACCATGCATGGATTCAGGCCCAGAGTTATGTGTAAACATTAACAGTATAAGCAAAGATATATTCCGAAGATCGTGCATCTAAATGTGAGGGACAGGCATGAAGAATTAACACCTTTTGTAACTGGCTGAATGGCTAACTGCAAAGACTGATAACAGAGACATTGAACTATGGGTAGTATCCACTGTGCTAGTGGTAATAGGGACTATTCTCTGTGGTGCCAGCACTTTCTGTGCAGGGCAGAGGTCACCAGTAATGGGTTACAAGCTCCCCACTGCGAGGTCACTTTCATTTGTGGTGACATCAAGAAGTTTTACAGGTGTTAGTGATAAGTCAGCGAATTTGCAACAATGTGTTTCTGTTTCATGTCAAATATACTGTTCAGCATTGTATTATAACTTAGGACCGCACTCAGTGCTATTTTGTCAGTACTGAAGTGGTTTTGAAGATACTGCTGAAGTTCTGAACGAATATGATTTGATTGAGTTATGAAACCAGCATGGTGGCTATTTGTTTTGGATTTTGTGTGTGTGTGTGTGTGACCTTTTAAAAATCAAAACAAAAACAAAACAAGAAGCATATCTTGGTGTTAGGCATAGCTTCTTTCAGTGAAACCAGTTTTCAGACTCGGACTTCAGGCTTATTGCATTATGTCAGGGATTCTGGGTTGTTGAACTAGCACTGCTTGCTCACTTGCTTGAAAAGGAAGAAGACAGAGTTTCTGACTCAGTCTTTGATCTGGACACCTTTGCAGCCTCCATTTGTGAATACTTTTTTTTTTTAGGTTCAATGCACCACAGATATGATGTACTGATGTGCATGCTCCACGACAGGTTCTCTCTGGTCTCAAGCACCAGCTCACGGTTTGTTCATGTATCATGATTGGTTCAGCAGAAATGCAGTAATACTCTAGCTGACCATGGTTACAGTTACCATTAGCACTATGGGTATCACTGTAGCCTAAACTCTCTAATAATCTTTGCTAACTTATGGCTGACGATGTAAAAACAGCTTACTGTTATTGTACAATGTAGTGTCTTTGAGTGAAAAAATCAAAGTGGGAAGGGAATGACATGTGGAATATTTTTAATGCATCTTTCTATTGACACTTTGTGGTCTATGTGATGTTCCTGCTATTGTCAGTGAAAACAAAATGGGTCCTAGAGCCAGTTTGATTCAAGGTAAATCTGTCCTCACTTTTTTTTAATTTATTTTTTAGTAGGCTGTGAGAAGGACTGTGCTATCTTGATATATGATATCTTTGATATGAGGCGTAAACCTGGACCAAGCTTCATGCACACACACATAAATGACTTTATCACATTGTATGGATTCTCTCAGGTCCTTAATCAATCACAAATACAACCACGGTATACAATATACAGACACAGGGGTTTTCATGCCACTGCACAATATTTACAACATAGTGGACTCCCTTGGGCCCAGAATCAATCGCCCAGTAATCATGGTGTACAATGCATGAACATGGGTCCTTCAGGCACAGTCACGGTACATACTAAAGGGCTGTTTTGGGCCCAGTTTTATGCACAAACACCTTTGGTGCAGCAACTCTGGCTGCCCACACACTCACACATTTGGTACTCACACCTAGTTGTACATTTGATTAACCTTCTCATGCAGTCAAAGTGAAACGATGTTAGAACAGGCATATCATTTACTACCTATGGTTAGTAAATGAAAACAAACCACTCTATCTGTACCCTCACAACTAAACATGCACAGGCATCTCTAATGCATATCAAGTGTGATCAGCATTCCATGAAATTAAAATCAACAGCTGCAAGAATCTTCTTTCCTCACACTGTAAAGATTCAAGAGTGGGTGAGGTACTTGGGAAAGAAGCACTGAAGCAGACTAGATAAATACACATAAAATGAAGGGCTGACTGATGCAACCAAAAAGATGTACATGTTAACTAACCAATGTTGTTTTTCTACAGCATCTGTCGAAAAAATGTGAAAAGGGAACCAATTTGTTAGGATTTAAAGAAAACAAAAATGATGTCTTGTGTAAATAGTTTTTCTTAACCCTATGCAGCTATTAAAGTTATCTAATCAATTCCTTTTTGATAGTACATAAAGAAAAAATTATGTGCAATCAAAATCAGCTACAGGAGTGTATCTGTGAGGGACAAAATTATTCATTAATGTTCATAGAGGAAAATTAAAAGTGGGCACACTATTTTTACAAGAAGAGCAGTTATGCTCAAATGACTCACAAGCGCAAAAAAAGAAAGAAAAAAAAGGAGAGAAAAAAGAGGAAAAAATTGTGTTAAGTATCTCCCTTTACACACAAGAGTCCAACAAAACATACTTTGCATGATCTCACTTTGTATGTAGCAGTCATATAAAATGTTAACTACATATCTGACAAAAATCTTCTTTTTTAAATACAAAATTGCAGTTTATGTTTTTCACACACATGTGACCTTAAAACAGGGTCAACATCAACAAACCTGGTATGACTCAGTAGACCCCAAGCAAGGTTATAATCATGCAATGTCTGAAAGACCTTGTTTCAACAGTGTCCATGCAAAAAAACAAGGTTAAAGTTTTGTACAAATTGGGAAATGCGTAGATTGCACACAAAAGTTAAAAAAAATAGTGGTATATTCATGACCTAGCCAACATAAAGTTTCAACTTCACTGAATAAAAAAAAAAATGTTTCAGTTAAAACTGTTTCATACTGCTGTGGCCATGAAATACAGCCAAGGTCATTGACATGTTATAAACTGCTAAAGCTCAATATTTACCATGTGTACAGTTGCTGAGAAAATTGCCATATGAAAGTTTCTGACACAACCAGACACTCAATCAACTGATCAACCTGCTGGCCTGCCCACTTAACACTGATCATTACATAACTCACATTTTTTTCACAGGAGTCAAAAATATCTTTATGAAAATCAATGGATACCACTCTGGTACATGTAGTTAGATTTTCCATATAATCCACACTCATTTGAACTGAACTTTAATTTTAAATATATATATATATTAAATCAAACAACAAGAAGGATTTATGGATGTATTTAACCTGGCTGTCTTTTGTCCATGCAATAGTTCTGAAAGGTTAACACATTTCTATGATCTCAAAAGCTGCAGTCTACAAATAAGCCAAACAAAGTATAGTATTGCACAACAATAACACTATCTTTTAAGCTGAAACTGCTACACCTTACAAACAAAAGCTTTAGTCTCTACTCATTCGCATTCAAATAAAAATCTGACAGATTTAGAGCAACTAACTATGGGTATAAGCAGTAACAAAAAGTCTGAAGGGCATATGAAACTTAAAATGTGCCTTCCTAGCAAGGACTTACAATGCAGGACAACTATTCGGAGCTTTTCCAACTTTTGTGTGTTTTGATGATCTAAGAAATAATCAACAGACTTTGAGTGCAAAATGGGGTCAAAAAATGAAACCTGATCTAATATTCATGTTTTAAAAATTCAGAAACGGTACAAATACCACAAGTCTCTCTCATAGCCCCCTCCCCCATACCACCCCCACTGCCCAGCCCCCAGATCCACATCAACCCTATAACTGTTATAAAAACGTATTATTTTTCCTCATCTACTCTCAAACATAGCTTCAAACATCACCTACATCAACACACAGGTAAATCGTCAGGGCTGAAAAGTTTATAAAAAAAGAAAGAAGAAAAAGGAAGGTGGGAGATAACTAATCAGTGCTTGCAGTGCAACATGTGTCGTAGTAAAGTGTGCTGATCCAAATCTATTGAATCAATGCAAATGAAAGGAATGGGTATGGAATGGTGGGGGGAGGGGGAGGGGCAGAGGTGGTCACAGATTAGAGAGGTGTGTGTTCATGTTAATATTTTTGCATGAATGTCATTCAGTAACATGTGTGCAAGGATACAAATTCTTATGCACATTTTAATGTCACTGGCAATTAAATATCCTTGTATGTATCTATTTCACACAGATAGTGAAAGCCTACACAAAAGGGCAACATTTATGTATTTAGAGCACTTATGTACTGTTCTGAAAGAGCAAACAAATAAAAATAAAATAAAATAAAAGGTTGATAGCACATAGTGTGCACTGTTGTCACAACCTTTTTGACGTGCAACAGTAAAAACAAATATTTTTAATCTGAACAAATCTTAAATTTGCTTCAGCCACCAAAATTTGGAAAGAAAAAAACTAAAACATGTTTTTTTTTTCTTTGTTTGGTTGTGCAAGTTCCTGGATCAAACCAGAAAATACAATATAATTATGGTTAAGAGTAAATGCTGTCTTTTTACCTGCTAGCTTTGCGTGGTGTACTCTCAATGTTGCCAAGTGGCATTTCTAACCAGGTCATGCTGTCAGTGCCATGTCGACCAAGTGGAATCAGAGGCAGAGGAGGCAACCTGACCTGATCTATGTCACTGTGAGAGTAAACCTGCCCAGTGGTACATTGCAGAATGGTTTGATCTTCTTTGTTGCGGCCCCGCTCTTGTGCTAGCAGAGGATCTTGCAGGTTTGAGGTCTGCACCTGTCACAGAGAACAAAATGTCCAACTGAACTGACTACAAAATGAGCCAAAATGATGAAAGGATCTTTTGTCTGACTTGTCACAGCACACTGCCTCTTCTGGTGTTACCAGTATTTGGGATTCTAAATATGGATGAAAAGTGCATGAAGAAACAATCTGGCTGCAGAGCATTTTCAAACTAACAACCATGGGAATCATGAATACAAAGATACTCCAAAATACCAGCGGAATCAGAATGATAATTTCATTGACTCCCAGTTAAAGAAGAATTTTTCACCCTTACTTTGGGAATTCCCTCCAACAGTTACAGAGAGAATCTGATTCCTCAGTAGCTTTTTGAAAATGTCTCAAACCAGCTGCTAACTTGTCTGCCACAGTAACCATCACCCTTTTCTGATCTTCTTTTCACTTTTCTTTCTGCACTTTCTCTGCAGCATTTTAATTATTTGTTCACTTATTTGTTCATCTATTATTTTGTTTATTTATGCCATTCATATATTGTAGTTTACTGGCAAGCAGAAGTCTGATTAGCAGCACTTACATGGGTGGAGAACTGTTCTTGTAATCAACATTAATCATCATCATCCCCATAAATTGCTGCATTAGTGCATCATGTGGCTATTCACTTTCCCAATCAGACTAAGCAGCTTGAATCTCATACGAGACACCATCAAGTCAATGATCCACTATACATGCTATTACTTATCAACCAGTCAGCAGAACCACATCGAGAGGATCAGAATCAACACAAACAATGCCTAAATCCTCACATAGTTCTGTTTAACAAAGCAAGGAGGAGTTACCTAGTAAACCTACAGAAATGAAACCAGGATGGATTACCTGCAGACTTTAAACTAACTTGCTGGTAAGTAAAGTAAAAAATAGAATTTGCAAAGAAAGTAGGCAGGAAAAAACAACACACAAATGAAAATGTATCAAAAGATGCATGATTCAAAAAACAAAATCAGTAAAGAGATAAATATGATCAATCAAACAACATTGTTAACATGCAAACAAATAAATTAACTCACAGGGATACTAACTTTGTTCTTTTTTGATCCTCACATCAAAATTATCTCCTTCCAATCTTAATTGTCTCCCCTGATGCACAACACCAGAAGAAAGATGCATGCCTGAACAAAACTGACACAGCCAGTCATACATTTCTCAGTTGATTCACACTGCATTAAGCAGTAAAACAGACACATTTTCAGCCATGAAACAGGCATCGATTTCTCTGTGTGTGTAAATCAAAATTGTATATCTTGGTGCACAATGCAAATTTAGACAAAATCAAGCTTTATTAAGTTCCAGTAACTCAAACTCTCCTCCCACCTCACCCCACCCACCCCATTTGGGTGTGTGTGTGTGTGTGTGTGTGTGTGTGTGTGTGTGTGTGTGTGTGTGTGTGTGTGTGTGTGTGTGTGTGTGAGTGAGTGCATTTCAGTATGCACAACATGCAGCACCATGGTTGCTAACCAAAACTATTTTGGTTTGCTCTTCTATTTGGAACTGAAAATACATACACATTACTGGAAACAATGCACATACCTGTGACTTCAGTTCTGGGAACATAAATTACTGGCAGGTACAACATATTTATGAATCTCTTTTGTTGAAAATAAAATAAAATAACAAATTCAACCAGACAAGCAATAATTGGCATCATTTTTTTTTTTTTTTTTTTTTTTTGCAAGTCAATTGGTGGATATTCTTCTTTGTCATTCACTCTACCTTTTGGTGGATATAAAACTGTACAGTACAAAATGGATTTCAAGCATGTGGGTTGAAGTTATCATTTGCACACACACACACACACACACACACACACACACACACACACACACACACACACACACACACAAATTGCCATGTAAATCAGCCCCTGATTAATTGTGTAAAGAAACAAAAAAACTCAAAATTTTGTGCCATTAATAAATTTTGCGTGAATTTTGTCACATGATTGCAAAATATGTTGACAGTATTAACATTTTTAATTTACACACACACATACACACACACACACACATGCACGCACACACGCACGCACGCACGCACACACGCACACTGAAAACACACATAATTAGTGAAGCAATCTTTCATAACATAGAGGTATTTTTTTCTCTCCACATATAGCTCTTACAGTCTTAGCAAAATGAACATATCACTAAAAGACCATGTAAAAGAGTAAACTCCTTTGTCCACCAACAACAAAAAAAGAGTATTGGTTCAGATCAAAAGTAAAGTATATGTATAATTTATACATGAATTGCCATGTTAGGATAAATCAGACAACGCGTCAGGTGAGAGGTGCTTGTTTCCGTGCTCTGGTGTTAGTTTACTAACTGTGATAGGTGCTGGCCGATGACTGTTCAAAGCTTGGGCATAATATTCTCCCTTGTCCATAGTATCGAGGAAGACATGGCCCTGTGAGCAGATCAAATGCAAATAAAAAGATAAATAAGCATACAAATTTTAATGTTCACTTATGCATATGTGTGTGTGCATGCACATGTGTATTTGCATACACGCTGCAAGTGCTTACATGCATGCATGTGTGGGTGCATGTGTGTTTACACAATTTTCATGTACAACACACATACATGTATGAGCCTGTGCACACATGCACATGTGTCTGCATATATCACTTGATTCTCTCTGTCTAAAGGTGTATATATACACACATAATATCACAGCAAGCATTGGTCAACACTGGAGCACAACAGTCCACATGAAATTGTTGGTTACAGTCCACAAGACCAGCTTTATGCATACAAACATTTTGACTTGCCAAGTTCCCATTAAAAATAAACTTTAACAAAATCATGTGTGTGCTTGTATGCTGGTGTTACTGCTTTATTCACATATGAGATGCTATGCCTTTTATTGAAAGGCTGTGTCATCAATGACAACTGTGTAAAATGTACTGATCTAAATCAACTCTTTCAATCAACTCTCTTGAGGTCAGGTACAGACAGGCAAGTGGGAAATAAAACTGAAAGAGAAAAGTTTGCATGTATTCACCTAGAAGTATTATCAGGAAGCTGCACATTTTCACAAGGAACTCTATTCTGTTTCTGAGAGTAATCCCAGCTCTACAACTCCAGATAATCACTGCATGATGTACTCTACACCTTCTGGGCTGCTTTGGCCCAACAGGCCTAATATGGCTGCAAGTTTGGTCAGTACAAACTGCTATAACATGATGCAAGAGAGGCTACACTAAAAGGTTCTACTCACTTTTTTGTTGACGTGCTCCAGGTACTGCCTGTGAAGTTCTCGTTTACGGCGGTCATTCTCCAGCCAGTCCTGGCCATTCATAGCCTTCAGGATCTTCCGCCGGATTGGCTCGTACACTCTGTCATTCCAGTTCTTGTGCAGAAGTTCCTTCTTTCGCAACTCCAGCAGGTCAGTGTGCTCAAGAAAATTGTTCACATCCTGCAGGGGGTGGGGGGTGATTAATACAGATTAACATGAAACAGCAGAAATAACCGTAAGCTTGCATCAACAAACTGAAAATATCAGCCTACCAAACAAGTCACAATATAATTAATAAAGTACACATGCTCTTGGGGAACATGGGGTGGGAAAGGTACCCAGTCACCAAACCAAGTTTCAAGCAGGTGATGATGCAGTGGTAGTGGCATGCAAGAAGGGAGACAATGACTGAATTAACAGACCCGCACACCAGGCATGAAAATTATGGCTACTGTTGCATGAAGAGTGTGTACAAATGAACCCCACAGGTCTCAAAGAGCTACTGGTGTGTAACTTGTTCAGGTTCATGGACCATGTGCCATTTCGACATGTCCCAATCATTCATCATACATGTATAAAGCCTATTAGAGTTTTCACATGCATGTGTGAATGGTCAGCACAGTCCTTAGGGCCATATACTGTGCTCGATTGCCATCTGGTCAACTGCATTACAACTTCACGGGATTGGCCACAATAACTGCTGCTGTGAGTGGCAGCTGAGAGTATAACGCTGCACACCAGCTATGAGCATGGCCAGGCTCTGTTTGCAGACGGGATGAAGGTCATTGGCCAAGACTGGTCTTTGGCCCAGGATCACCTGGGCAAACCCTAGCTTTCACACCTAATACCCTCTGGCCACTCAAGTGTTGATAAGTAAGTGACCTTAGATGTGGAAGCTAATCCATTACATATTATAAGTACTGTATCCACCAGGAGAGTACATGTACATGAAGTTCTTGCCCACCTGTACCAGTGAAACTGCTCATCACAGGCACTGGCCAATCAGGCCCTTGATGCTTAAGGGAGACATAGTGACCTGTAAACCAGGAATCTGAGGACCCTTCATGCAACTCGTTAAGCCTCACATTCCAGGCAGCAACTACTGGCCTGCCATCCTTCTGCCTCTATCACAGTTGCTTTAATCACAACCTTGAAAAGTGACAGATGTTTGTCACTGTTTTTGGCCCATAAACAAAAGGAAGGGGCGTGGGGACTAGGCAAAATGATGTAGCCAAATGTGGCAGGGATGAAAGACTGGTGGGCTGTTACTGCATGGAGTGTGCCTAGATCAAGCCTGATAGTTACATGCAGAGGTTCTAAATAGACTAGAAAGAAGAAGGGGGGGGGGGTAAAGCAAGACACCAGCAGGAAGTAATACATTTTAATACACTTCTACAGCCATGCAAAAATGACAAGAAAAGACAGATGAATATACACAGCCAGGTACAAAGTACTAGGCACCCAGCACCAGCTGTGTGTATGCTACATGTATTCACATCTAAAACTGAACAATGACCATGCCCAAGTGAATGAAAGACTGAGGGAAGTTAGTAGACAGAATCACAGATGAAAGACCATGTAACCCTCTCTTAAAATTTAAGACCACTTTTTGTTGTTGTTGTTGTTCTTCTTCTTGAAAACTTCCATTCATACATTTAATAACATTGCCCTGATATAACCACACTGGTTGACTGGGTGTAAAACACCAAGTTACTATCTCACCTCTTATAAAACTTTTATTTGGTTTTCAGGGGCATTATAAAAAGAGGGTTCCACTGTAGTAATTGTATGTATCAACTGTTTTCATAGTATCAATCATCAGCATTCAAGTTCCACTGAAAGCTCTTAAAACCTTCAAGAGATGCTTAAACATACATTATATTGGAAATGAGATTAAACTGATTTTTTTGTAATATAACAGATGTATGGGTGGGTTTTTTTGTGTGTTTTTTTTTTTTTTTTTTTTTTTTTTTGGGGGGGGGGGGTGTTCTGTTTTGTATTTTACAATTTTGCATGCCATTTATCTACATGCAAGAGAAATATCTGCCACACAAATAGTGCTATTTCAACATAACAGTACAAGTTACAACTAAAGTTTGCAATCTATTGCTACCATTGTCACAATTAAATTATATGTTCTGAAGTTTAATGGGCTCACAAACAGAACTTGAATGGCACAGATTTTGTTTCATATAAAATGAAGAAATGCAATTACTGCTTCTACTATGTGACTATATCTACACAACAATGCACACTTAGTTGCTAACCAGATTTACACAACTGTGAAGTTGCATCTACAGCAGGCCAACGAATACAAGTTTTCTACAGACGTTTGCATTTATTCCATGGCAGAAATGAAAACACCCATGGATTCCAAACACCTAGAAAGTTTTGAAGAACGAAAGAGCATTACTTTGACAAAAGTCTCCTCTGTGTCCAGCAATGGAGTGAACAGTCGACGAATGGTGCTACTTTCAGCCTGCGACCTTTCCTGTTCGAGGCAAAGAGGAGAGTGTGTTTTGTTTTGTTTTTTACTGTGCTCAATCTGATTGGACAATATTAACAGTGCTTTTGTTTCACTGTATTAGATACTGTGAGCACACTTATTAGTTTGGCACACACACACACACACACACACACACACACACACACACACACACACACACACACACACATGGCACACACATACATGCACACACATGAATTATACATCAAGATTTCCTCATTCATTTTCTATGTCAAGTTTTTCTCATTCATTCTCATTCATTTCTGTTGACACTGAAACTTATCTGATAAGTTTAATCAGAGTGCAGAATGTTATTTTATACAGCCTGTGTGATAAAAATTAGCATGAAGCATATGAAGTGGTTTATAGCCTTTCAAACAAACAAAATTAGTTAAAAGATACACAAAACACATACATCTTGTTAATTGTTATGAAAGTTACAGTGCTTTTAAAATAGTTATTGTGCATGTTGCATACTCTTAAACAAAATAACACACCATGTGTGCACAGGTAAAAAAAAGGAGAAAAAAAAGACTCACAAAAGATAACACTGCAACCTCATCAAAATTGCAATCTGCACCTAATCATTTCCATTAAAATTATACTGTTGATTTGTATTCAACAACAAATAAAATACACATTTTAATCTATGATCAATACCATCCATACTTCAAGCAGACAATATGGCATACTATGTACAGGCACATGTCAATACCTCAATGCACTGTATGAATATCCCCCAAAACAAAAGTGTTGTCAATGATTTTTTCTTTCCCTTTCCTTGGACAGGTAATAAATAAATGAATTTGACAATCTGATTAAAGAAAGATCAGAAGAAAAAACAACAACACAGAAACAACATATTGGATAGTTGCAGATAAAGTGAAGCAAGCACAATCATTTATTTTTTCAAACTGATTGAACACAGACTTGGTACTCCAATAAAAGTGTATTTCATTGAAAATGTGCGGGGAGCAAGTCACACATGTTATAGGCATGATCAAGGGACAGCACCCCCGTCAGGATCTAGGGGGCAATCAGTCCAGATAAAATCAAATTCTCTGAGCAATCTGAGACCTCTCCTTGGAGTGGAAACATTTTTCAAATAATCCACGTTGAAATCTTTTGAACTTGTAAAGGTAGGGAAACAAAATCTTCAAAGCTGGCTCTGGAGTTCCTTATGTTCTGTCAAAGCTAGAACAGTCTACATCAATCACAGTTCATGAAGATTTTTAATTTCATTTCATGGTGGCCTCATTTTGTTTCCATTATGTCATGCAAAATCAGCAGCAATGACACATGTGAGGCGTTTGGAACTGCATTTTGGATTTACACCACCTAAATATATAACCTGACTGATTGACTGATACACATTTCTGCCTCTGGTCATATGCTGACTAAAACTGAAAGAGACTGAATGCTACAATGCCCATCATGACGTACTTGAACAGCACTATTAAAAACAGTCCGACAACCAAACATCTTGTCTCCCATCCCCCCATCCCCCATTGGTTTGAACTATTTTATATCCAAGACAAGCTTGCTTTAAAGAGTGCCCCTAATATGCTCTTTAGCATCTGAGGACATTAAGCAAAAAGATAGAATAGAACAAGCAAGCAATTCTTCAGGGAGTTTAACTTTGTTTTCTTAAGGTCCAGTCTTTCCAATTGATTCTGGTCACAGGGAGAGAAATGAAATCGACTTCTATGATTTTAAAATCCTCACAGACATTTTCATGTCTCTGACTAGATCTCCCTGACTGGGGTAGGGCAGATATCCTGACATTTGACAGAGGCTCCCTCCATCTTTTGTATCCCAATGAAACATTTGGTCCCCAGAATACTTTGCCCTGTGATCATGGTGCTACAAAATATGCAACGCTAGGATCAGAGTACCATGTCTGTGAAAACCACGGAATGATTAAACAGTTCAGAGCAAGCATTTCTAGCTGGTTCAATCCATGCATATTATTTCAATGTAAATATTTTTAAGTGATCAAAAAGACATGTATAAAAACAGACCAACACAAAACAAACAGTACTCAGTTGTTACCCTCTGTCTGTTTTTCTGCAGTGTAAATATGCAAATAATTTATAAAATTAAAGTCAGACAAAAAGCCAAACAACGCACACATATTCACACATGACACAAATAAAAATAATAAATGATTTTTTTAAGAACAGAGCTGGAACAAAAGAACTAAAGTTAAAAGAAATTAACCAATCTCTCCCCCCCCCCCCCCCCCCACCACACACACACACACACACACACACACACACACACACACACACACACTGAGAATCTACCAACCTCCTTGCCTTCAAATTAACCATGAAATGCTGTATATTAATCAATATGTGTGTGTGTTTGTGAAGCACTTTTATCCAAAAGTGAACTGACTGAAGAAAGAAACATAAAAATGAGACAATTTTCCAATTTCAATAGAGAGAGAGAGAGAGAGAATTATACATATATATATATATATTATTGTGTAAATGATGACACAAATTCACCATACTTTAGGATCTGAGAGTGACAATATTTCATTCTGTGTTTGAGTTAGAGAACACCACCCAGGTGCATTTTTTTTTAAACCCCAGGACGCGCAAGGCCCCCTCCAGCTGCAATGACAGCTTGGCATATGTGGAGAATGGAGTTAACAGACAGTGAACAGCACTGTGAGGTGTAGCCCAATGCCTGGACAACATCCTGGCAAAGATATGCGAGGTTGCCCAACAAAGGCCAGACATTTGGTTCAGCTCCCTCTGCATCTGATTGTAAAAGTGTCTGATGGGATTCGTGTCATGGCTCGGGGAGGACCATAGCTTCATAGTGATGTTGCACTGCTGCAGATCGGCCCGAGTAACTCTGGCTGTGTGCGGGCATGCATAGTCCTGCAGGAAGATGCTGCCAGTTCTAGTTCAGGTGCTCCCTGGGCCCACTGAAGTCTGGCCCATCATTGTCTTGGGCCGGTAGGAATGGGGCAGCTCACTGGTCATTGGTTTTTCTCAGGCAGTCCACTAACTGTTCACTGTGTGGGTGCAGATTTTATGGTTGTGGTTCCCAAGAGTGTTCTTGAAAGAGTGACCTGCTGTTTGGAACTGATTACAGTGACGGTTGTTTAATATTTTGAGTGTTTCTTTTTTCAGTCAGTGCACATTTTAGTACTTACTTCTTGTACCCCTACAAAAAATGTTTTAGCTCCCTCCTCCCCCCTTCAAGCCACATATCACCTGCAGGCAAAAAACTGTGGTGCATATATACATACTTGTGTATGTGTGTGTGTGTAGATGCGTGCGTGCATGCATGTGTGTGTGTGTGTATGTGTCTGCATACTCGTGTGTATGTGTGTGTGTGTGTGTGTGTGCGTGAGACAGAGAGAGTGCTTGTGCACGTGCGCGTGTGTGTGTGTGTGTGCGTGTGTGTGCGTGTACATGTGCTTTTGTTTTTTAGCTTCATATGCTTCATTATTGCTGTTTTTCAACAGCTCAGCATGTCTTCTTTCTGTTTTCTCTGTCCTATTGCTGACAGCATTACCCCATTTTCAGTTCAGATTTAATATCATATATATATTATATAGAAAATAAAAATAAAAATAGTAAAAGATCTTCCAAACCTGTAGGTCCTGGACCTGCTTCTTACTGATCCAGTCCTGCATCTTCATGGTGCCACTGATGAGATATCCAGCATCCATGTTAGGGCCACTGCATTGTGCAAACGAGGTGGGTGTAGACTTAGGTCTCTTGCCCCTGTTCTTCTTATCCTGACCCCTTGGCATGTACTGTAACAATGGTAAGAAAAATGCTGGTTGGTGCTATGGCATATGTGCATGTCAGTGTCACTAATTCAAATATGTCACTAAGGCCTTCTGACCATTGTTCTACCCCAACCTCCACAAGTAAATAAAAAATAATGTAAATGCAAAAAAAGAAAAATAATGTCAAGAGTTTGTTTTCATATATTCTAAAGATAAGTAAGCCATTTGATCACTTTTTAGTGCTCCATGTTATTGCATTGGTAATTCTCAAGGACTGCTTCAAGTTCAAGTGTGCATGTATGTATGTGTGTGTGTGTGTGTGTGTGTGTGTGTGTGTGTGTGTGTGTGTGTGTGTGTTTGTGTGTATGTGTGTGTGTGTGGGGGGGGTGTCACTCTGTGTGTGTCACTGTGTGTGGTGTAATATAATGGTAATACAATTTTCTACAGAGTTTTCTTTCTTTTTTTCAATACCATAGGATGACATAAAGTGACATAATATATGTTGCCAAAAAGTTGGAAGGGGGGGGGGGAATTGCCACTTACTGCACATTTCTCTGAGTACACTACACCTAGGAATAAGGCAAATATAATTTATAATGGCCCTCCCTTGTAACAGCAGGGGAGGGTATTTGCTCTAAGCAGTGACTCAAACAAGACACATGTAATGTGTATGTAGAACTAATTACCTGACTTGAAGTTGGACACAGTCAATAATCACATCCTGGATACAGTACAAACATGCTTTAAAACACGCATGTCACCAATGCAGTTGGTGAGTTACTGTACTGAATATCTGATGTGTTATGTGTGTTTGTTTGTGTTTTTTAACTAGTTTTCTTCTTCCAAAGGTTTGTATTCTTTGACTAGACACACATGAATTTGGGAGGACTTTTTTTTTTTTTTTTTTTAAAGTTTACCTGCCCCCTAAATATTTTACATAATTATATAATCCAACCACTAGCAACATGTTTCTGGGGAGCAGTATGTGTTGACAAATAAGCATTTTCAATATACTGGAAATTGTTTATGTGTTGCCCATTTTTGAGTATACACACATAATTTGAACTTTTTTAATCTCTAGTTCAAAAGATGTAAAATGTCACCAAAGCAATAAAAGGCAAGAAGCAAGACTTCTTCTTCTTTGTCGTCCAACTGACCATCTTCAACACACTGAAGATTACTGACAGCGTTTGAAGAGGCTAACTGCAGTGCAAGATGAAGAGATAGTCTTTTTATGAAGTCAGCTGGGGTTTAAATGTTGAGAAGAAAGAATGAAAAGAAAGAGAGAAAAAAAAGGGGGTGGGGGGGGGGGGGGGGGGGACGACGACCTGAAACTGACTTGGCTTAAATAGGACTAA
The DNA here is from genome assembly GCA_018857735.1 of Alviniconcha marisindica. Lineage (NCBI taxonomy): Eukaryota > Metazoa > Mollusca > Gastropoda > Provannidae > Alviniconcha > Alviniconcha marisindica. Next base: position 419,488 of record JABMCL010003561.1, read on the forward strand.
AAAAAATCTACCAAAATATATACTATATCTGAGAAAACAAACCAAAAAGTCATTTTTTAATTCAAAAATGGCACATTTGTACTTCAATACCACTCACCGTTGTCCGGATCTTGTCGTCATCGCCAATGGTTAAACACAAACCGTCAGCGGTCTCCTTGTCGTGAACTTGCACATTTCCCTGCAGACTTTTTACGCATAGCAGCGACGCCATCTTCACTTCGTCTCCCACTCACTTGGACTTGGACCTGTAAATTATTGGTAACTTTGCATAGCCCGAAGCAAGGTTTTCTTAACCATTGAACACTCGGGAGAGTCGGTGATCCCCTTCTGCTAAATCTGTCCGGCGGCCATAATGTCAACTGTGACGTCACATAGATACCCCAAGAAAAGTTTGCGCTTTGTTCAGTTTTTGCAGAGATGTCATTCAAAGATTACCAGTGTTCATTCGCATGCATCCCTTGGTCCTTACCAAGCCATTTTAAACTCTGATATCCAAGCTTACTGGAGTTGGGGCCAAGTTGTTTGTGTAACTTCCTTGGAAACGGAGGGGACGTCACTCTTTCTGTGGTTTCGATTTTTTTGTTCAGGGGAAGTAACTTTCTGTTTCCTGTTTTCATTGGAAACATCAGAGTGAACACTTCAAAATTTAAGGTTTGTTGCGTTTAACATTTATTTTAGCTTCGGTTGCAGCTAATTCCGTACCTGCACTGGACCCCCCAAATGACAGTGTCAAAATCCTCACAATGTTGAGGACAGACGTTTAATAAAAGAAGAAGAACAGCCGCGGATAGTTATCTACCGCAGAGTCTAAATGCTATATATATATATATATATATATTCGGTACACCTTGGTCAACTTGAAGATCTGTATGTCTAGACCTAGTGTGCAAGTTAAAAAGCCCATATACAGTGCAGTTGACCCAAGAATTTGCATTGTAGACTACAGTATAGTTTATCCAAGAATTTGTAGAGAGTACAATATATATTCTTTGATCAAATGTACTGTGTGTGGGCTTTTTAAGATGCACACTAGGTCTAGACATACACATACAGATCTTCACGTTGACCAATGTTTACAGAACAAAAGAAAAATTATGTAGTAAAATTTGTATTATAAATATGTTTGTAAGGGTGCCCACAGAGTAATGGGCTTTGAACAATTTCCAGTTCAAATCTCCAGTGATGAAACTCCTTGCTCTGCCAAATCTGCAGTAAAAATGGGAAGGGCCATGATCTCAACTACCAGTGGCTTTGTTTGCATGGTGATAGTGGTGATTTAGAGCACCCGTGATTCCGGAATTGAGAACTGATGCTCATTTTAGGAATTTCCACTTTGAGCTGCTTCTAACCTTGCTTGCAACATAATATACATAACATATATATATATATATATATATATATATATATATATATATATATATATATATATATATACACTATACAGATTTACACTTTTATGACATGAATGGTTCCAGTTCTTCCTTCCCGCTGCGTATCTGTACTCCATCCCATATGCTTTGCTCCTCTTTTGATTCTCACATATATATATAATATATATATGTATGTGTGTGGGTGTGGGTGCGCGCGCATGCATGTGTGTGTGTGTGTTTGTAGTGCGTTTTTTGTTTGTTTGTTTTTTGTGTAATACTTTATGTAAATTGTTTTGGTAGGACTATGCTCTACATGTGTATAGAATATAATATTTAGGTTAATATGTATCATGTGAGCGCTCAGGGCATTGATGAGCACATGATAAATGTAGGTTAATATGTATCATGTGAGCGCTCAGGGCATTGATGAGCGCATGATAAATGTACATTATTATTATTATATATACTCAAGATCCACCAATACAAGCACAAGACACACAGCTTTCAATCTGTTTCCTACTTTGGACCTTACATTTGGAACTCACTCCCCCTTGATCTCAGGCACTGTCCATTTCTTTTGTCTTTCAAAACAAAGTTAGAAACCTTTCTCTTTTCACATTACTTCTACCCCAGCTAAAACCAGTATCCAGTTTCTTCACCTCTTTGTGTGTGTGTGTGTGTGTGTGTGTGTGTGTTGTGAGTGTGTGTATGGCAGTGTGGGGGGGGGGGGTGGGGGGGGGGGGGGGGTCTGGGTGTGTATTCGTGTGCATCTGGGTGTGTGGGTGGGTGTGATAAAATGAATGTATCCTTATGTCTTTGTAAGCACTCTGGGCTCTTACGAGATGGGGCACCGTAAATTATTATTATTATTGTGTGTGTGCGTGTGTGTGTATATGTGTGTATGTGTGTGTGTGCATGTGTCTATGTACACAGCCTCCACCCCCACCCCCACCAGGGTTGAGAGCATAATATTCACAACAATATTAACAAGTTAATAATATATATATATATACTATAATAATATGCTTGGCAAAATGCAAGATGCTCATAAATTAAATGCACAGTCACAGTAACCACTTCATATTTCTTTTAAATAAGAGAGTAAAATACTGGGCCATTATGTAAAGATAAAGAGGAACAAGGACAGCATCAACAAAAGAGAGAGAGGGAGAGCATGTAAATAGTATCCATCACCAGTAAAGCATGTATTTGTGTGTGTGTGTGTGTGTGTGTGTGTGTGTGTGTGTGTGTGTGTGTGTGTGTGTGTGTGTGTGTGTGTGAGGCATGTGTGAGGCATGTGTGGTGTGTGTGTGTGTCTGGGTGTGTATGCATGTGCGTCTGTGTGTGTGGGTGGGTGTGATGAAAATGAATGTATCCTTATGTCTTTGTAAGCACTCTAGGCTCTTATGAGATGGGGTGCCATAAATAATCTATTCTTGTTATACTATGCATATTTTGATTAGTAGCTCTAGGGTTTTTGTGAGGCCTCGGGTTATTGCTGAGAGCATTACCAGTTGATGTATGTTATTATTATTATTATACCCTATCAGCATCACATTTTTTTTTTTTTTAAATTGTAAACACTGTCAGAATTAAAACAGCATAAAGAAAACATATACACACACACACAAAATGCCTTGTGGGCATTTTAGCTTGCTGTTTTCGGTACAGTTTGGTCAGAAATTTGTGAGTTATTCAGTATTTTCTTTTTCCATTAGGCAGCTGTTTCGGTACAGTTTGGTCAGAAATTTGTGAGTTATTCATTATTTTCTTTTTGCATTAGGAGAAGCCACAATCATTTAGATTTTTCTGCTGCTGTTTATATGCATGTGTTATCTGCCTCTTTCTTTGCCACTTGCCATTAGACTTCTTTATTATAAAAGTATGCAATGATTATAGCACATGCTGTGCTCACACAGGGCAAAGCACTGATGAGTCTGAACTAGTGCTGGGTCGGAAGAACAGAAAAGCAGTCACTTATCCCATCTAGTCCAGGAATCAAACCTTGGCCGCTGGATAAATTTATAATCTAGCACATTAGCTCATGTCAAATCTAAGTTGTTTACTCATTTATTTTATTATTATTGCAGTACGACACTTTTATTACTGTATTTAGCATTATTCCAGTGATTGTTATCATCATAAAGATATCACTAATTATACCAAAAAATATGCTGCAAAATTCTTTGCAGGAAAGGTGTGGAAACAAAACCTTTATTAGTTACCAGAAGTAATTTAAAAAAGTGTGTGTGTGTGTGTGTGTGTGTGTGTGTGTGTGTGTTGTGTGTGTGTCTGTGTGTGTGTGATTGTACTGCTTCTTTCTGTTCTGGCTTGGATAGCAGTCTCGGTCAGAAATAATCTGGACAGCCATAGACACAAAGAAAGTATTTTTAACAACACTGTCATTTAAAAACATTTTATGTATAATTTCTAAATACTTTTCTGACAGATGAAAAATGTGAGTATGTGCTGATCAAAGTTAGGTTGTCTAGCCAATTGGCTTGCCATCCAATTGGCTGGCCAGGCATAACAAAAACTTAAAGTAGCCATTTTCCTGGACACTGTAACAAAGGTGGTACTGATTGAGATGCACCCACTAATGCCACTTTTAATGACCTTGGCCACATTTCAAGGTCACAGTAGCATGGATAAGTTGCAAAAATTCTAAGCTGTTTATCTTGGTAAATTTGTATCCAGTCCACACTGGCTGATAGTTTTTAAAGTGACATATTTCATCATAATCAGAACCAGCATGAGGCCGTCAAGGCGCTAGCCTTTTCAGGACACAATTTTGCCAGAAAGGCCCGGCCTTCTCATCGACAGGTAAACAGATCAAAATGAAAGCTGATGATCAAGGATTTTGTTTTAAAATGCTCTGTTCATTTTGTTTTTAATTATTCAGAATCGTCTTACATCAGTAATGGTTAGTGGGATTTGACTGCAGTCAGATGTCACAGCTGGCCAAACAGTTACCTGTGTACAGCCTCTAGTCTTTGATCTTGTTCTCAGGCAATGTGAGCATGAAATGTCTGTGGCTGACATCAAACAGGGTGTACATGTAACAAGGGTGACATAGGACATCTGGCATTCTTATGTACAGCCAGTCCCATTATCCTTCACAAGTGAGTTATTTAGAAATTTAATTATAAATATGAAATCAAGGATGTGTGTGTTGTGTGTGTGTGTGTGTGTGTGTGTGTGTGTGTGTGTGTGTGTGTGTGTGTGTGTGTGTGTGTGTGCACCCCTGTTACTGCTTTGAGTTACCAATTTATTGCTCTGTTTATGCAAGCAATTCAGCTTATGAGTTTTAGCAATCCATATGTGAAGCCATGAACAGCTACACATGTGTTCAACAGTTCTGCATCTTGAACTGGTTTGAATAATGGGGACTTAAAGTATTGCCATACAGATGCATTTCTTTTGCTTGCTTGCATTGTACCATTCTCTTTCTTTCGCTTTCTTTCTCTATATTTGTTTATCTTATTGTGTTGCATTATTGTGTGTAGTTGGCTAAGTTTCATAACTTTTTTCCATGGGTATGGGTGGGACTGTTTTTGTTTGTTTGTTTTGTTTTAGGTTTTTATTTGGGGGGGAAAGGTATGTGTGTGTGTGTGTGTGTGTGTGTGTGTGTGTGTGTGTGTGTGTGTGTGTGTGTGTGTGTTGTGTGTGTCTGTCTGTCTGTGTGTCTGTGTGTGTGTGTGTGTGTGTGTTGTGTGTGGTGTGTGTGTGTGTGTGTGTGTGTGTGTGTGTGTGTGTGTGTGTGTGTGTGTGTGTGTGTGTGTGAGTGAGTGATATCACTCCCTCAGCACTCTGTTTAATGGTCTAATGTCTCTCATATGCAAAAGATCTTGTGCTCTGCCTCAAGCATTTCGATGTGCCCATAAAAGAAACCGGAGTACACTCATGCTTAGCTTAACTGGCTGTCAGTTAGTGTCAGACGTACTGTGTAGTGCCTATTGTTTTTAGCTATTTGACCCAAGCTGAGGTAGTCTGTGCCTGAGCCAGTCCCTATGCACACAACAATCACTGCAGTATCCAGCTATGGCTGTAACCCAGGCTTAGCCTGAGCGCTCAACCAAAACAGATCTGGAACTAGCTCCAGGGTTGGGAAAAAATTTTCATGGCTCACCGCCCACCCTGCTCCTTTGTTTTCGGTGTCCAGGTACAGAGTGGTTTTCTGGGTGCAGGCTTATGTTGAAGTGAGTGTTACAAAATGGGATTTTGCAGTGGTCACTAACCGTGCAACCGTAGACTCCCACTGCTGCTGGAAAGAGCCATTTTGGTTGTGCTTTGTACCGCATTGATTTCAAAGAAGGAAAACTTTGCCTCTGTGGCTGGCCCTTGTTAGAGATTTGTCCATTTGGAAGGAAGGAGTTTCTGGATGGCTTGCCTTTGACATGGAAAATGACTTAGCGTTGAGTGCAGACAGCAGAGGTGTTGCATGGTGTGGGCAAAAAGCATGACAAAACGGAGGAAATCAATTCTTCTTACCACCTAATGGGAGTGTTACCGCACTCATTGATCTGCTGCTGTGGCTTTGAGTGAGAGCTGAGCTATATGGCTGCTGTGCTTGTGATGATGGATATAGACTTTGATGAATTTATTCTTCCAATGTGATTTAGATTTTTGTTTTCAGCCTGTGACTGGTTTAAAGGTGTTTAAGCATCAAATCAACAACCACATATTATTTCTTGATGAGTGTTAATCAGCTGTTTTGACTGCATCATGGCAGATCTTGATATTCAGAAGAATCCAAGATATCAAATCCAGGGTGTGCCAGTAAGTAAAGAAAGAAAGATCTTTGGATGTTTTTTTTTTTTTTTTAAACTTTGATTACCTTTGTTGGACTGACCATTTGAAAAATGTGTTTTGTTCAATAGCCAAATAAAAATGAGAAGAAAATGGAGGAGCAGAAAAAAGATAAAAGAAGTACATATATATATATATATATATATATATATATATATATATATATATATATATATATATATATATATTGTGTGTGTGTCATTGATTGTTTAGTCATTACAGAAGATCTGGAAGACCTTGAAGGTAATAGGATATTCATTTGCCAGGAGCATTAAAATGTGCGCAGGAATTTGCCGTTGTAATGTTCCATTCATACAGTGCATTAACAAATAGCCCACCTCTACGTGGATACTATACACGCAAGAAGAACACAGAACCATACAATTAGCCATGTATAAAAAGTAAGCATGTTGAACTGCAAGCAAAGTGCAAGAAGGCAAGTTCCTTTAACACCCATGTATCAAAAGTAAGCATGTTTAACTGCAAGCAAAGTGCAAGAAGGCAAGTTCCTTTAACACAGGGGTTCCTGTTGTGTACTGACTTTTTAAGCTGGATTCATTTAGTGATCAAGAGCCACTGCAGCTTAAATTTTATACTTTAAGTCATTCATCAGTGGTCACAACTGGACAGTGGCATCTTTGTACATGTTTTGCCTTTGCCAGTCTGTGCACACACTACACATGTTGGCTGACTTGGTGCACTAAGAGAGAAGCAAACTTGTTTTCTAAATTCAGTGTAAAATGAATCCAGCCATTGACTACAAGATCCCTAATTTTGAAGGTTCTTTGTTTTGTGTTATGTAAAGGACAACACGTTACGTGTAGTTTGAGACTGTCAGCGTCTGACTTGTTTCAGTCAGTAACTGTGAGCACATTTAGGGGGAAGAGTAGAAAAGCTACTGACTTGTTTCAGCAAGAAGCAGTAGTTTGAAACATGTTCCAGTATTTCTTCAAACTCTGTTTTCTTCATCTGTCAGCACAGAATGGTTTAACACATTCATAGATTTGAGCACGTTTCCAACACTTTGAGTAGTGGGTTGTTTCTCTTTACCTCCACCCCTCTTCCTTGCCTACCCTCCCCCCCAACTATCCCTCCTTCACCCCCCACTGACCCCCATCCACACTGCCACTCCCCCCCCCCCCCCCACACACACGCACATAAAAAGAGAGAGAGGGGGTGCTGATGGTGTTGTGAGCCAGTTTGGCCTAGCAGTAAGATACTAGGCTGGTAAATGGAGGCTGCTGGTTCAATTCCTTGCTTTGACTCCTTTTTCTTCAAAAGTTGTGTTTTGTGGACGCTGTCTTGTGACTTTGCCCCCTGCTCTCATCACTGTCCATCGGATCCTAATTAAACAAAATCATTCTGGTGGTGACAGTGTGGCGTTTACGTATGGTTGCCTCTTGGGATCTCTTGGGATCGCAGCCCCCGCCGTGCTAGTACCTCTGGGGGAAAAGCTCAGTGTTAAACAAGTTCAATGAATGAACAAAAAATGTTGCTGATGGATGTGTTACTCTTAGCTGGTAGCACATCTCTTTTTGGTTCTTTGCAGTGTGAGGACAGCCTGTGAAACTTATCCTTCAACTTCACCCACACAGAGCAAGAACTACGAGAACAAGAAACAGTCTTACCTGTCTTCATATTTAGGATGTATTTTGGAAGGCACGTTTTCACTGCCGGTGCCAAGAAAGAGAGAAACTTTTGTCAGCATCATGCCATCGCCTTTACCCAGTCAAATGTTTTTTAAGAGTCTTGCGCACTAAAAGAAGCAAACTTTGTTGCAAGTGAAATCCTACTCAGCCCTTCCACTCACGGTGTGTGGTGTGGCACCAATAGCTGTACCCAGCCTTCATGTAGCCCAGTTTTGAAGGGGGTCTGGGGGCTGAAATGCAAACAAGGCTTATGGTCACTAAGTGTGTTACTGAGAGTCAGTCAGAGGCCCTCTTCACAAAATGGTAAATGTGCCGCTCCACTGTCACATGCCCCTTCACTTCCTAAATGCCTCCATTGAAAAACTATTTTGATAAATTTACCCAGCTTGCTGTAATTTCAGCTATCAGAGCATTTCCTAGGTTTTTCAAGTGAAAGTAGGTTACACTGGAACCTGTCGGGAATGGCATTCTTTTCTCTTCTTTGTTCTTCTTCTTCTTCTTCTTCTTTATGATTGATGAACTGATCCTTGATATTTAACTTGGGGTAAAACATGAGTCATCAAATCACAAGTGAGTTTCTGACTTGCTGTTCATGTCACTTAATTATGTCACTTTGTTGTCATTTTGATAAATGAAGTTGAATGAACCAGGAAGGCAAAATTTAGAAAGGGAGAATTCCTGGCTGTAGGCAAAGATATTAAAGCCCCCTCTGCTGGGTGCCCTTAGGTATCAGATGTCCTCACTTTGAAACCTGGAGTACTGGGCCAGAATATAATATTATTTGTGCATTGTTTTAGTGTTGTTAAGTGTCCTTAATTTAGTGCACAGTTGACTTGTCAATGTTTTCAATGTTTCAAGGTTCACCTAAACATTCGATTTTATAAACAAATAAATACTAGTAATGCATTTCAACAGCACTTCACACATTACACAAGAACAAGCATTCAAACATGAATTTAAATGACGGTGAAAAACTAGTTTAGACATGCAGAGAAAAGAGAAAAACATTTTTTTTATATAGAATAGGATCAATACAAATCCATGATACAACTAATAAATCTAACCAGTTGAAAAAAAGAGAAAAAAAGAGAAGATAAATAATTATATAGCACAGATGGCCGGCAGCTGAAAGGTCACCAGTACTTTCCACACAGGCTCCATACTAAAGTCGTGGGTGTTATCAGCCTTTATCAACCCCTGTGTACCAGAACAAGATAGTTCCCCTTTGAGGGGTTGGCCTCTTGAATACAGGCTGGTATCAGAAGTTGATTCTGCATGGTTTCTGGTCCAGGGGGGAATTTCGATTGGTCCCCTCTCACCAGCTGTTTACACTTTTTGATGTATGGTTGTAATCATGCCATCGACCTTTATGCATTAGCAAACAGTGTTCAGTTATGGTTTCGCCCTCCCTGATACAGCCGGTTTTGATGTTACCAGTTCAGGTTTTGGGTGGCATTCCCACTTGTTTGTCTTGTTTCCACCACTTTGTGAATTTTCGTGTGAAATAGGGAATATTTATAATTTGAGACTGCAACCAAAGTGCTCACAGTTGTTTTTTGACCATGGCTGGCTTGGGTTTAGATCAGGTGGATGTTAAATTGCAGCCAGGGATTCCGGTAAATCTTTCTTTGCTTCTTTTTGTCTGTAGTTTGCCAGTGCGCATCTGTGGTGCTTAAGCTGTGTACAGCATTGTATGGTTAGCCCTGCATTTGTTTCACCAAGGTACACGTGCTGTCCGATAGCATAGGCATGCTGTCTAAATATCAGGTGTCATGCTGCCTGTTTGAATTGATTTCTTTGCCTGTGATGCATGATTCCTGTTAATTATCAAAACATTTTATTGTTACAGTCATGTGTGTACGTGAAACTAACGAAACCTAAGTGTTCTGTCTTGTCCTTGACCGCTCAAAGCAAAAACTCTCTACTCATTAGCTCTTCTTCTTTTTTTATCTTCTTCTTCTTTTTTTTTTTTTTTTTGGAAGCAAGAGAATTTAAAATGCTATTCATGCTTTTGAGTAGTAATGCTTTGAATCTGACTAGCTGCCACTCTCTTGTCTAGAGAAGGCAGAAACGTATATAATGTGTATCTACATGGATATAGTGATGTTTTCCCCTCTGCTGCTACTCTGTGTGTGTGTGTGTGTGTGTGGTGTGTGCGTGCATGCATGCATGTGCGTGTGTTTGCATGTATATATGTTTGGGTGTAATTTGTCTGTAAGCTGCCTGTGTAAAACATTGTCCCAAGAATAGAACATTTCAGTTTGATTCTGCTGTGTTTTGTTGAGATGTGTGCAGTATGGCTGTGAATATATAATGTCCATACTATTTTGCCAAGAATTTGTCAAAGTTGTTATCTAGACATCAAAGCTACTTCCCTGTGACTGACATCAGTGACTAACTCGCTTGGTGTTGAAACACTCTCAGTCTTTCTTTCTTTCTTTCTTTCTTTTCTACCCCTGTTCAAATTCAATACAGAAGATTTATTTTTATTTTTATGAACACCTTTCACGATGAGCCCTAAGCACTTCACAATGGCAACTGTAAAGCTATGCTCTGTTTCAGAGCCGCCTCTTTTAAGTCTACCCTAAAATCAGCAAAACGGGTCTTAATTTGCTTAAACAAGAGTTTTTTCTTGGTCAGGGGCTCATCCACATGGAAATATGATGAGTAATGTCTGAGAAAGTGTGGTCTTAAATTTAGAGGAAGGGATGGTTTGCCACCAGGGTGGTTTCTCATCAGGAGTTCTACTGCCACAGAATATATAATAACACTGTTGTATGTCCAGGACTCAATCAAGATGTCCCAGCTGCAGAACCTGCTGCATGATGCACTCATCGCAACAGAGCATGTCCAGCAGTGCGCCATTGTTCGTCGCAAGGATTGTCTAGTGCGGGCTGCATCTGTGGGATTCAATGTAGGGTCTAAGTTTTCCCCTGCTCCCCCTCACCCCCTGTCTCTTTCACTGTCTTTGCTGTTGTTTTTAATACAGGAAGTACTGGATGTGTGTGTGTATGCGTGCATGCATGCGTGCGTGCATGCATGTGTGTATGTCTCTCTCTGTCTCTTTTTCTCTGTCTCTGTGTATCTGTCTGTCACTCTGTTTTTGTGCCCCAAAAGTGCTTTATGTTTATTGGTTGGTCGGTTTGTTGGATCATAGGTTTTTGTTTTGTTTGGTCTTGGTGGTGGTTTTGTTGTTGTTTGCGTTGTTCTCTTGGGGAAGAGTGCTGGGGGGGGGGGGGGGGGGGAGAGAGATGCTTGCCTATTGGTAATAGGCTTACAAAATTACCATTTTATCATCAAAAATATTGATAGCAGTTCTGCTGATTCACACAGATAAATACAGTCGAACCATATTAAGACCAAATGGCAGCAATGGACTTTCGAAAGTACAAATTTCTCACAACAGAAATTTGTCTTAAGAGAACAAAGCCACAGCAATAGAGTGCAGCAGAAAGGTACCTTTTCATCTGAAGGAGTTTGTCTTAACAGGGGGCCTAGGCACAGATACATGGTGGCCTGAAAATGTAAAAAAAAGTTGCAAGTGTTTGCATTTGCAAGCTTCATGTGTGTTTTTTCTGTCAGTATTTATGTTAAAGAAATATTTGCATCCGATTTGAGCTCCTCGTAGCTTAGCCATTTTGGTTTTATTCTTAACTAATGGAGAGCAGAAAAAGACTTGCTCATCATGTGTGTAATGTACACTTCTGCCGCACTTTCCGGCCCTGTTCATGACTTCACAGACACAGACTGCCAGCCTCAAAACTGCTGTGAATCTTTCTTCTTCTGTTCTTTTATTCCACCCCAGTGCCTGCTATGCTTCTTCACTTTGTGTCCCCACACAAGTTATTAAAGTTAATCAACTGTGACGTACTAACAATAATGTACTCTTTTATGTGCTGTTTCTCAGTTGGAGCACATAGCCCATTACAAAGCAAAGAACAAAACACAGTCAAAACAAACTTCCATGAGCATGCGCACCCACCCACATGCACCCACCCATGCACACACACATGTACACAAGTACATGCGCACACACATACACACAGAGTCAATAGGATAGCTTGAAGAGGTGAGATTTCAAAGAGGATGTGAAAGATGTGAGTGTGTTTGATGATATAACTTTGCAAGGGAAACTGTTCCAGACAGATGGTGCAAGACAAGAAAAAGATCTCTGACCAAGTGACTGTGTGCGCACAGTACAGAGGGAAGACAGAGAATAGAAGTATCAGAAGAAGACTGTAGCTTGTGGGTTGGTTTGTTAACTGTCAGGAGTTCAGTCAAGTAGACAGGAGCAGTCAAGTTGAGGCAGCCTGTAGAACATAGCCTGCAGAATCAGACCCAACCCACAGTGGGCTATATTGAGTTGAGGCAGCCTGTAGAACATAGCCTGCAGAACCAGACCCAGCCCACGGTGGGCTATACACATTGCCACAAAACAGGCTAGGTAATTAACACTGATGTGGCATGATTTTAAATGGGGGTAAAAAAGGACTTTGATGAGTAAGTTGCTAGTTAGTGCTCTCTCTCTCTCTCAATAGTTAATATGAATTTTGGAGTTTATAATTATTTTGTTTTGTTGTTGTTTGTTTTTGCCTGAGGGCTGGATGAAAAAAAGTATATTGTACTTATTCCTTTACCCTCGTTAATAAAAAAATTGTTCGTTCGTTCGTTCGTTCAGACTTTAATGTCCGATCAACCACACAGGGTCACCTCAGGACACAGGCTGGGATCAAGTTACTGTTGCACGCCGCTTGTATAGTCATAACATGAGTTTCTTGTTGTTTGTAGCTGTACCATGATCAAGTACAAATGTTGCTGGACGCCTTCAAAAACCCACCACAGACACGAGAAGAGGGCATCTACTTTGATGATCGGCAGTTCAAGTGTGTGCGTGCTGACAAAAACTCAATCTACGCTAAATGTGTAGGTGCTGTTTTTACAGTAAAGGCCTGTTATTTTCTTGCAGTAATGTGACTCGATCAGGAAAGGCAAATTCTCCAACTCTGTTCATGAAAGGGTAAATTCCAAAATGCAGAAAGAGAGGAGAGTTGAGGATTCTTCTAAGATAACACTTAATCTGAAATCTGAAATTCTACTAACACTTAATCTGAAATTTGAAAATAAACATATTACATGGATTGAAGGATATTTAGTGGTGACATAGTGTTGTGCATCAATGGGGACAGTTTGGAGGACAAAAAGTATACAGTAAATGCTATCATCAAGGGAGACAATATGGAAACTGCATCCGTGCAGAGCTTTCAAAGATCTGGGTTGGTTTTCCCCCCCTGTACATCATATATGTTTAGTGATTCCTGATGAAGATATGCTGATACATGTTGTATGTCGTGTTCCATGTCTTACATTTTATCCGTAAATACATTTTCCAAGTGCTTTACCAGGTTATTATTCTCACCTGCAGTCATCCATTTGTTTCTTTGAATTCTTCACTCTGATTGTAATACCATTCTTCTTTCTGTTGTTTTCTTTTCTTCTTCTTCTTCTTCTTGTTTTTCCGTGTTCTTCTTGGTTTCTCTCTTCTCCCCTTTTCTTTATATTTGTCTAATTCTGCTTTTAATTTTGATGCATAGCCATTGTACCAGAGTGAAGACGTGTGGCCAAAAGAATTGTTATACATCCTGTTCCTTGCTTTTTTTATATTTTTTATCAGTGAGTCCATTTTCTAAGTTCCCTTCTTCTTCTTCTAGTCATTATATTTTTTTTAATTTTTATAGAGTAACCACTACATAGCAGAAACACATGCATGTCAAGAAAAAACATTGTCACGCTGTTGAGCATCATCCCCACTGATAATACAAATACTTCTAGTTTTGTGCATCAGAGGAGATATTTTAAAAACGGAAAACATCATTTTTCTCTCCGACCATCCTCTCTGTTCCTTTCCCTGCCCCCATTTGACAAACCCAAGAATTATTTTCTATTTCCTTTTCATTCCAAAACAGAGCTTTATTCTTTTTTCTTTGTTTACTTTTTATTAGGGAAAGCGAGGCCTGGTGCTGGTGAAAACATTATCGCTGCTCTTGGTGGCCACGTACACAGACAGCATGTTCCCCAGCGTTTGTGTAGAAGCAGTGGAAAAACTAGGTAAAGTCTTGTTCATTCATTGCTGTTATTGTAGGTGTTTGTAATAACATTATTGCTGCTGTTGTGGTGGCCACATGTAAGGACAACATGTTCCCCAACATGCATAGGGAAGGGAGAAAACTGGTTTTTAACGCCCAGTCAACCATCACGGTTATAACAAGGTGAGCATGTATAGGCAAACTAGATTATCTTTTGTTACAGTAGTGCTAACTGCTACTCACTCCTCACCCCCCAAAAAAGAAAGAAAAAATGTGGAAAAGGAAGCCCAGATTGTCATATGACAGTATTCAACATCCATTTCTTTGAACTGTCCTGGGCATGCCCGAGTCCAAGGAAACAACTCATCAGATGGACTGGTGGGCAAAACAGTAATCACAAATGGCTTGTGTCTCATCAAATCTGAAGTGTTGAGGAGCGTGAGATACTTTCTGATCGCACAGAGCTAAGGATATCACTCAATCGGTTGCCTGGAGGAGAAGCGCAGGAGGAAGCGATTGACAATCTATCTTGGAAGACAAGAAAGGCCATCATTAAAGTAACCAAAACAGCCTTGAAACCTCTGAGATGGGATAGTGCACACATGGCTGTTCATAAATACCATCTTGAACTGAACTATAGTAATTGTTGACAAAACTGCTGTTGGTGCACACTCCAAGCATTGCTTTCTGGCACCTTCCTCCAAACTCTGCCAGAATTGGTTACACCGGTGAAGGGGCATTCTGTATCTGCGCAACTGTGCACTAACGCTGTCAGAGCCCTCCAAAAGGTTTGGGTACTAATAAGCTAATAAGACTGTAAAAACAACATAGCATCTAAGCATGCACACATACACAAGGTGCATCCACCCTGGATCAAAGAAAAGAATCTGTGCCCGAGTTCAGATGATTTTGGTTTTACTTGTGCTGGCATAAGCATTGTGGGTGGTTGTAAAAGAAATGCCCAATATAATATTATTTGAGTGGTCTGTTGCAAACTTCCTGCCATTTGAGCACCAACAAGAAATTGTTAGCTGATATTTTTTCAAGACCTATGGCCTAGTCAGTTATGGCAGTGGTTGGAGGAAGAATGCTGTAAACCAATGCTCAGTGTTGGTGGCCATGTGTGCAGACAGCATACTTCCCAGCATGTGTACAGAGGCTGTAAAAAAAAGTAGGTAAAGCTTTGTTGATGCCCTAGAGTAATTCATAATATAGCTTTGCATGCTTTGCCTTTGACCAGGAAATCTTCCCAGTCCATTGAACTTCATTTTGTTTAGATCTCTTTTCAGCATAAAGTGACTTTAACATGAAAGTGGTTTACACTTGTAATTTGATGACTTGCAATAGCCACGATATAGCCTTCACAGTCATCTGGGCCATTCAGTACCAAAAATCAATCAAACATGTGCGTGTCTTTACACTTTACCCAGTGTGCTGAAGTTTTGTTGAGGTGTACTTTTCCATCTGTTCCAGCGGATTATTTCAAGGAGAAGGGCAAGTAACTTGAACACAAGTTGATTACATCATGGAGCCTCCATCAGCAGTCGCAAATTAATTGGCAGCAAAATGTGTGGCTGTCACCCTTGGGATCACCTTGGCTGGAGCCACATCTTGGACATGTTGCAGTATTGTGTCTCTTTATTTTGCATATGTTGTTTGTCCATACAGGCAACTTTGGGTCTTAGCTAAGCCAGCTGAAGGGGATAACTGTGCCTGTTGGCACACCAGTGAGCTTTTTGTGTTCCAGTGCTTAGTGCAACACATACATTTTTATCAAAAACAGCATTTTTCTGCTGTAAGTTCTAAACATATAAATGGTTAAAAAGAATCTTAATAGGACAACACAAGGCATGGGCAATTTTTTGAGTTAAACCCCTTTTTCAAAACCACCAAACAACATGGCGATAAATGAAAATATTGCATTTATCTGGTTGCGGTTTCCTGAAAGTGCACGTTTTATATTGTCCTATTAGTGTTCTTTTTAACCGTTTGTGTTTGGATCTCATCTTAGAATGCTATCAGTCATCTTTGTTTTAGATTTTTTGTTTTGTTTCCGTACATATTTCCCCATTCAAGGTCCCATTGGTGAGCCTAAAATTAAAACAGAACCAATGAAAGTTTAATTTTGTTGTTGTTGGCTGCTTTAGGGAAAGCCAGAAAGAACCCTTTCAGAGATTTGGACAGAACGCTCGACTGTATTAGGATTCTGTTCGTAATGATGCACTTGCAGTGCAAGTTATGTATTTATGTTCACTGCTTTTTAGAAGACAAGTTCTGTTGGTGGAAGTTGAAGCATATTGCTGAATTTATTCAGTTATATTTTACAAAGACAGTGAGTTAACTTTATTATCACTGTCAGTACATTTACACTCGGCCCATTACTTTGTAACTTTCAAGTGTGTGTGTGTAAGGGGGGAAGGCTGCGTGTGTGTGTGTGTGAGATGGATCCCCGTGTGTGTGTGTATGTGTGTGAGATGGATCCCCATGTGTGTGAATGTGTGTGTGTGTGGGGGGGGGGGGGGGGGGGGGGGGGGGGGGGGGGGGGGGGGGGAAGGGGGGGGGGGGTGGGGGTTGCCTGCATGCATGCATGTGCTTCCATCACTCAGTTTGATCAAGCTGTAATGTGTGAATGCATCTGAATGAATACATATGCAAAGTTCAACAATGTCTGTCTGATGATACTTTCCAAATGAATGTGATATCTTGTTTAAAAAATATTAAAAATCGTTGCTTTTTTGCAATGTTTCCTCATGAAATAAACAGCTTTTATCTGCTCAATGACTAGTGGTTTTACTGTCATCACTAACTTCTGAGAAGTCTCAGCTGACACAC
The DNA here is from genome assembly GCA_018857735.1 of Alviniconcha marisindica. NCBI lineage: Eukaryota > Metazoa > Mollusca > Gastropoda > Provannidae > Alviniconcha > Alviniconcha marisindica. The sequence continues at coordinate 436,231 of JABMCL010003561.1, forward strand.
ACAGTTTCAGCTGACACTGAAAACAAACGTACCTAACTTTAGTTTTACACATTTCTGCTAAATTTGAGCACATGCATACTTTGCCATCCAGTCAAGCCCATTGTGTACTGTGATTTACATCAAACTCAAGGTACAGAAAACAGCAACTGATTATTGAGACATTTGATACTGGTCCAGACTTTAAACAGAGTAAGAGAGAAAAAGCCTCCTCCCAGAACATTTATAAGAAATAGTAGTAAGTAGAAAGAAAATGAGTCAACCTACTCTTTTTGGCCGAATAAGAAATGTCAGCGAGAGAGGAAAACATGTTGTTGGTGACTTTTATACTACACTATTCTGCGCTCTTGAACAGACTCGCTGCGCTTTTGTTGTATGTGATTCTAAATAAGTGATTGTTGCTTTTTATAGTGCATTTTGAATATCCGCCCAAGTAGTGTACTTAAGCACTGTTTGGTTGTTATGTGGCCGTGTCAGGTGCAGCTGCTGCCGTCTCAGCATGTTCTGTGTACACCATACAGCCATGTTTCAGGTCATGTCACTTCATGCAAAACCACACATGTAGGAGTCATGCATGTTTAGCTGTAATCTGCCATCTACACTTTGGGCAGAATGACTGGGATATGTTTACACAATACTGCAGTAACAGTGAGGTGGAATGGATACTGAAATAGCCGTGCCAGCACAAAGTTTTCTTCTTTGTCACTATTGGGGCCCAGAAACATGCATAGAGTAAGCATTGGGTGTTGAATTGGCTCTACTGTATTATCTGCATTTGGAGCCAGTTTGACAGGTGGTACTGTTCATCAGACATGTTGCACTTCAGTTCTGAGTTTATCGTACTGTGAAAATGGTCCAATGTTGAATATGATTAGTTTGAAATCCTTGGGAGAAATGGTGTGCTCTGGTCACCTTACTGCATAAAACAAGCCGGGTGGGGGGGACAGCAAAAACTTCTACTTTTGCTGAATGCCCCTCCAATAGGTGTTTTCTTGTTTTTTGTGGCTGTTGTTTTATTCATACCTTATTTGTAAGTGTTAAAGTGAACCTGTAAGCACATGCCATCAATCCAAGAAAAACACATCAAATTTGCTGATAATGGCTTTTAATGATTATATGGATCTGTTACACAGTGCAAAGGCCATGGTCTTGCAACCAGCAAAGATCGAAATCTGTCAACATTGTAAAATTACTTGATGAACTGTCATCTGTTGTTTCAACTGAAATGAATGATCAGAAACACGGGAGTTCCTCCTCATCAGAAAAGCAAGCCTGCATTGAAATTTACTGCAAATCAGCATTAAAAACAAAATAGAAACAGCAAGGTAATACAGAGATCAAAATTTCCAACAAACCAAAAATGCCTTGTCTTTCAAACAACATTGATGAAAAAGATTTTTTCTGCTTATGTCATAGTGTGGTTTACTTCATCTCTGAGAAATCTGAGTTTTTTCTTCTCTCCAAAGGTAAAAGCACTGAACAGAAGTGGAAAGGGAGGACTACTTATGAAAGAAATGAAGATGAAAGAAGCAACTCCCTTCAATTTCTCTGATGATGAGGAACTATGCATCACACAGACAAAAGTGAAAAACAGCTTACGAACAAATAAATATTATCATGTTAACTTATTGCAAGGTATATGGGGTATCCAGTATCAGAGTACATGTCAAAATCAAAACCAAAACAAAATCAACAGAGGGAGTATAAAAAGATGTTTCTTTACATCAATTCACATGCATGTTGACAGTCACATAAATAAACATAAAGTTGGGTAACAATTACAAAACAAAAAAATCTTCCACGTAAGTGTCCCCTCCTTGGAAATGGAAGCAAAGGTAAGTTATGCATTTCACATGACTCTGACGTCATGAACAGAGAGATAAAGAACAGAAACGTCAATCTACAAATGGAAACCTGATCGAATAGTGTTGTAACTGATAATACACAATGAACAAAGCTCAAACCAAAATCAGATGTCCCTTCTTCTTTTACATTTTCAATTTTCCACCAAGCAAGCGCAGCCTGAAACTAGTGAAGTAGGTTGCTGGTTTTCTGTTTTCATGTTCCTGCAATTTCCTTTTCCCATACCAGAGACACTGGACAAGCACAGCATAGAGGAAAGGAGTTGATAAAGTGATAAAAAAAAAGATGATTAACATAATGCCATTCATTAGTTGAGCTTACACACTGCAAGCTACAGAAGTGTCACGATTTACACTACATGAATAGTTCATTAGCTGGCCAAGCCAACTGAAACAGTGCAGTTCTCAAGCTTCTACTTTCTACATTGAAGAGGCAGAAGCAAAAGAATAGTTCCGCACACTATTTCATCAAACTGAGAGGGTTGTAAAGCGCACAACATATGCAACAGCAGCTAACTGCAGCAGTTACCTCCACTCCAAAACCTAGCACCATATTCCTCTGCAATGGCTGAGCGCTGAATCTGTGCATAGCAATAATACCCGACAACTGTCAAGATCCTTTGGATTACTGTTTCACTTTAAACCAAGCTACAATTTGATGCATAAAGCATCCTGTGAACTTTATGAGATGTGCACAGAGCTCAAAATTATATCTCCTTGTAAAACCCTAAACAGAAATGGTAACCGTCTCATGCACATCATCAGCAGGCATTGGACTGGAACATGCAATTAACTCCAAAAGAAATATAAACCAGCAAATTTTGGGCAGGGGAAAACCACAACTCAGACTTTTTGCCATTTTTGTTTTAGAGGCTTTAGCTCCCTAATCATTCATCTTTTGGGTTTCCTTTAAACCATATACTTAAAATTACAGATCATTTCTCAATGTAATTTGTTTCCAAGTTACTGACAGAATGGCAAGAAAATGGTTGGAGACAGTCTTCCTACGTTTGACTTCCAGCTAACAAAGAAAGACATTTTGTATATACTCTAAGCACTATGGGTGTGAACCAAGCAACATCATCTCTACTTTTATTTACAAGCAGAATATTCTCTCATGTTCTTTAGCCAAATCCATCTTTACCTGTGGTCTGCTGCCATGTAATTGAACTACTGCACAAAACTTTATATCTACTGTGAATCAGTTACAAAACTATTTTGCACTCTGGCAGAACAGATAGATTTGCCACATGTGTATTTATTAAAGCAGACCTATGTGTTAAGAAACTGCACTACCCATGGAAGGCTTTCACCTCTTTCTGGACACTGTCACTTGCGCTTTTCACAAAGTATACTTTTTATTATACAACACTGAAATAAAATAGAAAAGATGCCTGCAGGAAATGTATAATTCACAAGAATAAAGTTACAACTATTCACAAAAATCAAAGCAACCCTGAATAAGCAGTCTTCAAACTAACCTCTTGACAGCTTCGTTTCTACACTAAACTGTCATCATTATTTTTATACTAGTAAAAACATCACCTCTTGCTCCATCTGAACAAAAGTAAATCTAAACTACAAAAAGCATCCAGAATGCCACTGACTACTTCAGAGCTTGCACCACCATGCTTTGGTTTCAATGAACACAAGGATTTACGGTTATTCAAGCAAACCCAACTACTAATCGCTGACCTCTGCACGGTTCATTGTCTCCCCTTGGATGGATTCTGAGATGGTTGGGTGACATCCACCCTCCCCCTGCCCCAAAAGTGAGAATGTCTGAATCTGTATTTTTCATCATATTCAAGTGAATCGATGTTTGGCACAGTAAAACAAAAAGTCCTGAAGCTTCGAAGTCCCTCTATGCATTAGCTCAGTTGTGAAGATATCAAAATAACAAAGCCTCACATTGTACAAGATAAAATGATAAAATATTACTTCAAGCAGGTGATATTTTAGTTACTTACAGCCACTACAACATACAGCCAAACAGCCAAAACATTTTTGTGAAAGGTCCATAAGTGACCTAAAGAGGACACAAAAAGTGGAGGGTGAAGAATTTTTTTTTAATTGCACAAAAAATTGATGACGATCGTAATGGAAGCCTCAAATCAACCAGGTTTCACAGTTTTCCTACTCTAAAGGGTATGGTCTCTACACGTTTACATTTCAATACACGCTTGAAATGAGGGGGAGTACTTTTCCTCTGCCAGGATTACGCCAAACAATGAACACAAAATTATGAAAGCGGGTTCAAATTTCAGTTTCACTGTATGTAAACATGAAAGGCACAGCTCAAATCAAAAGCAAACCAAACAAGTGTGCATAATTATGTTATCTTTTTTTAAATGCAGATTTTTTTAAGGGTTTCAATGCTGAATCTGCCAAAAATGACAATCTTAAAATAATAATTTGACAACACCAATGTCAGATGAATAACACTGGAAACTACAATCAATCTAACGCCAATAGTACTTTACAAATGCAATATCCACCCTTAACTTCAATTTCAATTATTTTGTTGAAACAAGATTGCCTGTAACATACAATCCCAGACAAGGGATAGGATATCAAATCTGGATACAAAAACTACCAACTGGAAACATACAGTAAAAAAAAAAAAAAGGGGGGGGCCGCAAGGCCAAAATAAACCAACCAACCTTTGCAAAATCTGCGGCCAACAAAGCCACTTCAGGAACAAATGGCTCAAACACATTTGGTCCCAATGCTCCGTTTCCTTTTGCATACACATACATGTCAGTCACAGCATGAAGCAGAAACACACGAGTAGTAGTACATGGCAACGTACATAACTTGGTTATCATATTTTCCTTACTTCAGTGGAACTGGCTCGAGAAGAACTCCCTTGGGACAAAATTCTGCTTATAACAGTGCAACTGAAAATTCCGCTGGATATATTATCCTTTACTTTTTGTTTCTATAACTCTCAAGACAAAGTTCTGTTAAGAAGTAACACTGATGGCGCCAGCTATTTTGTCTTCAGCCTTTGGGAGGTTCCACTGCAGAATCGTCTGCTCAACTTTCAAACACCAGACCATGTTTTTTTCTTTTAACACAGATTTAAACCATTTCTGTTCAAATGCCAACAGTTATAGAAACCACATAAGAAAGCTGTGGCCAAATGGCCAACATTTATAGGTGTCACAGCTTGAGTTGTTGAATCAACTTGGTGACTGTCCCTTCTAAATGCCTTTCTAAACCAATTACCATTAGCCGTTTCATTAATTCTTTGAAATAGTAGCAGAAACGGATAAATGTAACACTCACAACATATTCTGTCATCAGCGTAGTTTCAAAACTAGATTCTAACACTGTAATGGGTGAAATCAGATGCTTTTTTTTTCTTCTCCCTATACTTTTTCATTAAAACTACAGCACAGAGTTCACTTGATGACAAGTGGATTCAACATTTTCACAATCAAGTTTTTCACTGATGCCAGTGGACAAAATTTGCAGTCACAGGTGTTAAGCCACAAGCAAATCTGGATATGTTTGCACGACGAAGGGGTTATTTCCGCTACTCTGCCCATATTCTGGTGACAACCTTCTTATGCAGTGTATCCCCACTTTTTTACCTTTCCCGTGATGCAACAATTAATTCTGACAATGAAGTCACGCAGTTAACAAAATCTGTTGTTTTTTTGGACAAAATTCCAGGCTAATGTTAGTCGTTCCTGTTTTTCACTCCGCACTGCCCTCCACCCCAACAGCATTTCCGTCAGGCTGTGGTGAAATGTCCACATTCGAAAGTCCATCTGAAAGTGGTTCCGACACATCACCATTTGCTTTGCCTGGGCCATTCAGGAGGGCAGCGATGTCAGCAGGGACATCCAACGTGTAGGTAAAGCTCTGCAGTGTTGGGCGAGGGTTATGCTTCACTTTTTGCAAGGCGCTCCCAACTTTCTTCTCATAGTGGAAGATGATGTCCTGGTCAGAGGGCATTGTGGAGCGGAAGGCTTCCGTCTTGTAGGCCTCGATAAGGTACTTCCAGATGGCAGTGAACTCCTTGGGAATATCGAAATCCATGTAGGCCTGCACAGACACAGAGTGAGACACACACACACTAAAAGTACTGCAGTAAAATGTCTGCTGCAACAACCTAGATCATGAAAATGCTTAAACAAATTTCCCTTTTGGACACTATGCAATGACACAAAGGAATGACTTAGTATTTCATCATGCAGGTTGTTGATTTCTTTGTTCTACGCTATCCAATGACAAAAGGAATGGCTTAATATTTCATCATGCAGGTTGTTATTTCTTTGTTCATTTATTTTCTGAAGAGGTGGGGACAAGAAGCGTTGATCATATTTATGACAACAATGGGCAACTGCCAGAAAGATTGTTTCCAAAGAGAGATAATCAGACATCACATCCCAAGATATGTTTTGACAGTCACTCACAAATCTGTTCCCAAAATAAATGCCCAAGAAAAAGTATTCCAACAGTTTTATACAGTTCTCTCTTTTCAAGAATGACCCCTGTCACTCCTCAGTTAACCCATTTGGCCCCAGACCACCTGTCACCGCCCACTCTCTTGCTGTACCACCAACCCCAGACCACCTGTCACCGCCCACTCTCTTGCCGTACCACGCAACCCCAGACCACCTGTCACCGCCCACTCTTTTGCCGTACCACGCAACCCCAGACCACCTGTCACCGCCCACTCTTTTGCCGTACCACGCAACCCCAGACCACCTGTCACCGTCCACTCTTTTGACGTACCACGCAACCCCAGACCACCTGTCACTGTCCACTCTTTTGCTGTACCACGCAACCCCAGACCACATGTCACTGCCCACTCTTTTGCCATACCACGCAACCCCAGACCGCCCGGTAGCGGCCAGCTAGCAGATGCCCCATACTAGCAACTTGGCTTATGCAAATAGGAACGGGATTCTCGCAAGACCTGTAGCCTCATTTCCGCTACTGTTTACTACTTCCAGCGACGTCCTTTGTTCAAAGTTCAGCGGAGTCTGAGAGACGCTGTGAATTTTCAAAGTTGCAAGATGGACACACGATAGATGCACGAAAATAAACAAAAACCCTACCATCAGCAATGGCATCAGAGCTTCATCCTTTGAGATTTGAACTGCAAATCTGGCTCAGTCGCTTACCATGGGCACCCTGACAAACTCACAGAGCTTCAACTTTGGAGATTCAAACTGGAATTTTGTTAAAGTTGGTTACCCCGCAGGCACCCAACCTGACAATTGACATTCAGATGCGGACATTTCTGACTTGGGATTAAAAATATATATATTTAAGTGCCAAAAGGTGCACAAATGGGGGGTCCGATTTTTGACTGTCAATAAATCCCTTTCAAACACTTTGTCTTGTTTTTCTTTGTGTGTGCGTTCATAATGGGGCATATTACAGTGGAAAAATATGGAGCTCCAAATCTGGAGCAGCTGGAGAAATATAATTTTTGAAAGTGAAAGCGCCACGAAATTCGACCCCTGAAAAAGGACACGTCAGGTGAGTGCTTTGATGCTTTCATTCACGTACATGGGGAAACAAAACATTACCTCAGTCACCCATTTGCACAGAGGAGATATCGCTTTACACAGTGCAAAAAAAATCGATTATCACTAAGTTTTTTTGGAGTTAGAGGCTCCGAAATATCCTTCGGTGAACGTTATGTGTGTTGAAATGTTTCATGACCAGCATCCGCAGACAATCTAGTGAAAAACGGACTTTCTCTTTGTCAAAACTTTATTTCCCGTCACTGCATCAGGCGCCAATGTTTTATTTTACTGCCAAATGTCTGGGTAGTTTTTTAATATATTTTGCGTTCTTCATAAAATTGTTGCAATAAATAACGTTCAACAACGTATTAAATTAAACAAGCAAAAGGGAAAAAAATAAGTTTTTTCCCTTAATGCACTACTTCCGGTCAGCCATGTTTTTACATCCGGTCATTTGCTTTAGCACATGGCCCCATGGAAAAAGGGCGTTCTGATATGCGAAAGGTGTGGGTAATATTTCGAAGACCGTAACATTCAACTTTATTTAAACGTTCATCGGAGATTTAGTCAAATCTTCCGGGTTTTACGATGATATTTATATTGGTATATGCCAAATCTTTTAAAAGTATCGGAATGTTAGCATACAGAGTGAGTTTTGTTGCTGTCGATCTAAAGTTTTTCAGATGCTTTCGAAAATTTGTTTTCACAGAGTTTCTTACAACATGGGTGCGTGTTGAAATCGTAATGTGCGACAGCAGATTGGTTATAAACAGTATATTCTGATCGTACTCTTTACATTTTTTGCTTGCGCTTTAAGCAGTTCGTTTTGTTTACAAACTAGTCTTCAAACAAATCATCATATATGGTATACAACTGGAATTTATGCAGGTTAAATTTATCAAGTTAGATGTTGAACATTACGATTACAACACGAGCTGTGGAAATAATAACGTTCAACATAATTATAGTGAAACCCTCCTGTCTGCCTTCCAGAGTTCTAAAAATGTAAGGTGCCGATCTTAATAGCATTATTCTTTGGCTGTGATTTTTTAAAGTAAATTTATTACGATTTTTTCTATTTATTATTTAATTCTTTCACTTTAAGTTACTGTTCCCATTTTTGTCCTAGGCACCCGAGTCAACATGACCAAGAAACGCATGGATGACAGGCTGCGTGTGTTTTTCCTGTGACACCCAAAAGCAGCAAAAGTTGCACTCACTATTACTTGCTCCATTTTCTCTTACAAACACTACTTGTTTGTAAATAATAAGTATTATTTATTTTTTTATGAAAAACAAAGTACCATTGTCGTCATTTAGCATTATGCTATCCACTACAACAAAAAAATGCAGCAAAAACTGTTCATATGGAAATAGTTATGTGTCTTTATACTCTACGTAATAAAAGTTACTGATTTATCATTTTCATCAAGAAACAAACAGCATTGTACATCTTGTTGAAATAGTAATGTTCAACATATTTCTTACATCATTTGCTGTTTATGTCAAGAAAGCTTAAATTTGAGGGGAAAAATCATCAAATCTTCCTTGTCACATATTGTTCTATTAAAGAATAACTGGGTTTTTGTTTCAAAATGTTGCTTTTTATTCATTTAAAAATGTTCAAGATTGGCTGTATGTTGAAGTTATTATGCAACAAATATGCGTAGCATGCGTTTGTTCCGTGTAAAACATACGGTTCATTACTCACTCACATCCTGACAACTTTATTTTCTAGTACCTCTGTCCTCTTTTCTTGCGCACCTTTTGGCACTAACTCATATATATTACGCTTTTATTTTTGAGTGAAAAAAGCTGTATGCTGGGATCATTTGGCACAGTTACTTCCCTTCGCAAGGGATTTCGTAACAAAAGGGCAGCCGCTGGTCTGGGGCCAAGTGGGTTAATGAAATTTGGCTGACTGACAAAAACATCTGAAAATCTGATTAAAAAATAGCATGAACCTGTGAAAGTGCTGTCCTGCCTACTGGTCTTATAAAAAAAAAAAAAGGGAAAAGAAAAGGCAGAAGGCATCTCATCATATAGTTTCTCACTGCAGGTTCCAGCTTGACCCCCCCCCCCACCCCACCCCCCATTTTTTTTTAAAGCAAGGCAAGCACAATCCCAGCAGCGCAATGCAATCGTTACTGACCTTGCCTGCAACCCGTATGTGCTGCAAGCGGGGAAGGAGGTAGCAATCTGCAAAAGACAGGACGTTGTCCACAAGGAACTTTGTGTCGTCTTCACTCTCAAGGAAGTCGTTGATTTTCTTCAGTTCTGATAACAAACGCTTGGGCCCTTTGCCTGAGAGGAAGCCATTGAAAGCCTGAAACAATTCGAGAAATTATCAAGTAATGCTGGAACACTGACAGACGTCAGACTAAGAGATGTATGCATGCATAATAATTCACGTATGCAAGTTCCAGCATGAAGTATCTGCTATCACTATTGTCCAGATCTTCAGTGGTAAATATGGTTAGACAAAGTAAGTGTCCATCATTTCAATGCTGGTGTTTTGTATCCCTTACATGCAACTGTCCATGGCAAACCAAAACCACACCAACCTTCATAAAAATATATATATTTGCACGCCATTATTGTCTATTTTCTTTCTTGCTTGTCTCTAGATTAGTATATTTTGGGAGATTTTTTTTTTATATTGTTATTTCCTGGCACGCGTATCACTATCAGTGAATTTTCTTGTTTAGCTTGTAAATCATGGTCATGATGGTGTGCTGACCATGGCTGGCTGATAACGACAAAGGCCAACAATGGGCATTGTTTGACAGCCTGCATGTACAGATGTACACACACACACGTTGTTCAATGACCACACGCAAGATCTTGAGCAATTCACAATCTTTACCAGCTGTGTGAGTAGTCCAATGATTTTACAACAGTACTGCACACCCCATGATGGCCCCGCCCCGCCCACCCCCCCACCACCCCCCGTCACATGCATGCTAACACAAATGAATAAGATACTCACATTATACACATCCTCCACAGCTGACATGGCAGACACATTGGGTGCATTCTTGCGTTTGAGCTCGGGGCACTCTCTGTTGATGCTCTCGAAGAACAGCTCCAGCTCTTCAAATGTGTCGTACTTGGTGCCCGTCAAGTCCTGCCCCTTCTTGTCATGGCCGGCCAGCACCATGATCACAGGGAACTTTTTGCTCCAGCCCTGGTCAACACCAAAGTTCTTTGGTGGGCAGTCTGCCTGCACTGTGTACACCTTGAAGTCAATGTCATCTTGGTTCTCCCCCAGCAGGCATGTGATCATGAACCAGTGTTGGCAGATTGGGCAAGACCCCTTTGTTTCTTTGTCGATTGCTGAGGCCTGAAACAGACAGACAGAACAGGTTACCAAGGCCACACTGGGTGGGGCGGTGAACAAGTTACAAAGGCAACATGGTTGGGGTGGTGAAAAGGTTACAAAGGCAACATTGGGTGCGGTGGTGACACTGGTTGCAAATACTCCCCAAAACATGTTTTTGACACAAAATAAACCCCTAACTGCTCATTCACAAAAATGTCCAGAGAAAGCATTTTTTTTTTTTTTACTTAAGGTTTTAAGCAGTCTCTCTCTTGCTCAGTCTCTGTCTCTCTGACATCAGGGTACAAAGTTGTTGTCATGACAGCTCATCCAGGCTAGGGTGAGACCAAACAGGGTCAGTAGTACTTCATTGCCTCCGTCCATTTCTGGCCACATTACTAGTTTCCCACTATTCATTTGTGACCACATTTTGCGGCTCAGCATAATCTCATAAAGACAACACAGAAAACTCAGACTCGTTTTCTTTGTAGTCTTCATGACAGCGCTGAACCAGTTCCTTCCACTAGCTCTAAGCTGGTCAACAATAGGCCACCTACTCAAGAAGGTACACAAACCAGCCAGGAATCTGCAAGCACCAGTGAAAGGCCAAGATTTAATCAGGTACCATGTGAAAAATATTGATTGCCATGGAGGGTCCCAAGCTCAAGGACCCCAAATGTGATGTTATTCGTCAGGCTTGCACACAATTATGAAGTACGTGTGATACTGATAGGCTCAATTTCAACAACACAAGTACAGGATTGTTCTTAAAAAATAAAATAAAGTTGCAGTGTTTGTACATTGGTTGTCCACATTTTTTTCAAGACACTGTGTTTGCTTTACGCAAGTTCTAAAAAGTGTATGCAACCCCAGGGTGAACAGGCTATAAACTGAACAGGTTACAAAGGCAGCACTTGGTGAGGCGTTGAACAGGTTGCAATGCCAACACTGGGTGGGTTAATGAACAGGCTGCACCAGCAATACTGGGTGGGGTGGTGAACAGTCTGCATGCAACGGCAACACCGAGCCGGGTGGTGAACACAAATATGAGATCAAAATGACACAGATGACACCTCTTTAGTTACACTTCATTCTGTGCCAGAATCTTCAGTACAAAAAATACAATGCACATATACAGTAAAGGTCCCCAGGATGATATATTATTCACAACTGAAATGGCTGTTCATCTTTTTCATATAAAAAATCCAAATGTTAGTATGGAAGACCTCACTCACACACACACACACACACACACACACACACACACACTCACACACACCCAACTGCAGTACCATTTCAGGCATGCACTTGATACTCAGAGTAATAAAACCATCAATGCACTTGACAGAGTAATAAAACCTTCACACTTCAGAGGCTAATGCACTAAGACAATCTGACTAGGGTATTATGAGTAAAACTGTGGTGCAAAAGACTACAGTAAAATCACAAAAACCAAGCTTTCTGTGGTGGAGTACCCTTATTCACTGAAGGACTGTACTGTACTACGCTATCTTATTTTCATTTTTTCAGTCGTACTACAGTATTAGAGGCATGGAAGGAGGAGAGGGGGTAGTAAATGACTGATGCCCAGTCAACCTTGTACATGGTAACAGAAGGAAGGGAGCGGTAGATAAGACTAAGAGACCATTCAATATGACTCATAGTTCAGGAGCTGTGTGAGAGCTGAGGTGGCTGGGCTGTCGGTCCTAACCAGCCTTCTGGTTTCCGTGGAGTAAAGGCATTGGTCTCAGCTTGTTCCTAATATGTCAACTGACATCTGAGGACACTAAGCATCACTACCTACCTACCTCAATATGACTCAGACAGCAAACCAATCTCTGTCCTGTCCCCTCACCTTTGTGGAACTGAGCCTAAACAGCTGAAAAAATGGGGGCCCTTTCATTGCCACCCTGTGACCAAAGTGTAAACTTGACACCTACATCCCTACAACAGTGATTTTAAGTTACAACCAGCACACCACACTCAAACTGGTTATTTGAAATTCGCTGTGGTGCTCATGCTTGCATCCTGTCAGTGTGCAACAACTTCCTGGCCTCTCTCCCAGTCCCACCCTCTCTTATATTACTCACTGGGTAAACAGTGGTAGCCCTCGCCTATATGTGTGATTTTGAATGCTGCAGAGCCAAATCTCTTCTTTTTTTTTTGTCTGGATCAGACTGGGAAAGACACAGAAGACAGTGTGTGTGTGTGTGGGGGGGGGTGGGGGGGGGGGTATGCATGCATGTGTGTGCATGCGTGTGTGTGTGTGTTTGCACGAGTATGCACTCACTCAGTGTATGTTTCATACTTAGTAAATTGTCTTTTGAAACTAATAAAATTGAGGGGAATCCAACCAAAGTCGGGCCATCCTCAGTTTTACAATGTGAGTCATGTACCTAGCCCAATTGTGCCTAATGTTAACCACTTTACACAGTAGCAACTGATGTTTGCCAGGCCCACAGTAAATAAAACTAACTCTCCACAATAAGCCAGGAGCATATCAGAATGGAATTTACTTTAGTTACACCACTTGCTTTAGCCATTTCGGTCAACAGAAGATGCCAGTAAAACCTACAAAAATCTTACAGTAACATGAATAAGTGTGACAACTCTCACTTCACATTGCATTGCTAGTTAACACATATATGACTAAGTGCCAAAAGGTGGGTCTGCAATGGGTGACTTGGTTGTGCTGAGAATAAAAGATGTTTAAAAAAATATTTTTCATTAGTGTGGTTGAATTGTGTGAAAATGACCGGATATAGTTGAAATAATACAGCAGAAATTTTGAAGGGTTTGGGAAATATGTCCGATAAAGTGTGATTTTACTGCTGAAATTCAACCACGAAAGCGGACAGGTGGCACAGAGCCGTCTCTGTCGGCGTGGTTTGGTTAAAGAAAACAAGGAAAAATATATTTATCACATTGTTTTTCGCGAAAGATCGTTTTACAAGATCCATGCATCAGAAAAACTTCCAACAAATTATGCTTTTGCAAAAAGCATTCGAACTTTTTTTGATCGGGCTCATCGTGTCGTAATACGAAAAGCGAACTTTCGACAACAGACTAAACAACTTGACCCTTGACAGAGGGAAGTGACTAATGCAATCAGACTCCGGTCAATCACTCACAGCTTGAAAAGATTTAACCGAACAACTTTTAATTAACAAAATTGGTCCAAATTTAAAAAAACCCCAAAAAAAAAAAAAAAAAAAACCCTT